>JANJEY010000003.1:18238391-18257040 GCA_024703695.1 Erythroxylum cataractarum
TAGGAGCAAAGCCTACAGAAACAACTATGAAATCAACATATAAGTTGAGTTTTAAAGAGGGTAGTACACCAGTGGACACAAGTAGATATCAGAGACTATTGGGAAAACTGATTTATTTATCTCATACTCGGCAAGATATCAGTTTTGCTATCAGTGTGGTTAGTCAATTTATGAGCAATCCTCAAGAGGAACACATGGAGACAGTGTTTAGAATCCTAAAGTACTTAAAAATGACACCTACAAAGAGGGTTGTTCTTTAAAAAAGGGAGAGTTCGGAGCATTGAAGTTTTCACAAATGCTGACTCGGCCGAATATGTAACTAATAGAAGGTTCACAACAACTATTGCACCTTTGTGTAGAGCAACTTAGCTTGGAGAAGCAAGAAGCAACCAGTGGTTGCAAGAAGCAATGACAAAATATGTAAATGAATATGGATCAAGAGGCTCCTAGGAAAACTACAAATCACAATAGAGCCTCAAATGAAAGTGTAACGTGATAACATGGCCACAATAGGGGTTGCAAAGAATTCCGATACATCACGA
Source organism: Erythroxylum cataractarum (assembly GCA_024703695.1). Taxonomy (NCBI): domain Eukaryota; kingdom Viridiplantae; phylum Streptophyta; class Magnoliopsida; order Malpighiales; family Erythroxylaceae; genus Erythroxylum; species Erythroxylum cataractarum. Next base: position 18,238,934 of record JANJEY010000003.1, read on the forward strand.
TAGAACTAAACATGTGCAAATAAATAGTCATTTTATCAAAGATAAAGTTTAATTTAGATTAATTTGATTTTGCCTATGTGCCGACTGGCAGTCAAGATGCAATTGTTTTTATCAAGGCACTTGCAAGAGTCGGAGTTGAAGAACTTAATTGCAAGTTAGAAATAAACAATATCTATTCACCGGCTTGAAGGATACTATACAATAGTAACTAGAATATATTGAGATATAAATAGGTTGTATATAACTAATATAGAATAATTTCGAAATCCCTTAATTTAAGGAATTAGATTAGATTAGATAGATCTGGATGACTTTCCAGATTTAAACTTTTACTTGTAATAGCCAATATATGGTTGTATACTTTCTATTCAAAAATAAAAAAGAAAATTCCCCACTTTGTTCATTCTACAAGTAGTTTCAATGTTCGGTTGTGTTATATGCCCTCAGGGTGTCGAGGAAAGCGTGACAAAGAGATCATGAGAGAGAGGGAGAGTTATACAGACTGTTCCAGAACAACTTACCTACCATGTCTTGATGCGTCTTGTAAGAAAAATTTTGACGGTTAAATCCAGAAACAGTTTAGTAACAGCATCCGAATTGACCGTATATGCTGAAGGGTCTTCTTCATCCCTTTTGTTCAAACACAAATTGCAAAGGTCAAACAAAATTTCATGATATAGAACAATAATCAAAAAATTGATGCCAACGAAATATGGAATTAACTTTCCTGACAAGAATATTTACAAACTACTTGTAAAGGCATGAGTTAGAGAAAACTTGATTTCTGTACTATCATTTGGGGAAGTCCAGTATGATATACACAATTGCATGATAAAGTTCCGAGATGGTATTGCAGTTATGACAAGATGAACTAATTTGTTAACATTAACTTCTGAAGATATCCAATTCAGTGCAATCAAAATCATGTCGGGATTCCACGTGCCTCAAGTCATTCCGCGGTAGATACCACCTGGCCGAAGATCATCCATGCTATCAGTGCTTCTATAGCCATCAAACTCCCTCAGACATGTCCAACCCCGGCGAGTCAAAAAGTCGCGGTAATCCTCTTCAGTATAGAAAACTTTCTCCTCAGTATGGACTGGTATGTGATCAGACTCATCATACAGGTACACCTTGATGGCTAACCCTGCAAATAATAGAATCCAATATCAATATTTCATTGAAAGTCAGGAATGTCCTTCCGATTCAAGATCCATGAAAGGAGTCAAATTTGAAGCAACACACCAAAGAAGTGGTTCAAAACTTTCCATGGGATGTAACTGAACTATACATCCCATTACCAAAAGAGTAATAAGCATGGCAAATGAAAACCACCTCAATGAAAGATGTTACCTAAATCAGAAAATCTCAGAGGTAGCAATAGGATAAGGCCAAGCGTATAGCCGTGGCCCATGTGTACTTGGTGGGGCCCACTTGAATCAATTTCGAACGCTGGATGTTTCATCCAACGGCTACACGTGCAACTATGTGATAGATGACCCCAATCAAAATATCAGCACAAGAGGGCAAATTGGAGAGTATATTGATTGGATGTTTAGGAGGAATTAATTAACCTTCACTTAAAAAGATTTAATAGAATGTGATCACACCTCAAAGAATGTTATCTATTACAGAGAAATAGATAAGAGTATAAGCATCAATTACCCTCATCAACGTGAAGAGTGTAATTCCCCAAAGGCATATCCCTATCGAGACTACGAATTATTTGGTCCTCATCTTCCAACCAAAATGCACGCTTAGTTCTTAGTCTAAAAGCAGATTTGATTGCCTCTTTGATAGCATCTGCGGTGCCATCAACACCAATCCTCCTCGTGTAGTCTCCGTACTTCACTGATATCACACGCCCAATATATGACTGGCTTTCAGCACCTACCAAATCAGTGTATGGAAGCCATAACCAAAAAGTCAAATATTACGTCCAAAAGCACAAAAGCTGATAACAACGAAAATAGAAACTTCTATTAATCAAGAAAGGACTGCCTAAAAATTGCACTTGGCCAAGTCAAATTAGTATCAAAGAGATGTCATTGTGTAATAGGTATAACTTGAGTGTAATACCATTTCCAGGGGTATCCCGCCAATTCCAAGGGGGGACCCCGCTTGCGCCAACTGCATCAGCTGCCGTGATGGCAAGAGGATGTCCATCATGATCCAGACGTCTTTCAAGATTGAGTGTTGGCCTGCCACTAGCTGCACAAGAAGGAACTTAAACGAGGGAAATGCACACCTCTAGGTGACAAAATTGATAGTATAAACAACTTTGAATGTGACAGAAATATCATAAACCAAACAACAAAAGCTAAAAGTGCACGAATTATTCAGTAAAAGTAATCCAGTCAAAAACTCAGCAATGGCGTGATTTGATTAAGAATATGGCTGAACAACTAGACAAAAAATAAAATGAAGGATACTCAATTACTTAACAAGTACCAAGAATTTATTTATCTAGATTTAATAAGCATAAATTATCAGGTATCAGCAACAATTCTCCCTTAAAATTATAGGTGACAGAAGTTCTTAAGTAAGCTAATCCTAATACTAATTTAAAAATACCAGATACGGTAAGATCACAGATGAATGGCCAGTATATTATGTTCCAAGTATGGAATTAAGTCAAGTTGAAGAAGCATTAGTCTATTTTAGAATAGCATAAGAAGTATTGTGCATTGATTCCCTAAGATTTAGAAGTCTTATGGCACAAAGGAATGTGTGGCAGTCTGAGAAATAATATAAAAAGAATGAATTGCTCTAATTATGAGCGGAACATCTTGAGTACAAAGCAAATCATGACGTAAGTAAAAGCTACCACGAAAAGCTTCTCAATGAAATAATGAGGATGTGCAATACAGGCACTAGAAAATTTAAGCTATTCCTTCAATTAGTGCACCCAAAAGTTAAAGGAAGATAAGTCTAAAAATAAGATTCTCATAAACACGTGCACATGTTGAACAAGAAGTCATATGCCTGTATATATTGATCATCCGACAGTACAGCACACGTGTCGCTTGTAATTATCTTGATAGTAGGAATGATGACAAACTAGCCAACTAGTCATAGAGCAAACAAAAAGTCTTAGTCTTAAAAGATTTTCTCATTAAAAAAGTGCACTAATTGTATGCGCAACAATATCCCAGTACGAATTTTGACCATCCAACAAATAGTTATTAACATTCCGATCATGTACACCACATAAATGCTGCTTGCAATAATTTCACAGTGGTTGTGGTAAAGCCAAAAATATATTCCATATAAGGAGCAAAGCCTTGGTCAAAACCCTCCCCATGTTGAGATCATGGAAAAAGAAACGTAAAATCATAACATATGGAGAAAAGAAAAGAGCATTAACCCAGTAATAGTACATCATTAGGACAAAATAGCAAAGACGGCCAGGATGCATTCTCCTATAAAGGCGCATACCTTCCATAGGTCCAAAAGAGATACTCGTATCTTCAAAGCCTGTAAAATTCAAACAGATGGCTAATAAATGCTGAGCATAAGACCAGAAAGCAGTCACATATCAGGGAAAACACTAAACACCAGCACCACAACTAATGACATGGTGCCAATCCTGGTACACTTTTAGGGTGAGATTCCTCCTTTCACAATTTGACAGCCCAGTTCTACAGATGGCATTTTTTAAGGTTAATCATAATAGAGATCCTAAAAGACATATACTTTCTATACTTGTAACAGAAATTTGGCCCACAACATCAGTTAGAACCCAACCAAATTTCCCACTGGTTAACATTTAACATCTACAGAACAATGCTTGAATGATTTTCTTTGGTATGCCAATATAATTGGATACTGTCCAAAATGTTTCCTCATGAAATGGTAAAGCCCCTGATATACAGATTTTCTGATCGTAGAATGCTATATTTCAAGGCCTAATTTACATTAATTTCTTGACTTCGTCGAACCCAGCAACCATAAGTTTGCAAATTCCCAGCTTTATTCAGGTTGTAAGCTTTAAACCCAATCAACCGTTTCACAGTCCTAACAGCACAAGGAAATGCTCAACCTATGATTAGATTTTTCTTTAGTTTTTCTAATTTCTGTACCCGTCAGATCAAGTTAGTTTCTCAAGCAAGGTGCCAACAAAGATAAATTCCAGAAGTAAGAAAACACCCAAATATAGCAATTCAAAGGTAAGTAACAATCATAAGATCCAGAAGAGATCACCGAATTCAAAACAGTCAAATTCCAATTTCACTTGAATCAGGGCAATACAGGCTTAAAAGCACACAAAATATAAATCCCTAGTTACCTTTATCAGCAAATTGCATGTATGAATCAACCTTAGAAGTTGGGGTAGGACTCTTATACTGAGCATTCTTGCTCCTTTCCCTTAAAATTTCTTCAATCTCCTTATAATAAGACATTTTCGCGGACCCACTTCCTCTATCTTGATGCTTAGCCTTTTTAAACTCTTTAAGCAAGTTCCTCCACTTGTCAGTGCACATAGTTGGAGACCGATCGAACCCTTTCTCTCTCATCTTTGCCGATATTTGTTCCCAAAGGTGCTTGTTTGACTTTGAAGTATTGAAAAGACCGTCCATTTCTCGCCTCAGCCCGATCAAACTTCGAGTTTCGTCTTGAACCCATGTTTCTGCTCTCTTTTTGGGAGCTTTCACCTCATGATTATCATCTCCACTGCTTTCTCCAAGAATCATCTGTTGTTGCTGTTGTTGTTGCTGTAAGTGATGATGCGGGTTATGAAGATGATGTTGATGCGGTGGCAAATCGCCATTTGAAGAAACAACCTCAATAATCATGTTGTCTCTGCTACCGGGTGTCACCTCTTCCTTATAGAAATCGATGGGTCGAGGTTTTTCAGATAAATACATGGTTGCTGAATTGGTTTTTGAGTTAAAGTTGCAGACTTGATCACTTTCGGAGGTTCCTAGGATACTGGGTCTGGTTCGGACAGCACCTTGGTTAGAGAAAGTGAGTGGTTTCAGAAGAGAAAAGAAAAGAAAGAACCCATCAATTTGTCAACCGGTAATTGAACAAAGGTAGAATGGGTTTGAGATAGACTTCTGTAAACACGAGTAATTAAGAAAAAGAAACAAGCTCTTAAGTTAAAGCCAGTAACTTGGATTGTTTGAGCATGTTTTAGCAGAGAGAAAGAGGGAGAGACGTGGTGTGTCAGCGTATGCGTGAGAGAGAGAAAGAGAGAGGTGTGTTGGTGGTAAGGTAAGGAGGAGACAAGAGAATGCGTGAAGTAAAAGCTTCGTATGTTATTAGAGGAAACGGAGTCGGGGAAGGATTGAGTTCAAGTGGACTTGTCTTTTCATTCGTATTTTTATGCCTTGACAACGCCTTCCTCATTTTCTTTTATTTCATGATTCATCATCCAATCCAAATCTATCCTTTCCTTTATCATTCCAAAGTTCCAATTCCATCTTATTCGTGCCTTTAATTTCTTTTTCCTTAAATTGATATGTAAAAGGGGATTGAACTTAGATTTGATGAATTTTCAAAGTTTAAACACTTCTCTTTTGATACACAAATTATTTAGCAAAACGTCACTTGCAATTGATAATTTAATTCTCGAGATAGAGTGTTGGAGTAAATGATAAGGTTATTCTTTATAATTAAAAGGATATAAGTTCGAGTCACATCTTAAGTTATAGGATTAAAATGGGAGCATTTATTAATAAGAGGGCGTTTGGTTTGAGAGTTTGGGAATGAAAGAATGAAATAATTATAAAAAATAGAGTTTACTTTGAAGTTTTCAATTTCAAAAGAATAGATTTATTTCATTAAGTTTGGGAATCTACTAAACCCTCCAAATAAGGTGAGTATCAAGTTTTCATTCCAATATAGTAGTTACTATTTATACCCCTCTTTCACATAACTCATCACTCATCATCATCATCTTCATTATAATTATAATAATTATTATTATTAATTATTGTTATTATTATTATTATTAAATTTTGCAATAAGAGCATTACAAAATTTAACGGGCCATAGAGTTTTTTATTTTGAGAGTAAAGTTTGGCCCATACCGAATAAACCGATGGTGTTCATATCCGCCACTTTGCTTGTTCTGTCGACTCACATCCTAATCCTCCAAGAAATTGCAAGCTCTTTTCTAAGCTGCTGCAGCTCTCAAGGAAGTGGACATTTTCAGGACAAAACGGAAGCTAAAGGAACGAGCTTGTGTCGATCCGTTGGATGGTTTATGCCTATACATGAAAAAAGCTTTGATTTTTATCGCATTAAGATGATGAAACTCACTCAAATGTCCTCTTCCTAACAAAGGGCCGCAAAGTCAAGGTTGGAGGCCGAAGGACTCTTTCAGGTATTTCATCAAACACCTAACCATGAAGCTGAACATGTACTCTAATTGGGTATTGAGATTTTTTCGGTTCCAGATGTGCCTGTTGTTAGGCTGAATAGTTCTTTAATTTTTGTTGTTGCCAAGTTTTATTGGTTTAATACTATATCAAATATTTTATGGAGATGAGAAGTTCTGCTTCAATGTTTTTGGCCTGATCTTAGTACTAATCTTTCATGCAGTCTCTGACTTTCGCAGGATTGTTCAATCAAGAAAAGTTTCCATCAGTCAACTGATTTCCTTGGCAATGACCACTGCCTGCATCACTAGAATACAAGATGCTTGCCACAAAACAATGACATTGCTGCCCCCAAAGAGAAGGTGTGGAATTGGATATTGCAGAAAGTTTTACACTTTATGTGCCCCACCCATCTCTCTCACTGAACCACTCGCAGTGTGTCCTCCCTCTTCATTGGTGGTGTCTGCTTGTGTTAATCGATCTGATGTTCCTCAACGTTCAGATGAATGGTTTGCCCTTAGAAAGGACAAGCTAACTACCAGCACCTTCAGTACTGCCTTGGGGTTTTGGAAGGGGACTCGCCGATTTGAGCTTTGGCGTGAGAAAGTATTTGCTTCTGAGATACAATTTGTTGAAGCAGCTAAAAGTGCTATGGAGTGGGGCGTAACTAATGAAGCTGTGGCTGTAGATCGTTATAAGAGCATCACTGGCCATGAGGTAAGCTCGTTAGGATTTGCTATCCATTCAGAAGAGAAATTTCACTGGCTCGGTGCTTCCCCTGATGGCCTTCTGGGTTGCTTTCCTGGCGGAGGAATCTTAGAAGTTAAGTGTCCATATAATAAGGGGAAGCCGGAGACTGGTCTTCCTTGGTCAACTATGCCTTTCTATTACATGCCTCAAGTGCAAGGCCAGTTGGAGATAATGGGTAGGGATTGGGCTGATTTGTACTGTTGGACACCAAATGGGAGCACAATATTTCGTGTACGGAGGGATCATAGTTATTGGGAGCTGATACATGATATGTTACGGGAATTTTGGTGGGAAAATGTTGTTCCTGCTAGGGAAGCTTTGTTACTGGGGAAAGTAGAAGAAGCCAATTCATACAAGCCAGCATCGACTCACAAGCAAACAGGGCTTGCCATTTTCAAGAGTGTGGAGTTAGCTAGGGAGTCCAAGATGTTTTGTAGGGAGATTGCAGGGCATGTTGAGTTTTATCACTACCAGAAGTAAGCCGCTTACTAAGCTGTCTCATCACTGTTGCTATTTTCTTCCAGTCTGCCTGCTCTTCCCACTTTCCGAACTTTCTTTAGCTGTGCAATTCTTGAGGTCCATTTGCATGCACGAGCTGTGACATTCGCTTTTGTTGCTTCTATTTTCTTGCATCTTCCTTTGAAGGGCAACGGCCTTCAATTACAGCAGTTCCCCTGTATCTTCTATCCATGCTGCGGGAAGACTAGGAAGATGCACAAAGAGGTTCATGGAATTTGGATAAAAATCCATTCGTTATTGATATTCCAAGAACTAATGGATGGATAAATGCAGATGAAAGAATTAAGCCAGGAGTTTGAAACATCTTGTCCCGCCTTACTGTCAACATATTAGCTGGAAGGAAACACTGGTTAGGATTCCAAAAAGAGTAATCTGTGGTGTTATACATCCATATATTGTTTTGATTCATGTACTATCCTATTTGATCATTAATCAGCACAGAAGATTCAATTGTATGTTTGTGATCGATCCCATTTGAATTGATATGTTCATTCCTAATCATTTCTGACATGAATTAGATATCAGAATCATGTATAGAAGTCTGTTTGCAGTTGGTCTGAACCAAGTTTGTGAGGATGAAGTAAATTATCTATATCGGTGATTGCTGGTTGGATGTAGCTGGATTTCACTCGAGAATAACAATAAGACCCATGATCCACCTTAAGTCACGGATAATAACAGAGAAGTTATATGCTGAGGTAAATCCTAGTTATAAATCCGAGTCTTGTGTTCACCTGAACAATAGGAAGCTGTTTCTTAAAAGGATGGCCAACAAAAGAGACGCTTGATTCAGGAATTAATCAAACGAACTTTGATCGACCTTCTAAACGCTGCTAGAAATAGTTAACTATATGCCAATTTAAGTCCTTTTAGTCAAAAGCAAGACGAATGATTAATTCAGACATAGATCATAAACAGAAAGTTGAAAACTTGCATGGACGGTCACCTAAAATATAGCAAACCTTTTGCCAAACTTGATGCTCTCCAGGTAAATGAACCCAATTTTCAGTTAAAATAAGTAAATGTTCGTTGATATGAGACTAAACATTACCCCTTTCTCAAAAAGCTGAAATGCAGAAGCATTGATCCAAGAGAGACTAGGAAAAGACGAAATGGATTCAGGTTTGTCATGGGCAGATCAATGGGACTATGACACACCTGACCCTCTTCCACAGCGAAAGGACAATGACAAGAAGGAAAAGGATGGACGCAGGAGCAGCCTTGGAAAGAAATTGATGAGCTTGAAATGGATGAAAGATCTTCGTAAGAAACCTCAGAAATGAAGGAGATACGCGTTTCACACCTGTTGCCATGTCAACTTTCTTGATCATCATAATCTGTTCTTCTGTTCATCTTCATATATTATATAATTCGATGTAAGACAGTTGTACCCTGGATTCTTTCACAGTATACATTTACACACTTTCCACGTCTTTTGTTCAACCGTATTATTACAACTTGATTGTTCAGTATCGGTTCTCAAAAGAACTTTGATTACTTCTCTCTTTCCTGCACATCTGTTTTCACCATATTTCTGACGATGTAGTTTCTTTGATATGCAAAGTATTGCAAATGGTGCATAGAATAATAAGAGCTATGTTCTGATGCATATCTCGAAAACCATTTTCACAGCAGCAATGTTCAACTATAAATATGAGATGATTACATTGAGCAAAGTTTTGTCTTAACCCTGTACTTGCTTCTCAATTTTCGTCATAAACATCAAATGAGATGGTTGTATCAACTGCCGGATTTGCAGATGGATTTAATGCGCTTTTTAATAAATCATACTTGGAGGACATAATCATGACACGTTACAGCAAAAAGTGCCAATCTTTTGGAAAATCCAGTATTTTCAACTCAAATCTTTTTTTGTTCTCTCCAAAATATCACCGTAGACTAGCAATCATAAATGCTACCTTCCATGGCATCCTGAACATTTGAAGGTAAAGTTTGCAGAGCTCATCTAAAATGGTTCTGAATACCGGAAAGGTCAATCCAAATGCAAAATGTCAAAAACTTTACTGTAACTAATCCTATGTAAGCCTTGTTCTACACAGAAAAGAATAGAAACATTGTAAACTCAAATTTTTTTTATGTTAATGCGGTAATCTGTTACCAAATGTGGTAAAAGAGGTAAGCAACCCGTCAGAAAAATTAATTCTTCCAAGTATTTCAAAAATTAATCCCAGCACAGCAAAAAGGGCTAAAGGTTAATTAGCAACATCTCAAGCTTTGGTGGGGACAACTAACATAATAACAATCAGAACTGAAGTTCACACTTCTCCTCCGCAACCCAACAAAGGAAAGGAGACAGGGGAGACAGGAGGAGATGTGCCTTGTATGAGTATTAAGAGGTACACCCCAGTTATTTCCTTGATTTCTTTTTGGACGATTTGGACGAAGGAGGCTTTGGCTTCTCCACTGCATTTACTTTTGAAGTAGACGCCTGGGATTTTGACTGTGAAGAGTTGGAATTGGCTGGGGTACCACCGGCATCATGCTTTTCTCTTACTACAGCACCTTGAGAGCCTCTTACCTGAGCTGCTCGTTTGTCCTTTCTCTTGGGTCGGTAACTTGATCTCTCCCTCCTAGGAAGCCACCTCTCTGGATCCGGAGGAGGACCAGGATTTGCCGGGTCAAACCCTTTAGGATACCTTGGCTTTCTCTTTCTCTTCTTCTTTGGTTTCTCTTTCTTAACTTCCTCGGGTGCTGAAGCAACCCCAACATGCAAAGCATTACTACCATGCTGTGCTCCAGAAGTCTTCTCCAAACTATCTACATCAATTCCCTTCAGACCTGGCAACGGTTTCAGCTGCTTCTCATAAGTTTCTGCTTTGTCAACATCCACACGAGCAACCGTACTTACCAAGCCAACCAATGCCTCAATACTCCCATGATTTCTCACAAGTTCCTCATATAGGCTTGCAGCATCTTCCTCCTGCCCATGCCTGAGCTTGAAGGAAGCAGCCTCTTGCATTATGACGCTAAGTTTGCTGTCCTCAGACATTGCGTTTGACCACCATTTGATTGCAGAATCAAAAATCACAGATGCACTGCTGATGTCTCCAGCCCTTTCCTTCAGAGCAACAATGGTTGCAACAGTGGCAGGCATGTGTTGAATTTCAGGTATCTTGGACAGAGAATCGGCTGCAATTTGATGATGGCCAGCAGTTGCAGCAATTTGTGCCCTTGCAAGGAGAATAACCTTGGACTTATCAGGGAACTTCTCAGCAAATTGCCCTAGTATTTCTTCGGCTTTGTTCGCCTTATTCTCTCTGACCAAAACTGCAGCTTGAAGCAGTACTGGCACCACACTATCAGTAAACATGTCTGACAATCTAGTAACAAGTTCTCGTGCCTGTTAAACATTGACTAATCAGATTTCATCACCATATATGAAACCCTCATCTTTTAACCATCATGACTTTACGGAGAAGAGAACAATCACAAGAAAAGAAATTAAAGAAGCAAAACTGAGACCTGATCCAGCTTATTGGCGTGAAGCAGTAAAAGCACCCGGTTTGCATATATTGTCTCCCTTTGTTTTGGAGAAAGCTTGTCAAGTCCACGAGAAAGCTGGAAATTCGGTGAATCTTGTTCTTTCAGTCGGTCGAGTTTTTTCAGGCTATCAGACACATCTTTTTGACCTTTTAAGGCAATAAGGTTATTCACTGCCATGGCAAAAGTTGATTCATCTGCCAGGTTTTTGTTAATAATGTCCATGTAAGCCTCCATGGCCTCTTGTGATCGCCCTAAGAGCTGATGAATAAGACATTTCTATTATTGCCAACCGGAGAGGAGACAGTGTCACTAAGTAATGACTAATGTGCAATGCTTTTAGTAATATTGGTGTTCATACCTGCTGAACGTATGCCAACTGGACAGATATAGGAGCCAGTTCAATCTCTATATCATCCTCAGCCAAGTTTTCGTCCATCAGTGTTTCCTGACCAATTCTGTCAAAAAAAAAAAGGAATTCAGGAGAGGCATTACATTCCATTAATGTATTGTTTCTTTTTTAGGGATCTTCGTGCAGACAAAAATTCATATAACACATCCGGATAATAAGAACTTGTACAAACATTCAGAACAAGTTCAAGAAATAAATAAATCACAATTCAAAGACAAGGAGCAAAAAGAATTGAGCTTGACCATTTTCTGCACCAAGCAATTATATGATAAGTATGTTGTTAATCAAGCAAGTTGCTGAATACTAAAGGAACACTACTAAAAACCATAAAGAACATATGCCGATTATAATAATAACAATAAAGAAATAAGGATCACCAACAAAGAAGCACGTTTGCCCATAACAACAAATCTAATTAAGCACAAGAGTATATCACCTTCCAGCACTCAACAAGAGTTGTTCTGCATCTGTCAGTTTGTTCCTGTCAATCAAGGAACAAGCAGTATTGTATGCGAGCTCAAAACTGCCTGATGCTTTAATCCGATGTGCTTCCAGCATTCCTTGTACTTCAGAAGCCCTCCCAGCCAATATCAACGCAGCAGCCAGATTTATCTCCAGTGAATCAATCTTTGATTTTTGTAGCTTCTGATAAACTTCAACACAAGCATCCATCTTGCCCATACGATAAAGAATTTGTGATTCTAACAACAAAACTTCTGGATTCCTCTCTAGGCCTTTCAAGGACTCCAAGGCCTCATTCAACTTGTTTTGTCTGTATAGGCAGTAAGCCTACTTAGAGAAACACATGAAGTAGCAAATGTCAAGTCTACGCGTGCTTTCCTGAGCAGTAGAGCAACAGAACAAAACAAAGTCCCTAACAACTCCACAAACTTCCCTCATTGTATGACCAAAGAAACTTAAGAACAAACAAAAAAAAATCGAGTAATGTGTGAGCCGAAACAAGTAATAAACCTTGAGGAACCAATCTAGAATTTTCATCTTGAACTCCGACAGAGCAAACATAGAACATATCAAACTGAAACAATTCAAAAGAAACCGAAAAAATTTATAAAAAAAACATAAACTGCTCAAATTCAGCCACCTTGAAGAAACTGAAGTCAACATTACGCTTTTCCAACGAATGAATCGTCGAAAGAGCATCTTCAGTTCTATCGTCCTTAATCAAAGCAACCACCTTGCATCGAATTGCGTCCTCGTCGGTCGGAGCCACAGAGAGAACTGCAAAAGCAAGCGGATTATCGTAATCAAATCCATCAAAACACAACAATGCGCAACAAAACGGCTTCACGGAATCGATGAAATATAAAGATTGGACCTTGATCGGCAACTTTAATAGCCTGGGCAAATTCGGAGCGCTGGATGTGCCTGTTGAGATCGGTGAAGAGATCCTCGATCGCCGGCGGAGGTTGCCACGCGGATTGAGAGGGCTTCGGCTTGTCCTTGGGTTTTGGAGCCATGAACGTGAATTTTCTGGAGGGTTTCCTCTTTCTAGGTTACCAAACAGATTTCAGAGCATTAATAAACAGAAACTGAACACCGAGAAGATCAAAACGAAGAAGGCTGGTAACTGTAGTTTTTATTTCCACATTTTTCACTGTACTGGCTTTGACTTGGGCCCAGAATGGTATTGAGACCTCCTCAAATTTTACGGCCCATTTAGTTAGATAATGTTTGGTAGATGACGGATGGGTGCAGTCTGGTTTGAAATTCATTCCCGTTGAATCCAAGTCTGACATTTGATATCAAAGCAGTTGATTCAAGGAAACAAGCACCAATGGTGAAAGAAAAAAAGAGAGTGGAGTTAAGAAGAATCAAAGAGAACGTTATGAGTCTGATGGAGGCTCAAATCAAGAAGGAAAAATTGTTACTAGAATCACAAAACAGAGTAGATAAAAGCCATTTTCATGCAGTGGCAAGGAGTGGAATCAGGAGTGGTTACTCCAGTTCCTTTGGATCACTCCAATAGAAGTGATAAAATCTAACAGGAGAAGGTTAAAAATGTGGTTTCCACAAGGTTGAGCATAATAAAGTTTCCAGGGAATCAAACTGTAGTAACAGTACGACTGCATGAGCCTTCTGCTCTACACCATACATATTTGTTGGGATAGAAACATAAAGCAGTAATGATGGCAAAGGGGAGTACCTTCCTTCCTCGAGGAAACACATTGAAGAGCATAAGTTTGGGAGTAGGCCGCAACCCAGTTCTGAGGATGCAACAACATCAAATTTAAATAAGAGTTTATCGTCAGATGGAATATTACCCACTTCGACATCTTCAACATGTCTGGTAGCAAAAAAAACTTCAAACCCACGAAGCACATTAGTAGCAAGGAATTTGATGAAAAAAGAGCATAAGGACTCTACTTCTAATGCAATGAAAAATACAACCCGGGTTAAAAGTGTAAGAAGAAACAATTACAATTGTATATGGTCGTTGGAGACGAAGACTCCATTGGCGCTGTAGCGGAAAGAGACAATGAAAAATGTGGGGAAGAAAAGCTACAAGTTGATTGTCCCAACGTATCAATGCAAGCGGTGATGGGATTGTCAGGTGAGAGGAACTTGAAGCAAACGATGATAGTAGGAATGCATCAAAGGAGGGTGATTCATATATTGGTTGACAACAGCAGCACCCACAGTTTTATGAATATATAATCGTGAAGATATGAGGTTGTCATGTTAGGGATATAAAACCAATATACATTACAATAGATGGGAGATTGCGGCAGCTGGCATGTAAACAATACTTCATGAATTTTACGTGGACAATGTCAGGCTTCCAATTCACCATGAATGCACTAGTATTATCCTTGGGAGGTTACGATGTGATATTGGGAGTTCAGTGGTTGGTTAAATTGAATGACGTTTTTTTTGTTTTTTTTTGTATAAAGAGAAAATGATTACATTGGTTACAAAATTAGTTTAGGGAAACAAATCTTCGACAAATCCTTTGAGAGAATGGTAAGGCACCCATTGGGTGGATAATCAAAATAAGTAACACCAATGTCGGATTAATTGGCTTGAGTGGCGAGCCAGTCCGCGCTTCTATTACTCTCTCGGTATACGTGCCAATGAACAACAATCCAGTTACGATTGAAGAGCTCTAAGATACCCATGACGAGAGGGTGGCGCGTCTGAGAACGGGCGGTCGAGGAAGAGAGGATTTGGTACACCCTCAACGAGTCCACCTCCAACTCAATCTGTCGGAAGCCCAACCGCCAAGTTAGAGATAGACCGGTATATACACCCCAGAGTTCCGCTGACTGCACGGTGCACCAGTCGATATTCTGCATGAACCTGTCAAGCCAATTGCCAGTACTATCGCGGAGGAGTCCACCCGCTGTAGCTGTGGACTGGGTATGGTTGCAAGCACCATCGATGTTCAGTTTCACCCAACCTGGCGGCGGCCTACACCAGCCAAGGAGATGTTCCTGGCGGAAATGGAAACTTGATAGGACCTGGCGTTGCCTCATTGTTGCCTGTTGAACCTGATATGCAAAAGACAATATGGAAAAAGTGGGCGACGTAAGACGCACAAAATCATTATCAAAAATAGACTTGTTCCTTCAGGACCAGAGGAACCAGCAGGACAAGTCAAAGAACAACGCCCAATCATGGCTCTGAACTTGTCGATGATGTTGAAGATTGACGAGAAGCTAGTCTTTGTGGGAAGAGAAAAAGATGTCGAATTGACGAGGACCGATGGGAAGGCCTGCCAAAGCTGACGAGCGATCGAGCAGTCGCAAACAGCATGAAGAGAGGATTCAACATGAGGGCAGTGGGGGCAAGTGCCGTCGGAAGTGAGGTTTCGATGCACCCGTTGTTGATTGCTAAACAAACGATCCTTCGTTATAGGAAGGAGCGAACCCGCTGAGATCCTGTCTATTGCCAAATGGCCTGCCAGACCCCGTGAGGAATATCGGCCTCGTGACCCACGATCATGGAGTAAGTGGAAGCTACTGTAAAAGTATCATGATAGGAGGCACCCCAGCATAACCTATCGGGGCCCAGATAAGGCTTGGGAGGGAAAGTGTCGGCTATGGATCGGCAGATGTGAGGCGAAAGAAAAGACTAGAAGACGACCCAATTCTAAGTGCCCGTGGCATCAACAAAATGGTGTATGCTAAGATTCAGGAGAGTGTCGGGGATGGGTTGAGTAACGTGGGAAATGAGAGGCCCAACACCCCTGATCCAAGGGTCGAGCCAGAAACGCGTCGAAGTGCCATCGCCGATCCTCCAAAGCAAGCCTTGGGTCACAATGGGCCAAGTCGCTTTGATGCTACACCAAACCATCGACCCCCCAGAGGACGAAAGAGAGAGGGGTAGTCGGTTCACGTCAAAAGCATACTTGCCAGCAATCACACGTACCCATAAGGCGGTAGGGTTGTCGATCAAGGACCAACCAAGTTTCGTCAGAAAAGCTTCATTCATCTCCTGAATCCAGCGGATGCCAAGACCCCCCAACTCCTTAGGTTGGTAGACCTCCTCTCAGTGGACGAGAGGGATCTTCGTTCGATCGTGAGAAGAGTCCCACAAAAATTGCCTCATGGCCTGTTCCAAGGCGTCACACAGGCCGCGGGAAAGACGGACAGTCTACATCGTATAACTCGGAATAGCCGTCAAGACCGATTGGATCAGGGTGATACGACCAGCAAAGGAAAGTGTGGAGGAAGACCAGCCAGCTAATCAGTGGTGGACCTTGTCCAGAATGTACTAGTAGGTGCGCTTGTTAACACGTTGGTGGAGGAGAGGGACCCCCAGGTAACGGCCGAGATCGGTTGTCATGGAGAAACCTAAATTTTTATTTAAGGATTGACAGGTCAAAGGTGGGATATTCCTGGATAAGTAGCAACGCGATTTATCCGAGCTCACACGTTAGCCAAAAGCTTGACGAAACGATTCTAGGGTATGTCGAATCACCTGAACTTGGTTAAAAGATGCTTCAGAGAAGAGAATGAGGTCGTCAGCAAAAAATAAATGAGAAAGGGGAGGTCCTTGTCGACTCAAGCAAATCGGGTGCCAATGTCCGGTGGACACCGCATGGGTAATCTCATGACCAAGTCATTCCAAGCACAGCACAAAGAGGTAGGGAGAAAGGGGATTGCCCTGACGAAGCCCCCGAGTTGGCCGAAAGGTCTCGCTCAACTCGCCATGCCAGCTCACTTGGAAAGAAACCGTGGTAATGCATTTCATAATGAGCGAGATGAGCGAGGCAAGAAGGCCCACAGCCTGCAAGGTAGCGTGAAGGAAGTCCCAATCAAGACGATCATAAGCTTTCTCAAGGTCCACTTTAACGGCTATGAGCCCCCGCCGACTAGTTTTGTGTTTCATAGAGTGGAGCACTTTCTGGGTGATAATGATATTGTCAGTAATGTGACGACCAGGAACAAAACTGCATTGGGTTTGGACAACGAGCTTAGTGAGATAAGGTTGGAGCCGAGTGACGAGGATCTTGGTGAGGGCTTTATAGAGCACGATACAAAGAGTGATAGGCCGAAATTGCGACATTGAAGTGGGGGAGGGGTTTTTAGGGATAAGGACAACGATGGTGTGGTTGATCTCAGACTCCCAAACCTCATGATGAAAGATACGTTGCAAGCAATGAATCAGGGAGGGACCCACTGTATCCCATTGGGATTGATAAAAAAGGGTTGTAAAACCATTGAATCTATGGGCTTTATTAGGAGCCATGGAGAAAAATGCCGACTTAATTTCTTCAGGACTTATCGGGCGAGTGAGATCGTCAGACCCCAGAAGCGGGAGAGGGGGAAAGGTGCGTTGTAAGGCCCCAGGGGTAGGGGACTAACCATCGGCTCAGTATAAAGCTTCCAGGTAAGTTTGCGCAAGGCCACGGAGAGTCGCAGGGTCGGAAATAATATCGCCATTGGCATCAGGAATAGAAAAGGATTGGGGCTGACGACATCGGGTACGGGTGAGAGCGTGATAAAACTGAGTGTTCCGATCCCCCTGGCCGATCCACTGGCTTCTGGACCTTTAGTGCCAGAAGAGTTCTTCTTGAAAGAGCGTTCTAATTCAGTCCGCAGGTGGGCCTTGAACGCCTAGAGGGAGGGAGACCCAATGTCCTCCAAAGGTTTTCGAAGACCCTCGAGGCGAGCCATGAGGAACTTTTTACGATGAAAAATGTTTCCGAATTCTGTGGCATTTCAGTGCTAGAGGTGAGCCGAAAAAAGCTTGGTCACTCCACTAAAATCTGAGGAATCCGGGTGCCAGTTAGCCGCGATCACGTGGGAAAACGAGTCGTGGGTGAGCCAAGCTGATTGAAAGCTGAAAGGACGACTCGTGGAACTAGGGGGTCAGGAGCGGTAAAAGTGACCAGGAGAGGCCGGTGATCAGATTTAAGAAAAGGCAAGTGAGATATACGTGTATTGGGATACGCCGAGAACCAAGAAGGGGATCCGAAGGCCTGGTCCAACCGTGCCCAAATAGAACCCCTCCTCCACGTGAAACGCGGACCAGAAAAGCCGAGATCTTGCAGATGACACTTGAGCATACAGTCTCGAAAGGGAGTGCTAACGATAGGGTGGGTCCAAGAACCCCTGCGTTTGTCGGCATTTTCT
>JANJEY010000003.1:18283121-18297840 GCA_024703695.1 Erythroxylum cataractarum
TTCAGATGGAACAAAACTCTGGCACTCAAGGTTTGGTCATCTAAACTACCAAGCTTTAAGAAAATTGAAGCAAGATGCGATGGTAGAAGGCTTACCTGAAATAGAACAGACAACTCAACTTTGTGAAGGATGCAAAATCGGCAAACAAACAAGGTCCAGTTTTCCAAAGACGTCTGAATTTCAAGCTACACAACCGTTGGAGCTGATGCACGGTGACATTTGTGGACCTATTTCTCCTACGACAGATGGTGGAAACAGGTATTTTCTGCTGCTTGTTGATGATTAAAGCCGATTTATGTGGCTTGAAGTTTTAAAGTCTAAAGATGAAGCTTTGTCTACATTTAAAAAAGTTTTAAATACAGTTGAATTAGAATCTGGTTTGAAGTTAAAGATTCTAATAACAGATAGGGGAGGGGAATTCACATCAAATGAGTTTAAATTATTATGTGAAATTCATGGGATTCAAAGACAACTCACTGCTTCCTATTCCCCTCAACAAAACGGAATAGAGGAGAGGAGAAATAGGACAGTGGTGAAGATGATACGCTGTCTGCTGAAAGAAAAAGGAGTTCCTGCAAATTTTTGGGCATAAACGGCAAAGACGACGGTTTATATTTTGAACAGGTCCCCTACAAAAGGCGTGGAGAATAAGACTCCTTATCAAGCATGGTACAATCAAAAGCCAAAGGTTCATCATATGCGTGTTTTTGGGTGTGTTGCCTATGTAAAAATTTTAGGTACACAACTATAAAAACTTGATGACAGGAGTTAAAGATGGTTCTGGTCGGCTACGAAAACGGTTCAAAGGCATACCGTTTGTTCAATCCAGAAAACAAAAAGATGGTGGTGAGCCATGATGTTCATTTTCAGGAGAAGAAAAAATGGAATTGGGAGGTTACTGATGCAGGTTTAGCTTATGCAACCAGAGGACCGCTTGTTGTGACGTGTTTTGAAGATATCACAGAACAACGAGTGGAGGAACTTGAAGAACCTGAATTTCCTGCTGTATCTCAGAGCCAGACATATGATGATAGTGAAAGTCAATCCTCATTCGAAAGTAGTGAAGTGGGTCCAAGAGGGCTGAGATCGCTGCAGGAAATTTATGATAGGACTGAACCTGAATTATTTTTCTTGTCAGCAGAAGAACCAACTACATATGAGGAAGCAACCCGTGATGACAAATGGAGACAGGCCATGTTAGAAGAAATTGAAGCAATAAAGAAAAACAAGACTTGGTGCTTTGCAGATTTGCCAAAAGGAATTAAACCCATTGGATTGAAGTGGGTGTTCAAAGTAAAGAAAAACCCAGCTGGTGAGATAGTCAAGCACAAAGCGAGACCAGTGGCGAAGGGGTATGTTCAAGAAAAATGAGTAGATTACGAATAAGTCTTCGCACCAGTTGCTCGCATGGAAACAGTGAGGCTGCAGTTGGCTATAGCTGCTCAAGAAGGGTGGAATGTTGATCACATGGATGTAAAGTCGGCATTCTTGAACGGAGAATTAAAGGAAGATGTTTATGTAACCCAACCAATAGGTTACGTGGAGCAGGGAAAATAAAATAAAGTGCTGAAGTTGAGGAAAGCTCTTTACGGGCTGAAACAAGCGCCGAGAGCCTGGAACTCGAAACTTGATCAATGTTTGCAGGAACTTGGTTACACGAGGTGCACCCTTGAACATGCTGTGTACAGAAATCAAAAGGGAAAAGATGTTCAGATTGTTGGCATTTATGTCGACAATTTAATTATCACAGGTTCAAAACCAGAAGAAATAAGGAGGTTTAAAGAACAGATGAAGAAGGTGTTTGATATGAGCGATCTTGTCAGATTGAGTTACTATTTGGGTATCAAAGTAAGGCAACACCCAAATGGTATCACTTTAAGTCAAGAGAGATATGCTGCAAAAATCCTTGAGAAGATGGGCATGCCGAGCTGCAATCCATGTAAAGTTCTGATAGATTCAAGGGTGAAGTTAAGCAGAACAGAAGAAGTAATTTGGTTGATGCAACCATGTACAGGAGTGTAATTGGCAGCCTGAGGTATCTGATTAATACCACACCAGACTTGGCATATTCTGTTGGAGTAGCAAGTCGCTTTATGGAGTTGCCAACCGAAGCACATATGGCAGCAGTAAAGCAAATTTTGCGTTATTTAAAAGGAACTTTGAGTTATGGTTGCAGGTATACAAGTCACACTGTTAATTACAATTTGTATGGTTATACAGATAGTGATTTGGCGGGTGATATAGATGATCGCAAGAGTACCATAGGTGTGATTTATTTTCTGGCAGAAAACCCAGTTACTTGGAGCTCACAAAAACAGAAAACGGTAGCACTCTCGTCGTGTGAAGCTGAGTATGTAGCAGCAACAGCAGGTGTTTGTCAAGAGATTTGGATCAGAAGGTTGCTTGAAGAATTAAGAGGGAAGAAGTCTAAGAAAGCAGTGCTCAAAATAGACAACAAGTATGCAACAACTCTTGCAAAAAATCTAGTTTATCATCAAAGAAGCAAGCATATCGACATAAAAGTCCACTTTATTCGTGATTGTGTTCAGAAGGGTGATATTGAAGTTGAGTATGCTTGCACTAAAGAGCAACTTGCGGATCCTCTCACCAAGCCATTACCTCGAGACATATTTGAGGAGCTGCGTGCGTTAATTGAGATTACTGATGTAAGAGCAGAATAACGAGATTAAGGAGGAGAATGTTGGAGTTAATCTCGTACAAACGTGGTCATAAGGTTACTTGGTCTTAAAGTTACTGTTAGTGGAAACAGATTTTGTGGAATTAGTTGTTTGAATAATGCACCTTTATTTTCGGTAGTTAGTTGTTTTCTTATATATATATATAGTTGTATCAGGTTGCTTGAGATTAGTATCACTTTCAAAAATTCAGTTAAATACAATTTTCCAGTTGCATCCTAAAACCTCTGTTATACTCTGTTTTACAGTTATTAAAGCAGAGTTGTAGTATTTTTTTTCTCTTTTCTCTAACACGAATAACCCATCACAGGAATTGTAGTTGGAATCACAGAACAAATACAGAAAACCCAACTCCGACTCATCCTCGTCTTCCCCATCGTCATCTCTCCAATCTTCCCAGCCTCCATTTTCTTCTTCAAATTCTTCACTTTCATCAATAATCATTCTTGTCTGTTACGTCCATTCGTTATGAGTGTAGAGCGAGAGAGGCACAAGCTAGTGTTGAAGTTAAACCTCTTGATCAACGCAATTGGCAGAAAAAGATTCTGTTTACCTGAGCAACGCAACTGGCAGAGAAAAGAGACGAGAGTGTGAAGACTGAGAGAGACCCACTGAGCCATAGACCAAGATTGTGAGTGGAGAAAAAAGAAGAGAGCGTGAAGAGCGAGAGAGGGCCATTGAGCCAAAGACGAAGAGCGTCAGTGAGAGTCGTTGAGAGAGCTGTTGCGTGAGAGAGAGGGGCAAAAGTTGTCCAACAAAAACAAAGTTTGGGTTACCTATTCCGGACGGTTGCGGAATAGCGTTCGGAATAGGTAAAGACAGGGGGCTAGCATCTTTAGCTACTCCCCTGTGTCCCAGAATGTGCAATCTACGGAATGATTATTCAGTAAATTTTTTTGAAACCAAACAAAGATTATGTAATCCGTAGGAATAAACGGGTAATAGAAATGCTATTACCCTCAACCAAACAGCCCACTAGTGTCTGTTTAGTTAAGCTTTTGAAGGAGGGATACGTACTGCAAGAAAAATGACTATTTTGGTGTAACACAGAAAGTAACTTTTTTAGTAGATATAACTTTTTTAGCAATCAAAATATAATTTTTTAAGAAGCTCAAATTAGCAGCTTTTTCAAAAAATGCTTTTTTAGGTAAATTTTTAGATTAATTAATGAGTCTATTTTTAAATCTTTTTTTTGTAAGTCCCTTTTGTCCTTATATTTTATACATAATTTTTACAATACTCACAAACTCATCTTCATGTTTATTTTGTGATCTATATATTATTATTTGGTTTTTTATATGATTTAATATTTATTTTTGATATTAATTTTACTTATGTTATAATCTATATAAAAAATTTGGTTAGATATATTTTTATTTATGGTTCATATGGTTTAAAAATATATGATAATTAATATATTGTGTTTTGTATAGTGTTAATACACTTTAAATAATATTTATATACATAAATAATTTTTATTATAAAATAAAATACAATTAAAATTAATAAATTTTTTTATTGCAAACAATCTACTATATGAAATTTTCTTAAAAGACTAATTTTTAATTAACAACTAAACAATCAACTAATTTTTAAAAAAAGCTTTTTTGATAAAAATTTTAAAAGACTATTTTTTAATTAACAACCAAACAGTCAATTGATTTTTTAAAAAATCTCTTTTTAATAAAAATTCTGTTGATATAAGTCCATCTACATAGGTACTTACTAATTGAAGTAGGTTCTAGATTTTTAGATTATACTAAAATTAATTCTACTTTGAAAATGAATTTGCCATCAATTATATTATTTTTTAAAATTAAGTAGTTTAAAATTATTATTTTATTTAAAAATTTATTACTGGATTCCTTATAATTTCACCTTATTATGTTGTTTTTTTAAAATAAAAAAAATCGTTTTTGAGTCCAATTCAATTACGGGCCTAACAATAATCGGAACATTTATATTCTCACGTCTTTAACATGAGTAGACTTTATTCCTGGCTGCAACTAAAACGATGTCGTTCGAGAGCAAGACTTCATTGGGTAGCTAAACTTAATGACTAACAATTCAAATCAGAAATGGTTGGTTGTTTCCAATTCCTTTCCTTAGCATGACTGAGCTCTCGAAGACAAAACAGAGAGGGGCCAGCGAGATTAGAAACAATGGAGTATTTAAGTGCATATGGGAAGACTCAGTCTTCATATTACTGCCAGGAAACAGAAACTGAACTATAGGAAGAGAGATAATATTAGAAGAAATTTTAATTTTCCTGGTCAACAAACAACAACGTGAATACTTAAGGGGAGCAATAGTTTGAATGTCTCGGACATGACCAGGTAAGTACACCGTGGGACTTTGTTTACTTTTTCAACTTCATCTATATCTGGGTTTTGCTTTTTCTTTGCATAAAGCTCGAAGCTTTCTATTGTGCATGTGCTTCTTACGATCTTTTGATAGGTTGTGGTAGTTCTATTTGGAAACTTTGTAGTGATCGTTGAATTTGGTTCAGGGGATTCGACAGATGAGAAGCTTGTTATGAGGGACTTGGTGGTGGAAGAACAAGAGAATGAAAAAGGTCTGATCTTGTAACTTAACTGAGTTTTAGATTCTTTTTTTTCTTTAAATTTTAGCCGAAAAGATAGGATTTTTTTTCATCGTGTTCTTGGTGAAGCGAGAAAGGTCGCCTTGATTCGAATTTTGTGTATGATGAGGTAGATTCTTTCTTCGGTTGTCTTATGGAAGTTTAAATGTTGATGCAGAGTCTGGCTTCTTTGTTGAGCTTATAATGTTGTATTCATGTTTATGCGTATCTTGATGTGGGGTTTCTGATTCTGGAAGAGGCAGTCTTCAGTTCAATTTTGTGGGTTCTGATTATTGTTGGACTGACTTTCAGAAGATTAGAGAATTATTTTAATAATTGTTCGATTTTTTGGCGGCATTTTGTTGTTAGTTATTTAAACTATGATCAAACAGATACTCAGCAAACTTCCACGAAAGTCGTCTAAATCGACTGAAAACAATCCTCATGGTGGAAAATCTACTACCAATGTAAGTTCTGTTACTGGCTCAAGAAGCTGTGATTTAGGGGGCAACAAGTCTGGGAATTTGAATAATGCGCCTGCAGCAGCAAATAATTCTGCTTTATATGGAGGGAAAAACGGTGGTAGCAAGATTCAGCATGGTGTGAACTTGAAGGAGAATGGGAACTTGGGGTTGTCTTCATACGAGGGCTTGCCTGGATTCAGAGATGTCCCGAACTCTGAGAAGCAGAATTTGTTTGTGAAAAAACTGAACTTGTGCTGTGTCGTATTTGATTTCATTGATCCAACAAAGAACCTCAAAGAAAAGGAGATCAAGCGGCAGACACTGTTGGAGCTGGTGGATTATGTAACCTCAGTTAGTGGGAAGTTTTCTGAAAGTGTAATGCAGGATGTAATAAAAATGGTGTCTGCAAATTTATTTAGGACGCCCACTGCTCAACCACATGAAAGCAAAGTTATAGATGGTGTTGATTTGGAGGAAGAAGAACCTTCTGTGGATCCTGCATGGCCTCACTTACAACTTGTATATGAGTTCTTCTTAAGGTTTGTGGCATCATCTGAGACAGATGCAAAATTGGCCAAAAGATATATAGATCAGTCCTTCATCCTCAAATTGCTTGACTTATTTGACTCTGAAGATCCAAGAGAAAGGGAATACTTGAAGACAATACTTCACCGCATCTATGGAAAATTTATGGTACATCGTCCATTCATCAGGAAAGCTATAAATAACATCTTTTATCAGTTTATTTTTGAGGCTGAGAAGCACAATGGAATTGCTGAACTTTTAGAAATTTTAGGTAGTATCATTAATGGTTTTGCTCTGCCACTCAAAGAAGAACATAAAATGTTCCTTGTGCGTGCACTAATACCTTTGCATAAGCCACGATGCTTGGCAATGTACTGTCAGCCATTATCTTACTGTATCACGCAATTTGTGGAGAAAGACTGCAAGCTTGCTGATATTGTAATCAGGGGTTTATTAAAGTACTGGCCTGTCACTAATAGTTCAAAGGAAGTCATATTTCTGAATGAGCTGGAAGAAGTTCTTGAAACAACTCAGCTGTCAGAATTCCAACGCTGTATGATACCCCTCTTTCAGCAAATAGCTAGGTGTATCAACAGCCCACACTTTCAGGTAACATGTTGCATGATATTTGATTTTAAGTTCTTCTTGTTCGTTTGTCTTCCTTTTGTCATATGCTTCAACTAATTTACCAAAACATAAACTCCTGTTATATATACTTCAAGCTGCAGTATAAATTTTTAAGATTGATTGCCTCAACAATCATGACTGCATATCGATATTTGTCAATCAGTTTGTCAATAAAGTACCTTTTTCTTTGCTCTTACTTCTTTGGCAACTCCAAATTTGATGGTAATGTTGCAATATAAGGACATTTTCCATAACCATCTTATTCTTGTGTATTTCTCTTAGAACTTTCAGAATTTACCATTAGCTTTGGGAGTTTGCGATCCGTGACTTGTCTTCGAGGTCACCAGAAACAACCTTTTCAAAAAGATTTGACCTATTTCTCTTACTAACTTCTTTCATTTGTCCTTCTTCCTAGAAAATAAAGAGGTGAAATTTCTTGATGCTCGTTTCTCTTATGGTGACACAAAATCTATGTGGTTCTTTACACTGGGCCATTGATGGGAATAAACTTTAGTCAAATCATTTGCAATATTCTATTGGTTCAGTTCTCTGTATATAGTACTAGGATTTTATTCTACTTGTTTTCCGCATAATAAACTGCTACTCTCAGATATTGAGTTATGGTCTTGTTTTTAAGATTGATAGTGGATCAACAAAACTATGTATAACTTTAGCTCTCCGTATCCCATCATCATTAGCTTGCAATTGTGGTATTTCAGGTGGCTGAGAGAGCGCTGTTTTTGTGGAACAATGATGCCATTGAGAACTTGATCAGACAAAACCGCAAGGCTATATTGCCAATTATCTTCCCTGCTCTGGAAAAAAATTATAGAAATCACTGGAATCAAGCTGTTCGTAGCTTGACTTTGAACATTCGCAAGATTTTCGAGGATCTTGATGCTGATCTTTTCAATGAATGCTTTCGTAAGTTTCAAGAAGCTGAAATAAAGGAAAATGAGAAGAAAGTGAGACGTGAAGCGATATGGAAACGTTTAGAAGAGCTTGCTGCTGGAAAATCGGCAGGTAGAAATTAGTTATTTTGTGAAGGACTACCTCTTGACCACAGAAGTAGAGGTAACTCTTGTTGTATGCCAAACTGTCAATTATTTGATTGACATGGGATTCATTATATGCATTATGTTTTTCCGGAGGTCAGATGTTCCCGAGTAATCAAATTTCCTATTGCTGCACTTGGTCCTTGCCAAACCCTATAAGATATTGCCTTGTTGAGTTTTTAAAAGCTAGTCTTGTACATTGCATGCAAAATGTAGCAGGAGAAGCAAGACCA
The DNA here is from genome assembly GCA_024703695.1 of Erythroxylum cataractarum. Lineage (NCBI taxonomy): Eukaryota > Viridiplantae > Streptophyta > Magnoliopsida > Malpighiales > Erythroxylaceae > Erythroxylum > Erythroxylum cataractarum. The sequence goes on from JANJEY010000003.1 coordinate 18,291,303, forward strand.
CCAGTAAAGATTTATGAAAATGTAATAGTGGATGGCTAGTTGCTTTGCACTAGTGGCCTTCGAGGTTTAGATTGTCGTCCTTAAATCAACAAAGAAGCATCTTTTCCATCTACTTTTGAGGTGAAATTAGATCTCTTGTGCTCACTAATCCCTCATTTACTTGAAAACACAGTAGCATACCAGCTACTGTCTTTTTGTTTTCAACTACAGTAGCATACCAACTACTGTCTTTTTGGTTTCAACTCGTTTGAAGTTCCCATTTGACGATGCCTGTAACTGAAAACCAGAAGAAAGCAATGACTATTTAATTTTAGTACGGCAAAAATGAACTTTAGCAAACCAACCTGTTCTTGATGCTAACCAGAGCTTCCAAAATTATGCTCGGAACACAGAAAAGTTCCCAATAAAGCAAGTTTCATGCGTCCAAGATACGGATGGGGCACATCCATTTCTAAGTCGTGATTCTCACACCTACCCTCCAGTCTTCAATCTTGCCGTGTGTTTCATATTTTTATAAATAACATAGAAATTGTATAAAAAAAAAGAAAATTCTGTGATTCAAATTGAGTCAAGTAAAATTAACCACGAATCAAAAAGATAATTGTATAAAAACATGTTAGTGTGAAAAGCGAAAACGGCTCGCCTGATTGAGATAAATGGTGACGTTTTGGATCAAGTTTGATGGTGAATCTGTGTGTTAAAAAAAGAGGTCAAATTTACTTTGAACATAAAGTTTTTATGGAAAATCTTTATACTACAATAAGCTCTTTTATCTTCTCTATCTCACTCTCTTTTCTTTTACCAAAGCGATAGAAAATTTTGTTACTTTGAAGCTCTGCTTCCCTTTGAAGTCACTGCTTCATGTGAGTATCAAAACATTCTTTGTTTTCCTTCTTTTTTATCATCTGGGTTTGCTTCATTTTGAATCGCTTTTGTTTTGCACAGTTCTGTTCTCCACTTAGATTTTGTTTTTTTTGTCTTCTTCTCCTGTTTGGACTCTCTTTCCCTGTTCTGTTGGGTGTTGGATTTCGTTTACTAATGTTGTTTCGTTGATTTGGATGGAACCCATATTCTATTAGCATCTGATTCTCCATTCGCGAGCCCAGCGAGGAACTTCTGGTGCATATGATTTGTATGGAAAGTTCGACGCTTTTGCTTTTTCGGTTTCTGCATCGGGGTTGTTCAATTTGAAGTTAAAAAGGTGCTCGCTTTACGATGTTGGGTGTCTTATAGATGGATAGAAGAGAAGTATGTAATTTGTCTCATGCGTTTTTTTCAAAACGGAAGGCCTCGTTTGATGCTTTCTGGGTTTCTGTTCGTCTCTGTAAAGGAGTGATTTTCCGTACCTTTAACATCAATTTGTTGCATCAGTTGATTTGATGTGGAATTCTTGCATTCGTTTCTGTCCTGTGATTGATAAGTGGAGACATTTTCCCTTTGATTATTAAATTCTGTCCGAGAGGAATCTTGATCCCAGGACAATTTATCAGGAATCGTGATCCTTGTATGTAATTATTGAGTCATGATCAAACAAATACTAGGTAGGCTTCCTCGGAAGCCTTCTAAAACATTGGACAATCGTGAATATGGGGGTTCATCTATTCCTTCGTCAAATGCTTCTACTAGAGGCAATGATTTTAGTAGTAGTAGATCCAATAGTTCTCCACCTGGCCCTGATTCTACTCCACAAACAGGCTATAATCATGGAAATAAGCCTAACCAGGTTACAAATTTGAAAGTGAATGGAAATTCAGTAGCTGCTCCCTATGGAATATTGCCAGGATTTAGGGATGTTTCGAGCTCTGAGAAACAGAATTTGTTCATCAGAAAGCTGAATTTGTGTTGTGTGATCTTTGATTTCACTGACCCCAGTAAGAATTTGAAAGAAAAAGATATCAAAAGGCAGACATTGATTGAGCTGGTGGATTATGTTACTTCGGTGAATGCAAAATTCACTGAAACTGCCATTCAAGAGGCTGTAAAGATGGTGTCTACGAATTTGTTCAGATCATTTACACCACAACCCCGAGAAAACAAGGTTTTAGAAGCCTTTGATTTGGAAGAAGAGGAGCCCTCAATGGACCCAGCTTGGTCTCACTTGCAAATTGTATATGAATTCCTTTTGAGATTTGTCGCATCTCCTGAAACTGATGCAAAGTTGGCTAAGAGGTACATTGATCACTCTTTTGTCCTTAAGTTGTTAGATCTCTTTGATTCTGAGGATCCAAGGGAGAGAGAGTACCTAAAAACTATTCTACATCGCATTTATGGGAAGTTTATGGTGCATCGCCCTTACATCCGGAAAGCTATCAACAACATCTTCTTCTGCTTTATTTTTGAAACTGAAAAATTCAATGGGATTGCTGAACTTCTTGAGGTTTTAGGCAGTATAATAAATGGCTTTGCATTGCCACTAAAAGAAGAACATAAGTTATTTCTTATTCGAACATTGATTCCTCTGCACAAACCGAAGTGCCTGCCTATGTATCATCAGCAGTTGTCTTACTGCATCACACAGTTTGTGGAGAAAGACTGTAAGCTTGCTGATACTGTTATAATGGGGCTGTTGAAATCCTGGCCTATTACTAATAGCTCAAAGGAGGTCATGTTCCTAAGTGAGCTGGAGGAAGTGTTGGAGGCAACTCAACCAGCAGAATTTCAGCGATGTATGGTGCCTCTGTTTCGTCAAATAGCACGCTGTCTGAACAGTTCACACTTTCAGGTAATAAACAATTAACTGCTTGTCCTTCTCCAGCTGATTATTCTCTCTCACTATGTAGGAATCAAATTATTTTCGTGAATCATGATTAAATGGTTCTATTTACTCGCTTTTTAATTGAAATACAGACAGCTCAACTTTTTCGAAAAGTGTTTTTTGCATTAGCTTTAGAAACTTATTTTGTTTCCTGCTTTTCTCTCCCTCATGGCTATTACTTGTTATACTGATATGTGCTATCACGTACTCTTCTCACATCTTGTGTCACTGATGTGGAAGCATGGAGTGCCTGCTTTTATGCTGGGAGTAGCTTGATCTTGAGTATTGTTGCAATTACCAGGTGGCGGGGTCAGAATGGGATAATTTAGCAGCGAAAGAATTTGATATTTAAGAATGAATGAACACCTAAGAAACTCCCAGGCAGGTGTTGGACACAGGGACTTGATATAACTGGTCCTATAAACATGTATCTTGAGCTCTGGAGTAGGGGTTCATTTCTCTTTATCACTGTATGATATTAACTGTTGCAGCTTTTAGTTTTATGCTATTTAAGCAGTTGTGGCTTGGGACAGCAGAGATGTCCAAATGTGATGGTCTTTCTTAGGGATTGTGTTAGTTTTAGTTGAATATATCTTATTGTTTTGTTGGCTGTTCGCATTCTAATCTGAAATGTGGTAGGATCTTCCAATTTACATAATTTTTACAGGTTATGATAGCTGTCAGTGGCAGGCAGGTTTAATTTTAACATGTTGGTGTGCTGGCTTTGTTTTTTGACTAGCATTTACTGTTTTCTTTTTCTTTTTGGTGATTAGAAAGCATAGGCAAGGCAGCACCCTGTCCAAGCTGCTTCTGAAGATTTATGGTTTTTACGTTTTTATTTTTCTTTTTCGTTGCTACTGGTTTATCACGTAAACTGCAGCATAGTTCTAATCCGTGCCTCTACAGGTGGCAGAAAGGGCTTTGTACTTGTGGAACAATGATCACATTGATAATTTAATCAGGCAGAACCACAAAGTTATACTGCCCATTATTTTCCCTGCACTGGAGAAAAATGGATGCCACCACTGGAGTAAGATTGTACAGAACTTGACTGCTAATGTCCGCAAGATCTTTGCAGATATTGATCCTGAGCTGTTTGAGGAATCCCTGCACCAGTTTGAAGAAAATGAAGCGAAGGCAGAAGAAATGAAACAGAAACACGAAGCCACATGGAAGCACTTGGAAGAGATTGCTATAACAAAAGCTGCGAATTGATCTGCAAACTGCTCGATGATTTTAGTGGTTTAAGAGGGTCGCATTTGATGGATCCACTTTCTATGATGGTGTACTCTTTAATTTTTTTCCAGATTTTGTTTTACCGAAATGGGGATTGCCGATGAGGTACTCTTACCAGCCATTTATCTTTCTCTTACGAGCAAGCTATTAGTCACAGGTGATCATGCAGTTTCTTGTGTAGTTGTTCAATTGTTGAATCATTCCATAAAATTATGTATAATATATGTTCTCTTGTAACTTTGAAACCTTCTATTAGTTGAATTTCTTACTTTACAGGCTTTAATTGTATGAGAATGTTGTGTTGTGGAATCAGTGTAGGATGTATGGAAGGAAGGATGTTATTTGTGTTGTGGATACAAAACTGTTTTCAGTTTTATTGAGCCGACGTAATTTGGGTTCACTCATTTTTGTATCAGTTCAGTTCCGAAAGGTTTGGAATTTCACTGGCCCTTGGTGAAATTGATCTCACAGGTCCTTGTACAAGGTAAAAGTAAGGGTAATGAATGGAAAATATATAAATATATAAACTTTAAAAGCATATTTTTATTATTAAAATTTAATAGTCATAAGTTTATACATTCAACAAAATATTAAATAGTCATAGCAATAGCTAACAATATTTTGTAAATGTTAGCAATAATAAAATTACTGAAAATAGTAGCAGTAATAACATTATTTTTCTCGATATATAAAATAGTTAAATTATTCGTCATTGTGACACTTGATGATTTCAAGTAAGTTTTTAATAATTTGAATTTTGAAAAAATTCTTTCAACTTATGTTATAGTCACAGGTACAATTAATATAATTTAATAAGTAATCGAAATATTTGGATAACAATTTGTAGTTTAATAAATTCAAGAATTTCAATAGATGATATTATCTCAATTGATAAAGTCATTTGAGTTATCTACTTATATAAAATTTTAAATTTTTTTTAAAATTTATCTTTCAAAAAATCATCAACATCACGTAAGAGGTCATCGAAACTTTTTATTGAAGGATGGATTTTAAAGAAAAAAGTCAAATATTGAAATGTCAATTATATATTAGGATCAAATATATAAAGATGTTTGCATATATCTCTAACAAATTGATCTCAAAGTTTTCTTTAACTTACTTAAATGAGCACATTCAAAATAAATGCAAATAAAAAAAAGATAAATAAGAAAAGAACACGTTATTTTGTTCTCCTTAACAAGATTGAAATGAAATGGTTAGACCGCCCAATTGATAATTAAAACCGAACTCCTCTTTACCTCAATTTAACAAAGATAACAAAGATTGAAATTCAGAATAAGAAACTCAATTATATATATATTTTTAGTTTCTACGAGGTAAAATGTCAATAAATCTTTTGGTATATATAAATATCTTGAAGTATTTTTTTTTTCAATTTCTACCCCTTTACGTCAATTTAACAAATATTGAAATTCAGAATAAGAAACTCAATTACATTTTTTTTTTCAGTTTCTACAAGGTAAAGTGCCAATAAATCTTTTGGCATATATAAATATCTTGAAGTATTTTTTTTTCAATTTCTACCTCTTTTAATAAATATATTTATTTACTTTTATTTTTTTGTTCTTTTAATAAATAAATTTATTATTTTTAATATTGAACTCTTTTAATGAGTGAACCTTCTAAAACTGTAAGCATTAGGCAAGTGCCCTTCTTGCTCTTGCTCAAGGCCAACACTGAATCGACTCATTTGCAACTGAATTCCTTGGGGTTGATTCATAACATATACAATAAACTTCTTTTTATCAAGATTTCAAAAATTCTCGTATTTTATATTTATACCAAAGTAATCTTTGTAGAAAATTAGAATGACATACTAATATTATGTTAAAGAAATGCAATTATAAAATTATGACATAGTTTATATGCTCATAGTTCTAAATAAAGATATCTCTAAATTCAAAGTAGAATTAAGTCGATATTAAATTAAAGTTAATTTATAACATACAAAATAAATGCATCGAAAAAAAAACAGTATTTGTAAAAAATTGAGGTACAATATAATAAATGTAGACATAAAATATAACTATTCTAAATAAAATGTTATAAATAAATATAATTTAAAGTGTAACATAAAAATTCTTCTAAAAAATTTATCAATATTTATTAAATATATGTATTAATGATAAAATTATGAGTTAATTACAAAAATCTCAAACTTTGTTCAATTTTGTATTTATAGCCTGAATTTTAAAAAGTGACAATAAAAATACTTAAACGTTAAATTTTTTTCAATGTTAATCTGACGTTGGTCTTTTCGTTAAGTTTGCTAACGTGATTTGTCATGTGTTCCAAAAGCTTTAACTATTAACACAAGTCAGTCAAATTTTACACAATACATGAAGATTAATTGAAAGACATCATTTAATCACATAACTAAAACGATGTCATTAAAAATAAAATTTCTATATTTGTTTACGTAACCCCGAAGTGACTAACTGTAATCATTATCATCATCATCATCATACCCCGAAAGTCCCGCAATGAAGCAGGGTTTGGGGGGGCCTGATAGTACGCAGCCTTACC
>JANJEY010000003.1:18300164-18313816 GCA_024703695.1 Erythroxylum cataractarum
CCATTTGATTTCTTCATGTTCCACTTCTTGAAGTTCATGATGGTGGTTTCTTGAGCTGCATCGGGTCCGATTAATTTTGCTTCTATAGCCTTCAACTTTCCTCGTTCGTCCAACTTGTTGAGTGATTCTTTCTCTTCATCGGTGAGAAAGTTGTGGCTTTGAATCTGGTTTGCAGGAATGGACAGGCGTCCTTCACCCTTCTTCAAGTCAGTCTCGAACAATCGCTTCTGTATAACCAACGTAACCTCTCTGCCCTCCATCTCTCCAATGCGATTTTTGAATTCCTGAGGCAAGTCTGGAGGAGGGTTTGGGACAACAACTTTTCTTCTCTCTTGCTTCACGCGTTTATCATCTTCTTTCCTGTTGCCCTGGATGTTTGTCTTAACGGAGGCAGTCTTAGACTTTTTTTTGGCATTGAGTACAGAGTCCTCTTCATTCATGGATATGGCAGGTCGAGTTGTCGGAGACCTTTTGCTTCTGAGGTTGAAGTTGGACTGATAAGAAGAAGTAGTAATAGCAGTAGCCACAACGCCATTGTTATCTGCCATGGTCAACTTCTCAGTGGCAATGGCGGCAACTTCTGTTAAGTAGAAAAAACCTCGCCAAGAAGCAGGCAATTCTCTGCCTCTCCTCTCTATGGCCTCCCTTCTGCCCTTAAAATCTTCCATAGTTAACATCTTTATTCTTCTTCTCCTCAAAGAAGCCATCTTTGATCGATGGAAAAGAAGATTAATGAGGAGCGGTAGACGTCGCACAAATAGACACAGTAATCCGAACCAGTAAGAATTCTCTACAGGAAATGGAATTATAAATCCTTACACAACGCTACTAAATCAATGAGGATCTCCTAAGACACAGGACAATGGGATTGTGAATCCTTACACAACACTACTAAATCAAAGGATCACCTAAGAAATACGGCAATGGAATTATAAATCCTAACACAATACTGAAATTCTTAGTATAGATGGAATTATAAATCCTAATATAACTCTGAAACAATAAGGATTTCATAACAGGAATGGAGTCATAAATTCTAACTTAAGCTGAGTAGAGAATGTTTGGGCTGAAACAAAAAACCAATCTTTACCTCTTTGAGACTCTACTAACGTCAATCATTTTGTAGGTTCTTTTTTAAATTTTCTTAGTCATATTGAAGATATTACATTCCTACATGAAAAAGCAATTAATGTTGTGGATATAGATCCGGATAATTCGAATGAATAAGAACTCCCAAAGAGAAATGGATTTACAAATCGTGACACAACACCAAAACAATTTGTTTGGTTTTTTTTTAATTATTATTATTATTATTATTATTATTATTATTATTATTATTATTATTATTATTATTATTACTACTACTACTATTGTTACTACTACAACAATAACTACTACTAAGTTATTCTTATTATTATTAAATTATTATTATTATTATTATTATTATTATTATTATTATAAATTATTTGATTATGATTATGATTATGATTATTATGATTATTATTATTTATTGTTAATATTATTATTATTAATTATTGTTATAAATTTTCTACTTACTATTTTTTAATATTATTAATATTATTAATTTTATCACCAAATTAATTATTTATTATTATTATTATAAATTTTGTACTTTTATTATTATTATTATTAAGGGAGATAGAAAGTAGGGATATGTTGATTTTCTGTCAAAAAAACATATTGTCAAAACTCAGAGAAACGATGTTTTCTGATTTCTGTAAAACCATTGTGGTTTTTTTATTTTCAGAAAAAAAATCGCAACAGAATAAGCCAAACATATTTTACTTACATATTTTTCTTTTTACAAAAATGACAACAAAAAAGGAAAAAAAAAAAAAACAGAAACAAACATCTCCTTAATTAACTAAAGGTAAATGAAATATGAAATTACCAAATAATAAATTTTTATTAGATAACTTCTTTCCTCAAATGAAAATATATTTTAAATTATAAAAATTAATATAAATTAAATTATAATAATTAATTATTATAAGAACGAACCTTTAAACTAATTTAAACTATATGGATCGAATCTAAAGAACTCTTTTCATCTTTTCTAAAATACTTAGCGACAAATTATTTTGTTACTATAAATACTTCTTTAGCAATCATATAATGTGGTTGCTATAAAAAAGTCATGTAAATTTAGCAACCTAATTTATTGGTTGTTAAATGAAAAATTTGAAATACTTGTAGTGACTACTCAATAGTTGATTGTTAATTTGATTGTTATTAATAATTTTCTATAGCGATCATTAAAGTTGCCATTAAAATTGTTAAGTTTGGTTGTTATATTATTATCTATGAATTGCAAGTTTTAGTGACCATCTATAACCACCAAGTATTGATTAGTCGGTAAAAAATATACGTAACTTATATATTGCAACTAAATAATTTTTGGTTGCAAAATGTATATAATTAGTAACCATTTTACTATGGTTGTTGAGAATTTGGTTGCTGAAACTAAATTTTCTTGTAGTGAATGTTTTTATGTAAAAAGTGAAAATGGTTTATTTCATATCATATTTATTATTGTATAACTACTTATATATTTATTTATTATCAGTTTCATGTTGTAAAAACATAATTGACATTGATTCATTTTCTTATAAATTTTAAGAAGAATGTTAATGGAAAAATTGAGGCTAAGTCATGTTATCAAATAGCTAGAACACATCTGTAGTTATTTGAGCTGAGCCTAAGATTCCAAAAGTTACTGGTGTTAAACACAACAGATAGAATTATTTTAGATGTTTTAAATTATAAGTATAGTATTTCAAATTTCATTTTATAACATTGTATAACTTACGAAAATGTAAAATATATTAATTTAATTATATTAATTTATTATATAATGAAAGATCTTCAGCATGTTGCATTTGCATATGTCAGGTAACTTATGGGTGTGGACACCTGTTAAATCCATTAGTCATTTGTCCTGGATCTAGTTTGAATAAGTCCTAATTGAGTTGATGGGAGTGGACATCTGTTAACTCCGCTAGCCACTTATTTGATTCTAATTTGAATAAGTCTTAGTGATTTGTTATTTGAATTTTGAATTAGTCAACGTTACTATTATTGTTCCTGATATGTAGTTGCTGAAATATTAGAGAGTAGTTGAGCTATTCCTTTATTTATTACCAACGAATCAGATGACTAAAAGGGGAGCATTCTTTCATTCACTAAACTACCTCTTTGACTTCATTAGGAGGTTTTGGTTCCCTCGGAAGCATAAGCAATATCAATTTAAGGGAGATCCTTCTTCTTTTAATCGACCAATCACAAGATCTCACGAATAAGACAATTTTAGATCTCACTCACATGACAACTTGGTATTAAAGACATGCTTGGAAGAGCAGCAATTGGGATGATTGGAGGATGAAATTACCACTTTGTCAATAGGGCAAGAAAATATTCTAAAGGAGATGTAGGAGATGTTTGCTACAATCAATGCTCGTTTGGATGTTATCTCTGCAAATAAAAGTCAACTAGCAGAAAGCTCCCATGGCCAAACCTAAAATAATGAAGGGTGGTGAAATAGTCTTGCATCAACTAACTGTGAAGGTTCTTCCAACAATGCCTACATGCCTAAGTTGGTGAAATTGGATTTTACTTGATATAGTAGACAAGAGGACCCAACTGAATGGATTTGTAGGACTGAACAATTTTTCGAATTTTACAAGACACCGGAAGAGGAGAGAGTGCCATTGGCTTCATTCAACCTGAAAAATGAGACGCAATTGTGGTTCCAACTTATCAAGAACGATATGCGAAAAATGGCATGGGAGGATTTCAAGCAAAGTTTGCATGATAAGTTTGGCCCTATACAATATCAAGACTTTTTTGATGATTTAACTAAGTTGCAACAATCTGGTTCTATAAGAAACTACTAGGCATAATTTGGGAAGCTTCTTATTCGGGTAGAACGACTTTCACCTACACAATAGGTTAGTTATTTTGTGAATGGCTTAAAAAAGATATCAAAACTGACGTTCAGGCTTGCAAGTTTACATCTCTTTCTATAGCAATTGGCCTAGCGAGATTGTATAAGGCAAAAAATAATTCCACTCATCGTAGTACTCAAACTAAGTCACGAGAGGCAAATCCAATTTCTCAACGATGTTGCAGGATACCACTATGCCAATTAAAAAGTTAACACCAGTTGAGCTTAAGGAAAGAAGAGAAAAAGGAGTATGCTTTAATGGCAACGAGAAATTCAGCCTCAAACATAATTGCAAAAATTGTTCCTTATTGAAGGGAAGTGGTCTGATGATGAAGATGAAGATGTCGATATTGATATGAGATTGAAGAAAATCAACAGTTAGAGACATTGAAGATTTCAGTCAATGTTATTTATGGTGCTAGAGCTCCGCAAACAATGAAGGTTCATGGTTGATTAGCCCAACGACAAATTATTATCCTAATAGACTTTGTCAGTACCCACAATTTCTTAGATAGTAAGGTTGTAGGAAGATTGGGGATCATGCCTAATGCAAAACAAAATTGTAGTTACAGTGACCAGTGATGAAAAAATTGCTACCATGGGACGTTGTAATGAGGTAAGTTTAATGGTTCAAGGAAACTTAATTATTATAGATTTTTATTTAATCTCCTAAGTGGTTGTGAAGTTGTCTTAGGGGTTTAATGGTTGAGTAAATTAGGCCCAGTTCTATGGGGTTTCTCTAAATTATTAATTCAATTCGAGACGAGTGGAAAAAAGATCACTCTCATAGGGCTGACATCTTGAATTAATAAACTAATGGATGAGATGGAAATCAACAAGGAAATAAAAAAGAATAAAGAAGGGATCATCGTGTAGATGAATTCCATTACCATGTTGGCATAAGGTGCACGTGACTTTTGTTTCAATTTGAGTTTAACTAACTTAGAATTGAAGTCTTTTTTACAATCTTATCAAGATATTTTTGAAAAGCCTCAAGGCTTACCTCCACCACGAAGCCATGATCACAAAATTATCCTAAAACAAGGATGTGAACCAGTTTGTGTATGGTCATATCGATATCCTCATTACCAAAAAAATGAAATCAAAAAATTGGTGAAAGAAATGCTGACATTTGACAACATACGTCCAAGCTAGAGCTTATACTTATCTCATGTTTTGTTGAGTAGAAAGTATGACGATTCTTGGAGGTTCCATGTTGACTATCGAGCTCTTAACCATGTCACCATTAAAGACAAGTTTCCTATCCCTGTTATTGATGAACTAATGGATGAGCTATGAGCTATAAGGAGCTAAGTTTTTCACGAAACTAGATTTGAGGATGGGTTACTACCAGATATAAATGTGGAATAAAGACATCCCAGAGACTACTCTTCGGACTCATCATGGACATTATGGGTTCATAGTGATGCCATTCGGGTTGACAAATGTTCCCTCTACTTTCCAGTTAGTAATGAATTAGATATTTAAACCTTACATTCGAAAATTTATTTTAGTATTTTTTAATGATATTTTGATTTATAGAAAAACTTAAGAAGAGCATATGAGGCATATTGAGGGCACATTTAATATTTTAAGAAATCACCTGTTGTTTGTCAAAAAGGAAAAGTGTACCTTTACTCAAAGGAAGTGAAATATTTGGGGCATATAATTTTCAACGATGGTGTTGTTGTTGATCTAAATAAAATTTATGCTATTCAAGATTGGCCAAGACCAAAAACAATCAAACAATTGCGAGGCTTCCTCGAACTAATCAGGTACTATCAAAAATTCATTATGAATTATGGGAAAGGGGCAGCTCCATTATTGTAATTACTGAAAAAGGAAAATTCTTGTGAAATTCTAAAACATAAAAAGCTTTTGCATCCCTTAAACAAATGATGACACAAGCGCTGATGTTGGCTCTTCCTAATTTCAATCAACCAATTGAAGTTGAATGCGATGCATCTGGAATTGGTGCAGGTAGAATTCTTATGCAAAACAAGAGACCAACTACTTTTTACAACAATGCATTATAAGGTAGAAACTTACAACTATCAGCTTATGATAAAGATATGTTACTTGCATTTCAAAAATGAAGGCCATATTTGATGGAGAGACAATTCATTGTTCACACTAATCAAAGAAGTTTGAAGCACTTATAGGAGCAAAGGATTGCTACTCTAGTTCAAGAAAAGTGGTTGACCAAACTAATGGGGTATGATTTTTTCTTAGAATATAAGAAGGGTAAAGATAATTGTGCAGTAGATGCGTTGTCTCAAATTCATGAAAAAGAGTTAATGGCTATCTCAATAGCAATTCCAAGCTGGCCGACAACGATAAAAGAGGAAGTCCAAAGCAATCCAAAATTGCAAGAATTAGTTAAACTCTGTCAACAAGGAGAGGCTATGTGTAGGGACCCGAACTTTGCGTACCGGGTGGGTTTCCCGCGTATCTCAAGAGGCCCGCGACCCCTACCGGGGTGGATTTCCCCTTTGGTATTGTCCTCTTTGGCAGTTGGGTGAGCCACTGCTCGAACCCTCAACCTCAAGGTTTTGCTTAGCTTTAAGCGAACGCCTCTTACCATTGAGCCAGGAAACCCACCCGGTACGCAAAGTTCGGGTCCCTACACTATGGGTCCATAGGAATATAAGGAAGGAATTTCTTATTTCAAGAATAAAATTTATTTAATAATTAATTCCCGGTCACTTGCTATTATTGTCAAGGAAATGTATTCCAGCACTCATGAAGGGTACCATAAGACTATTTATCGAGTAAGATCTGTATTTTATTGGCAAGGCATGAGAAAAAGGCTCCTTGAAGTCATACGAGGGTGTGAAACCTGCCAAAGAAATAAAACAGAAGATATTAAGCTAGCAGGACTGTTGCAACCACTTCCAATTCCCTTTCAGGTTGATCATATATTTCAGTGATTTTGTAGAGGGTCTTCCTAAGTCAAAAGGAAAGTCAATCATTTATGTTGTTGATTGTCTTTCAAAATTTGCTCATTTCATTCCTATTTCTTCTCCTTTCTCTATTGTGATTGTGGCATAAGTATTTTTTGAGCAAATATTCAAGTTGTATGGAATGCCTAAAAGTAATGTATGTGATAAAGACCCCACTTTTACTAATATATTTTGGATGGAGTTGTTCAATTTATAAGGGATCAACTTCAATTTCAGCTCATGATATCACTCCAAACTGGCAGACAGAAAGAAGCAGTCAACCGAACATTGAAGATGTACCTTTGTTGTTTTAGTATCCATAAGCCACATGAGTGGGTTAAGTGGATTCCTTGGGCTGCTTATTGCTATAAAACCAATATCCATTATTGTACAAAAAAATACACCATATAGGTTATTTATGGGAGGTTTCCTTCACTTTTAACATACGTACCAGGCACTGTAAAAGTAAAAGCTGTGGATCAAGAATTGTGAGCTCATACGTTTTTAAAGGAGCTTAGAGATCATCTAGCCTTGGCTCAACAATGTATGAAGAAATTTTATGATGCTCAAAGAAGTGAGAGAAGTTTTGACATTGGAGATTTTGTTTACTTGAGATTGCAACTATATAGGCAAATTTCCTTGACTATCCGCATGAACCTTAAGTTGTCACCATGATATTATGGCTCATTTGAAGTTGTTGGAAAAATTGGCCTAGTAGCCTATAAATTGAAGCTTCCAGTAAACTCTAAACTTTACCTGGTATTTCATGTGTCTTGGCTTAAGAAGATAATTGGAGCTAAAGTGAAGGCTCAAGAAGATTTGCCAATCATGACGACAAATGAAGAGTCCCTCACTATTGTTCCTCATGCTATTCTTGAAAAGAGAAGAAACAAGAACAAAGAAGAGGTTTTAGTTTATTGGCAAAGTCTTTCTCCAGCAAAAGCAACTTGGGAGGATTATCAAGAACTGCATATTTGTTTTCTTGAATTTTTTCCTTGAGGATAAGGAAAAAATCTAGGGGGAGGAATGTCAGGTAACTTATGGGAGTGGACACCTGTTAAATCCACTAGCCATTTGTTCTGGTTCTAGTTTGAATAAGTCTTAGTTGAGTTGATAAGAGTGGGCATCTGTCAACTCCACTAGCCACTTATTTGATTATAGTTTGAATAAGTCTTAGTTAGTTATTATTTGAATGTTGAATTAGTCAACATTACTATTATTGTTCCTGATATGTAGTTGCTTAAATACTAGAGAGTGGTTGAACTATTTCCCTATTTATTGCCAACGAATTGGATGAATAAAGGGGGAGCATTCTTTCATTCACTAAACTACGTCTTTGATGAGTTCCTTAGGAGGTTTTGGTTCTCTCAAATTAAACAGCTATTGCTTATTTTGTTCTTTAGCTACTCTTTATTTCTATTTCCAGTTAATCAAAATTGGGAATTATAAGCAATATCAATTTAGGAGAGATCTTTCTTCTCTTAAGCGGCCAATCACAAGATCTCACACACAAGACAACTTTAAATCCCACGCACATGACATTATATCAATTCAAAAGAATAAAATTTCTTATTGTTAGAATTTATAATCTAACACAAAAATACGTATTTTTAAAAATTGTTATATTTAGTGTTACAAATAAAAATTGAAATATATTTGATATTTTACTTATATTATATTAACAAAAAAAAAACAGTTTCATATGTTAAAGAGCTTCATTCTTCCGTAATTTGCTTTGTGTGATAACAATTCTGGTTCCTAATCATGGACAGGTTATCAATCACAACCCTTACGCAACTCTCTTTCTTGTAACCATTTCTCTTCTAATCCCACAATTTACATCAGAAGCGCTTACAGTGATTAGAAATTAAATATATAAACTAAGGCTAAACTGTTGTTATTAGTGTATTGGGAACTTACAAGAAATGACTCAACACGTTTACTTAATTCTCCACTTCTACTTAACCAACATGCGATTGATAAATGCCAATGGTCAATATGAAATTCAGGGACAAAAGATCTTATCTCGAGACGTAATATGATCAACTAAATAATATACTAAAGTCGTTGACTCTCGTAATATGATCAACTAATATTAATTAGAGCACATATAATATACTAAAGTCGTTGACTCTCGTAATATGATCAACTAATATGAAGAGCATATATAATATACTACTCCATAGTTACGACGATGATCTGTACACACTTGAACATGACATAAACTAGATTTACTCAGACACGGTTCAAAGGCCGACTATTGTGCATTTAAAGTACTTGTCATTCACTTTGTTCGCTAAGTAGTAGTCTAATAACTATACTACGAGTTGATATTATATCAAACCTTAAGTTGGCAATATGTATAAGATATATATGATTAAAAAAACTCAATGAATTTGACCGATTTAACTGTAAAAATTTTGAACAGTTTAATTTTTTAGTTTGATTTTTAACTTTTTAGTTCGATTTACTTTAATAACTTTTGTTATTAAAAACTGATCAATTTATTAATTAATCAGTCAATTTTTATAAATTAATAAATTCTTATAAATCAAAATAATTCAATTAATATTCATTTAATGATCTTTTAATTAAACTTTAAAATTTTTATAAATAAGGATAATCTATTTCAATTATATTTTAAAATTTTAATTTATTTAATCTTTAGTCGATTTTATAACTATTTAATACTGATTGAAAAATTCAAAATTTAAACCTTTTGTTTTGTAAATTTAACTTCTAGTCTGATTTTTAAAATATTAATATAAATAATTAACGTTGCCGAAAAAATATGAATAGAAAAAAGGAGAAAAAGGGTAGGCATAAATAACTCTTAGCATCAAAATGAGTCGGACAATAATATTTTTAATTTACAATTACAAATTAAAATCTTGAACTAATTCTATATGTCAAATGAGAGGATAAAGTCTTAACGAGAACAAAATTAATTGCCTCTACAAATCTTTTTAATAATTACAAACTTTCCACAATATTTTGCATTGAAGGAACCTTACAATATTGCAAACAAACTAAAAATAAGTTGATGATAATATTACATCATTTTGATGCATGAACACCAAACTTGATACAATAAGATAGATGAACTAAGGCAACAAAACGCGAAACTATATGATTTGTAACACAATTATATATAGAACCAAAGGCCAGCTTAGGTTAAGCCCAATTCACTCAAATGCGTAGAAACACTGATCAACTTGCTGTCAGGGGTTGGACTTGGTGACGATGTGTGAGCTATGAACTCACTGTCCTTTTCGAACAATTCCATGTCTTCTTTTCCAAAGTTAATCCAAGCCTCAATACCTTCACCTTCTTTCGTGTCCAGGAACGTTATGTAGTTCCTAAAAGTCAAGCGAGCTGATCCTACCCACACTGGTTTTCCCCACCCAAAGTCAGCTTCACGCACTGGAAATCTGCACAAACTTGTGAAGGCAAACGGAACAACATTTCCACCCATGATCTTTTCACCTGTATCTTTCATATCATTCAAGTGGGAACCGTTTTGAAGTTTCTTGACATGCTCAGCGTTAACGTTTCTGATAGCATCTCTAATCTGGTTTATGAACCCAAAAGATTCATCTTTAGTGTCTGTGGTGGACATAACTGATGCTATGTTACAGATATTGCCAAAATGTTCCTCAGAGATTGGTGGATTGAATCGGGTACGCAAGTTTATTGCATGAATCACCATGAAGATCTTATCTGAAGCATATTCAGTGCCTCCAATGGCTGCTTTGAATCTGCTCCATATGAAAGTTGACAAGGCCTCGACTCTAGATGGATATCTGGTATTCAATTTGTTGGTTCTGTCAGAATATTCGGCTCTGAGTGCTTCGATATTGGCTGCATCGAACACAAACCTTTTAGTAACGATATCATCTTTGACAATTCCTGTCGAAGGTTGATAACCAGATATGTTTCTTGGTGGGAAGATCTCAGCAGAATCGAAACATGGGACTTTTATGCTGTTGTCTCCACGAGCAATAGCAGCCCAACTGTTGAGGAACATGAAGAAAGACAAAGCGTCTCCGATCTTATGTGACATGGCTAAACCAATGGCCATAGCTCCACACTCGAAGAAAGTGACTTGAAATACGGCAGTCAAGTCATTAACATCGTCAAGCTCAAATGGAAGGAACTTGTTGTTGTCAGCAGGACTCGGGTTGCGAAGGAAGTCCGAAAGCCTACAGTTGGCCTGAGCTTGGAAAAAAGGGACACCCATGTCGGAGCAGTCGATATAACTGTTGTCTTTAACACGTCCAGCAAGAGGATAGAACAGTGACAAAGCATTTGCAAGTGATTTCTTAACTATGTTGCATCTTTCAAAGTTGGTAGAATTGGTTGTTTCAGGGTAGAAAAGAACCCAAGGCATGAGCACAGGGACCATCATTTGATCAAGGTATGAGAGTCGGCAATGGCGGAGATGATCTGGGGTTGGCGAGGAAGGTTTGATTAGATCTTTGGAGATCACTTTTACTTCGAGCGCCATCTTCATCTTGATAGGAAGACAAGAACAGCGTACTATAGTTTTAGTGATAGTAGGAGAGGATATTTTTAAGAGACACGCTTTGATGATGTTTTATTGCAGTGCGGTGTCCATTTATATAGACATGAGACGGTGAAGCGTGTAGTTTATTTTCTGAGTATTATAGGGAACACCTACCCTAATTTCAATTATATAATGAGTTACTTGTACATATCAAGACAAGATTGCTATGTCTACATTGACATTATGGTACAGTGTCTCCATTGCCACTACGATGGTTTCACAATCCGCGAATCTCTCTCGGTGATGCTTACACGTTATATGCGCACTATCCGTATAAATTTAGAGAGATTTAAATCTTCACTAAAATCAGTACATGAAATAATCCTGACTGCAGCTGCCTCAATTTGGTGATATAGAGTTGGAATAATTAATTAAAATTGTGCATCTTTGGACGAGATTTTGGAAAGTTAATAAGCATTTTTCTTCATCACAAAA
Source organism: Erythroxylum cataractarum (assembly GCA_024703695.1). Taxonomy (NCBI): domain Eukaryota; kingdom Viridiplantae; phylum Streptophyta; class Magnoliopsida; order Malpighiales; family Erythroxylaceae; genus Erythroxylum; species Erythroxylum cataractarum. The sequence goes on from JANJEY010000003.1 coordinate 18,312,073, forward strand.
ATCATTTTTTAAAAAATGAGTGTTTGACTGTAAAATAAAAAACACATCTTTAATAGATATGACTTTTTTGACAATCAAAATACAACATTTTAAGAAACTCAAATTTGGAGCTTTTTAAAACAACATTTTTTAAATAAAATTTTCAGATCAATTAATGAGTTTATTTTTTGGTCTCTTTTGCTTTTATGTTTTTTTTATATAATTCTCACAATACCTACAAACTCATTTTCACGTTTATTTTGAAACTTATATAATATCCTTTGGTTTTTTATATGTTTTAATATTTATTTTTAAATTAGTTTTACTAATATTATATTATGTATAAAAGATTTGGTTAGATATAGTTTCATTTATGTTTCATATAGTTTTAAATTATATAATAATTAATATATTGTGCTTTGCATATTGTTTATTATATTTTAAATAATATTTATATACATAGATAATTTTTATTACAAAATAAAATATATTTGAAATTAAAAATATATTTTATTTTTATGTTACTAAACAGTCTACTGTATGAAGTTCTTTCAAAAAAATTCTTTTTAAAATGAAAGTCAAATAATCAACTGATTTCTTAGAAAAATTCTTCTTAGAAAAGTTCTATTAAAAAAGGCTCTACTGATAAAAATCTACTGATATAAGTTCAACCAAACAGAGGTTTAATTCAATTAATCAGTAACGTAAATGATAGTTTTGCTATACTATAGTTTTCATTAATGTTTTAAAAACCGAACCAATTTGACTAGTTTAACGGCGAAAACTTTAAACCGACCAATCTTTTGTTTGATTTAGTTTAAAAAGTTTTGTTGTTAAAAATAAATTAGTTTATTAATTAATCGAACAATTTTCATAAACTAAATAACTTTTATTTAACATATTCTTTTTAATTAAACTTTAATTTTTTGATAAGTAAGGACAACTTTTTTCAATCATTTTTAAAATTATTTAATTATATTCAATTTTAATTAGTTTTATGACGGTCTAATACTGATTGAACCTTTTAAATCTGAAACTTTATATCTCACCAATTTAACTTTCAATATACAATAATGCTACTTCAAAAGATCTAGTGTTAAAAACAATTTGTCATGGTTCAAACAATAGTTAAATCCTTTATATTTTTAATTAATAAAATATTTGAAAATATTGTCTTTTGTTATGATCTAACTTAAGTTTCAGAATATAAATTATTGAGAATTATGACAATTTCTAATGATACAAGTGTCAACATATGTACTTTATATGTCTATTTACAAGACTCTCTGCTTTGCGATAGTCAAAAGAAAATTATTAATGTATATAGTCTTCCCTTTATAATTTTTTACAAAGAAACTATTTATGTAATACAAGTGTAATTACAAAAATTAAGATAAATTATGACAATGATTCAAATTATAATAATAGCTTTGCAATTTTAATTACAATTATAAACTGCAACGAAATCATGAATCCAATTTATGATGAAATTCTTTATACTTCCTAACAACTGAGAAAAGGGGTTGTCATTTTATATTGAGATAACTCAACTCACCAATGTCTAAGCCATAAATGAAAATCACTCTCAACCAATGTAATGAATTCCGTTCCGTACCGGCCGGTACAGGCCGGTACGTACCGTTCCGGTCTAAATTTGGTACCGGATTTCAAATTTTGGTATCGAATTTAAATACCGGTCAAATACCGGTCGGTACCGGAAATTTTAAAAAATTTGGGGGTATTTTTGCAAAATTTTTAAAATTTT
>JANJEY010000003.1:18343753-18365454 GCA_024703695.1 Erythroxylum cataractarum
GGAGGGATTCCTCACCACAAAAGGGAACTCAAAATAGACTTATTTTAATCATCCGAACAAATCTTGAGAAATTCATCATAACAATCCGCCAATAAAAATTAATCTGCTTTGGGCCCATAATTAAATCCGATTCCTAAGTTAAAATGAAATTCCATGTCTCTATAATAATTCGAAACAAAAACCACTTCAATCGGAGCTTCCGAGAGCAAGAAATCACCGAAATATGGAAGCATGTTCAATATGTCCGACTAATTGTCTCTCTTTGATAAAATTCGAAAAAAAATCAACTTAATCCCAAAAATTCTAAATTTTGCATGAGAGGGTAGAGAAATTTTATTTTGAAAAACAATGCTTCAAAAATCGAGTGAATCGGAGGTCAAATGAAAAAGTTACGAGCAAAAGAGTAAGATTGGAGGTTTAGTTTCAAAAAAAAAGGAAAATGAAAGAAAATAAAAAACGCACAAACGGCATCGCCTCGCGCATGCGGGCCGCTTACGCTAGCAGGGGTGAGGCCCTGGCAAGGCGAGGTGCTAGCCCTTGTGAGCGCTTGCCCTCACGAGGGCGCTAGCGAGTCCGAAATTCCATATATATATATATATGTATACATATGATTTTTTTGTTTTTTTCTTTGGAAACCAAACTTTACACATGAAATTTTAAAAATTCATAACTCTTCATACCGAATTCCAAAACTCACAAATTTTGTATCAATAAAATGTTAAAAGGAAGCTCTACAACTTCCATGAAGGATTGAAGAACTAGTTTGGCCTTTAAGAGGTTCAAAAATTGATTCAAAGTTTCTGCAGAAATTGAAAAAGGTCCTATACTATATCAGAAGTTTGAAAAACCATATCTTTTAACACAATATTCTAAAAATGTCACATTTTACCTCATTGGAAAGATAAAGAGGTGATATACAAATTTCATGAAGGGAGAAAAAATCAATTCAGTAAATTAAAGAGGTAAAAACACTCTCAAAGTTACTGCCTATATAAAAACCAATTGAACAGTGTAATTGACCAAATGAACAGTACCTGCAGTTTTCCAAACCTCATAACTTTTTACTCATAACTCCAAAAATTTCAAATTATACATCAATGGAAAGATAGAAAGATAATATACATTTTCTATGAAGGATGCAAAAATCAAATCGAGCTCTAAGGGGATGAAAAACCATGCTAAAGATACTGTCAAACCAAACTCTAATCAACAGCAACTGTCATCTTTCAAAACTTATAACTTCTTCATCCTAAGCCCAAATGTGACAAATTATATGTCATTGGAAAACTCTCAACAAGTACTACAACCCTCAAGAAGGAATCTCACATAAATTCAAGCTCTAAAATATTCTAAAACCCAAAACAAGTATCTACTCATTTTAGGAAAAATTGGACAGCACTTCCCCTAAAAATGCTCTAGCCAAAACTTCAAGTTTCTCATCTAAACTCCATTACTTGCATAAAGAAAACTCAATATCTAATCTTCCACAACACAATATAATCCAATTATCCCAAACTCTAATGGCAGTAACACTCTCTTAGGCATCTATCTATTTCAAAACCTAAAGAAATACAATCTCATGCTTGCTTTTATCAATTTCAACCATACATCCATACATTCTTAGAAAACATATACAAGGTACATTTAAAATTCGAAACCCTTATATTTACATGGAAATAAGTTAATACAAATCTTCAGAGGGCATTCTAGCCTAATTACATCCAAAATGGTAAAAGTGAAAGTACAAAAAACAACAATTAGCCAATATGCTAGCTAATGCTTTGTTTTCTCAAAACATGACTTCAAAAGCAAAATACATCAGAGTATCGCCCTAATCTCGATGCGGTGACTCGGTTTCTCGCTCAATACCTGTGGAGGGGAAATGGAGGGCGAGCTCAATGACACCGTGGGTAATAACTTAATAAACGAGAATATAAGCAAAAACTATTATTCATTCTTTCATTTTCAAGACAATATCACATTAAGAAAAACATTGACAATTTTCAAATCTCTTCGCAGAATTTAGCACATCAAACAATTTACAAATGTAACACATCACAAAGCAATCTAACATTTCACAAAATCACAAACAAAGTGGTTCCGGGTGGATCCGAAACGGAACGTACTACACATTCCCGCGAAGCGGTCATATGTAGCCGTGACTTATAGGAGTCCATGAGGAACTCCAATGCCAATAGTGGGTAGGCGGGAGAAGCCTATGGGTAGACAGGTTCACCTGACTCTTATGGGATCACCACAAACTCAAATAAAATATGCATTTCACATAATTCACACAATTCAAACACATTAGCCTCAATTGGCCTTTACCAAATTCATTTTCACATAAATTGTCAAAATGGCAATCTTTTTCCGAAATCACAAGTTCTTATCTTTTTCACTTATCAAATCATTAAACAAATCATTCCAACATAAATTCATAATCAAAGAACATCACGTACAAACGTCACAAAGAGTAATTCGTACAAAAATTCTAAGTCATTGGAAACCTTAATTCACATTTATTATAAAAACAGTAATATGCTTATTAACTCAATTATTAAGGAATCACCCACCTTAAATTCCTTTAGCTTATAGGTTGGTCAATTTGCCTTGGCTCTTCCTCTAATTGCCTCAATTCACCTTCATCAACACAATAATCCCAATTTAACATAGGATATCAAAATTGGACATTTCTAAGGAAAGGAAAACATGAAGTTATTCCTATCTAACCTTACCCATACCTATCCTAAGCTATTAGCATCAAAACCCAATCAAGAATCTCCAAGAAAATTCAAAATTCCCTTACCTTAATGAAACCCACGAATTCCTTCTTTTGCCTCCAATGAAGGATTAAACTCTTCCTTTCCACTTTCTTCTTAAAGAAAAACACTTAAACCCTCCTTTCTAAAGCATAGAAACCTAAGCCTTTACCTCTCTTCTTCTTCTTCTTCTTCTCCCACCCTTGGCCGAAAGTCACCTTCTTGCTTTCTCCTTTTTGAATTTCGTAAGTCTCTTAAAAGGCTTAAGGAAGACTTGCTTCTTAAATTAACCTAAGCCCTCAAAACTACAACATTTTATTTACTCTTCTTTTTCCTTAACAATTTTCGTAAGTCTATTAAAAGACTTAGGTAAATTAAGTTGCTTCCTTCCTTCATACGGCCACTACTCATCCTTCCTTCTTTCATTCTCCTTTCTTAACTTAAATGCCATTAAAAGGACTATAATGCCCCTCCTTATAAGCCTTAACTCTTAAAAACCTAAGTGAGCTTCCTAAATTGCCCTTATGCCTCTCTTATTCTTTTTAATTCTAAAAATTTATCAAAATTCTAATTTTAACTAAATACCCCCAATTAATTTCTGTTAACCTAGTACTGAAAATCCTAAATTATTCTAATTAAAAGGAATTATCAATCTAAATCTCAAAATAAATAAAACATGCTTAATGCGAATCGAGGCCCAATAGTATGGAGAAGTTTTTTTGGAGAAACATAGAGCTATGATTATGAAGTTTGAGAATTATAGTAAAAGGGTTAACCACACCATGAGTGCCCACTTACTTGAGATGTCACGCATGATTCATCAACTCAAATCCGCTATTCATGTGCTCACTAATGAGCAATAAGTTCAAGCAATAATCTGTTCCTTGCTTGATGAGGAATGGTAATTGATGAAGGTCAATTTACATCACCACTCTCAAATCAAGTCATTTTATGACATTGCAAGGCACTTCCTGCTAGAGGCAGAGGTGATGGCCATCAAGAACCATTCAAAGGAATATGTTGCTGGAACTTCCTTTCCCCATAGGAACAAGTTCAAGGGGAAGAGGAAAAGGAAGGATGGTCAAGACAATGGGAACGGTGCCACCTTGAAAAAGTTTAAGAAGAAGCACAACAAATCCAAGTTGAAGTGCTTTAATTATGGCAATAAGGGACACTTTACAAATGAGTTCAAAGCACCTCCTAAAGTACATGATCCCTTTTCTACTTCATTTGCACATGTTGTGTCATGTACGTACTTAACTAAATCTGATTCTTTGTGGATTATAGATTTGAGAGCAATGGACCATGTAGTTAAAGAAAAGTCTTGATTCGTGGCCTTTAGGAAGTTGCTAAAGGAAGCAAAGCATGTTTATGTGGGGAACAATGCAAGCCTTGAAGTAGAACGGATAGGAACTTATGGAGTTCCTCTTAACAATGGACATTTGTTGTTAATTTATGTTCTATATGTACCTAAGATTTGTAGAAACTTGGTTTCTGTATGTTCCTTGTTAAAGTGTAGATATTGTTTGAATTTCTTTAATAAATCTATGGATATTATTAAATATAATGTAGTCGTGTGCTCTTGTTTAGTAAATAACAGGTTGTTTGAATTGAACACGAGTGTTGCTACTTTTAGGTGCTATGTAATTGAGGTTACTACTGAGATGACTTGGCATGAGCGTTTGGAACATATTGGATAAGAAAGTATGACTAAGTTGGCCACACGTGGCTTACTTGGATCATTTTCAAAGGTATCTATACCAAGTTGCCAGTCATGTCTTGTTGGCAAGGCTACAAGAAAGCCTTTTGGTAAGGTAACTAAAAGTCAAGAAGCTTTACAATTAGTTCACTATGATCTTTATGGACCAATGAGAATTGTATCTAGACTTGGGTTTAGATACTTTATCACATTTATTGTTGATTTTACTCGATTTAACCATGTGTTCTTACTAAAGCACAAGTGTGAAGCATTGAGGTGCATTGAAATATACTTGCACTTAGTGGAGAATCAATTGGGCAAGAAGATTAAGTCATTTAAGGACTGATCATGGTGGAGAGTATATGTCAAATGATTTTAAGGAATTTTGTGACCAAAAGGGCATTGTCAGGCAACTCACAGTTCCTTAGACTCCACAACAAAATGGAGTAGCCCAAAGGAAGAATAGGACTCTTATGGATATGATGCGATCCTTGATGACTAAGGCCAACTTGGATATTGCCTATTAGGGCGATACATTACTTAGTGCAACACATATTTTCAATATAGTGCCCTCTAAGTCTATTGATTCTACGCCATATGAATTGTGGTTAAAAAAAACCCCTAACTTAAGCTATCTTCATCCTTGGGGATGTGCAGATTATGTACATGCTACAGATCACTCTCTTAGGAAATTATGCTCTAGAGGGAGGAAATGTGCCTTTCTTAGTTATTCTGAGCATTCTAAGGGGTATGTGTTCTTGGACGTAAGTCACAAGATTGGAAATGTCTTTGAATCAAGAAATTCCAACTTTATTAAGGATGGGTTCCCTAAAGTTGGTGAATGTTGTGATTTAGATGCGTTGGTTGAGACCTTTGTGCAAGGTCAGTCTAGTGTTTTGGAAGCACCATTGACTACACCTTTTGTGGTAGAAGTTCCTCAATAAGAGGCTATTCAAGTGCCTCCTGCATCCCCACTTGTTAATGAACAACAAGAAGAAATTATTGATGAACAAGTTCAAGAGGGAGACGAGGGAGTTCAAGAACTACATGATCAGGCTATAAGGCGAGATCATGATGAGCCTCCTCCCATGCCTAATTTGAGACATTTAAATAGGCAATTTGGACCACCAAAAGAATGGTGGATTTTGGACGGAAGTGAGGCAAACTTGGTTTCATTTGAGATTGATGAACCAAGTAATGTCCACGAAGCTCTTGAAGGTGTTCATAAAGAGAAGTTGCTAATGGCAACTCAAGATGAGATGAATTTGATGCATCTGAATGAGGTTTGGGACTTAGCTGAATTACCTCCTGGTTGAAGGACTATTGGGAAATCTCATGATAAAATTGAATTCTGATGGTACTATTGAAAAGTACAATGCCTGATTGGTGGCCAAGGGATTTACACAGAAGGAGGGTATACATTTTAAGGACACCTTTTCTCCTATTGTGAAATTCAATTCCATTAGATTATTACTTGCTATTGTGGCTTACTTGGACTTGGAATTGCATTAATGGATATAAAGACCTCCTTTCTCAATGGTGATTTGAGAGAGGAGATTTACATACAACAACCCGAGTGGTTTGTTGAAAAAGGTCAATAGCATAAAGTTTGTAGAATTAAGAAGTCTATATAGGTCTTAAGCAAGCTCCAAGACATTGGTATTTGAAGTTTCATGATACAATCATAAACTTTGGTTTTGTGATGATGCATGAAGACCATTATGTTTATGAGTACACTACTGGGTCCAAATTTGCCATTATGACTCTATGTATGGATGACATATTGATAACAAGTAATGAGTTGAGTTTGTTGAAAATCATGAAAGGATGGTTGTCTTCTACCTTCAACATGAAGGATACGAGAGAAGCTGCCTATGTCTTTGGTGTTAAGATCCTAAGAGATACGAAAGCTAAGATGTTGGTCTTGTCTCAAGAACCTTATATTGATAAGATTCTTGCAAGGTTCAACTTGACAAACTCAAAACCAATGAGTACACTACTTGCACATAGTTGCAAGCTTGGGCAAGATTTGTGTCCTCATAGTGCTAAAAAAAGGGAGGAAATGAAAAAGGTCCCATACCTAAGTGCCATTGAAAGTCTAATATGTGTACACGGCTTGACGTTGGCCAAGTTGTAGGTCTACTAGAAAGATATTTTTCTAACCCTGGAATCAAGCATTGGAAGTGTGTTAAAAGGGTCCTTAGGTATCTTAAGGGTACAAAGGACTATTGGCTATGATATCAAGGAGATAATCTCAGTTTGCATGGCTACACTGATGTTGATTGGGGTGGTGATCATGATTCGTTCAAATCTACTTCTGGCTATGTCTTCATGCTAAATAATGAGGCTATTTATTGGAGTAGCAAGAAACAAAATTGTACAACATTGTCAACAATATTGGCTGAATTTGTTGCCAGTGCCTTGACTGTGTAAGAGGCCTTGTGGCTTGGAAATTTTATTTAATACTTAGGGTCAATTGTGCCTTTAGAAAGACCCATAATTATCTATTGTGATAGTATGGTGGCTTTGGTTTACATTAAGGACCCTAAGTATCATGGAAAGACTAAACACATTAGCATGAAGTATCATTTTGTTAGAGATGCAATTGAAGAGGGAGAAATTACATTAGCGTACATATCTACAAAATTAATGGTGGTTGACCCTATGACTAAGTTATTGTCACCATTTCATTATGCTAAACATGTAAAGGCAATGGGTCCTCGTAGATTATGAAATGTTGGTGTAATTTTCTCCTTCTTATGTCATACATGTAAGACATTTGATAAATGAAAAGTTGGTCATCAATTATTGGTGCATTTCACTTTGAAACCACAAAAAAAGTGTCAATCATAGGTTGAGGTTGGTTTTCTCACACGACTTATCCACCCTTGTGTCTTTGTGTAAGACCAAGGATGAGACTGTTAAAGTCTTAAATGTATGTTATCTCTTAAAAGGGATATCTGACTTGTGTGTCATACATTTATGTGGGAGTCATGAACCAACACATGGCAACTTTAGTCTTATGGTTGTCTTGATTATGGATGCATCAAGATAAGGTGATCAAGGTCATCAAATTTGTATGTCCACATACTATCTTATGATTTCATTCTCAAGAGTGAGAATAAGGAGCATTTCATAGTTATTTGACATATCCTCCTATTATTGAGAATAATAGGAGTTACACATCTAAATGTTTTTGGGAACATCAAAGGGATGTGTTCCAAATGTTCCATAATTAACCATGAAATCAACCAATCAAAGAAAATAAGCAAGTTGTCTTTTATCTTGCTTATGTGTGAGATTCTTCATTCAAAGCCCTTAGTGACTATGACTTGCTATTAGTAAATTGAGGATTATTATGGTCTTCTTAATTGGTTGTCGAAGGTCTCGAGAGAAAAGGGACAGGAGTATCGTCCTTTTAGATGATCAGGTTTTCTTAAATTTTCTGGTAGTACGAAGCTAAAGGAAAGACATGAATGCATAAGTTTCCTATATAAGTATAATTACGAGAGTTGCATAACTATGATAGCATATGTTACACACTATAAATGATACACAATCACATTATTCAAACTTAGTGCCACATATTGTTTTGTACAATATGAAAGATTGAGTATGATGTGAGAAAGAAATCAAGTGCACTTGAGGTTTAAGACATTTATGAGTTTTGTAAGTTAAAACTTACAAAGGAGATTAAATGTGTATCAAAATGTGTTGGGGTTTGAGAGGCATAACTTGATTTGTTCAAGTAAGTTTGATTTGTCCAAACGTGAGGAGAGTGACAATCTTTCATTGTGGGTCTAACAACCACAATGTAAAGAGATTTTGTTTACATGCTTAAGGTCACACCTACAACTCAAAATTATGTGCTTCAACTATTATTTGTTTTCAGTTTTGTATATTCACTTGTTAAGTATGTTCTGTTTGAGTGGGAGCATATTTTCTTAAATATATCTTTGTGCGAGTGGGAGCTTGTTGGAATTTTATAGCTTAAGTGCTACAAATTCCACTTGACTCACCAAGATATATTTAAAAGTGATTGAGTTTCATGTAAGGAGATAACCTTTAACTCAAGGGAGCTCAATGAAGCTCATGTAAGCTATAAATGGCTTGATTTGACTTTCTCTTAGCTCAAATGTCTAAAGCTAGCTTAAGATGAGCTCGTAGGAGCTTATTAAAACTAGTTAATAGCTAGAAAGCTGAGGATAAGCTCAATTGGGCTTAATAGAGATTACCCCAGCTCATCTTTGGTTCTTGAGAATTGAAGCTAGCTATAAATGTGTTCACATTAGTTAAGTTAGAAGAGTTAATTAAGGAGCATGAGTTGGAGTTGAAACCCAAAGCTTAATGGGCAAAATTAGAGGTGCTAGATGAAGGAATCTGGCATGCTTGATTACACAATGGACACTAGGGTGTCCCATGAGTTGTAGCACACCATAATGCATCTTCCCATGCATGCACTTAGAGTGCAAGTTCATTTTCTCCACATGGATACATGAATTCGGCCAAGAAAGAATGAATTTGGCCAAGAGATTGAATTCGATCAATGAGGAAGATTCATCATGTACCTTGGCTTAGAATGAACATACATGACACCCTTTCACTAACGTATGTGCACTTTAGATGAAAGGATGTGTTGTTTCAACCAATGGTTGTGACCATTCGGTCAAAAAGCGATTCATGTACAAGAGTGTATCATTATGAATTTAGGTGAAGATACATGACTCTTTTCCAAAGGATGTGTCCCTTGGCCAAGAGTCATGATGTTTTACCAAGAGACATAACTCTTGGAACGGTTATGACTCTTCAAAGGCACTTTTTGTTGGCCTATAAAAGGGAATTTCGTAGTTCCTTTGAGAGGTTTTTTTTTGGCAGAATACTACACTCTTCTCCCCATCTTTGAGCCGAAAACACTCACTTCTTTCAAGTGTTCATGTGTTGAAGCACTCTCCCATAAAATAGTTGTTAAGCTTATTAAGAGCATTGTGGGTGAACCATACGAATTGCTACTTTCACAAATTAGCAACTCTTCCAACCTTACTGCGTTGTGAAAAGATCGGTCTCCATCCATTCTAACCGCGACGAGTTAGAGAAGAAGGAGAAGCCATAATGGATTTCCACAAGGGAGGCAAAGCATCAAACATACAAGGAGTTGTTCTGTTGGGTTTCAAGTTAGCATATCATCCTACCCTTCTTAGTGACATGCGTATGATCTTGTATGCTTATGAAATCATGAAATTTCTTGTTTGAGTTATGATCTAAAATCAACACTATCGATGTAACTTTTGTTACTCCTTTTCTTAGATACCTATAAAATGTCCTAGTTAATATGTTTAAGGTATCCAAATGAGTTTGGATCCTTGATTGTTGGCCTCCTTCCCTTATTTAACCCACTATATTTAGGGTTTATTCATTAACCTTTGTTTTGTGAAATAAAATTTATCTACATTCCTATATTTACCATAAAGGTAACATCCTGTGTTATATGAGTAATATAAGTTAATGGGATGATGATGAACCTTATGATTTTGGTACATGAATGTATTCCTTGTTCTTTTATGTGTATGTGAGTGATAGGGATTTCTCCTTTGGATAATTAAATGCTCTTTTTGGGTAATAAAGAGAACTAGAATAATTATATGTATGATTTATATTTCTTCTAGAATAATTATATGTATGTTGCATATTTCTTCCATTGTATTTATGCTCATGAGGAGTGTAAACACATGTTATGATATTATGCTTAGTATGAGGCCTAATAGAGTACGATCAAGGTTATATGTTATCATATGTTTTTACATATAAGTTTTGCCTATTCTTTTCTTAAGAGTGTTGAGTTTTAGGTATAAACTGAATAATACATGATATCATGAGGTTTGTCTGAAGGTGAACTTTAATGGATGAGTTATGTGTATATAATTTATGTGTATGCTTAAATATGGATGCACTAAGTTCATTTATCATTATAGGGAATGATTTTTTACTATAAAAATGCTTTCCTTTGACAAGCATAGTTTTATTATTGCAAACACTCTTATAGTTATATCCAATTCCGTACTAATTATTTGAATTCTTTTAAGCTCTTAACATGTATTCAGGTTTCTCACTTCCCTTTGTAAACTTGGATAACAAGTTCTTGAGGGTATCAACCTCCTTTTTCAATGCTTCATTCTCATACTTTAGTATATTAATCTTGATTATCAATAAAGGCCATACTCTTAGCTACTCTGATACCATGCAATTCACTTTCTATCTTTTCATTCTCACTAATGCGTACATCTAGATTCTTTTAAATCTCTTTAAGTTTAGAAAATAAAATTTCCTTTTTGATGCTCATAATTTTAAGGCTTTGATATTATGCAAAAGCTTTTTTTGGAAAAAAGTATTAGTATTGGAAATACTCTTATAGCTATATTAAATTCTATGCTTATTATTTGAATTCTTTTGAGCTCCTAATTTGTTTTTGAGTTTCTCACTTCCCTTTGTAAACTTAGATAATGAGTCCTTGAGGGCATCAACCTCCTTTTTCAATGCTTCATTCTCATACTTTAGTTTATTTATTCATGATTATCGATAATGACTATACTCTTAAATGATATGATACTATGCAATTCACTCTTTGTCTTTTAATTCTAATGCATATGTACATCTAGATTCTTTTAAGTCTTTTTAAGTTTGAAAGATAGCTTTTTCTTTTTCATGCTCATAATTTTAAGAATTTCAACTAGTTCATTATATGTCAAATCAACATCATTATCAATATTATAAGATTTAGAGTTTGGGAGTGCCTCATCGTCATATTTAACTATGAAGTACATTTAAGCTATATCTCTTTTTGAATGCTCATTATTGGAATTAATTGTGTCATTCCAAATGAAGGATTTAAGCACCTTCTTTTTGCCTTTATCCCTCTTCTCATTCTTGTCATTTTTCTCTCATATTTGTTGTGTTCTTTGAGGAAAGGGTATTGAGACTTTGTCTTTGAGTTTTCTACATTCAATGTATATAATATTATTTGATTTGCACTTTAAATGTATCTTACCATCTTTGAAGTATTGTCTTTCCAAAAAATTCTTCTTTATCGATAATTTTTTTAATTTTATAATGATTACGACAATATTTTTTCATCACTATATTTCAATGTTCTTGTTGATATGATTATATTGGTATTTTTTACTGTTATAAAATTTACAAGTTGATGTCTCTTTTTCTTCACTTGATTCTTTCTTTTGAGACTTTGAACACTATTTTTTTCTTTATAAGCTTCTTTTTTTTATTACGTCTCTTGAAACCTCATTTTGTATGTAAAAAGATATCTAATAATCTTCGCCAATAGTAGTGTTATTAAAATAATGTCTTCTTGTGCGATTGTCATGTTAGCTTCCCACATCTTCAAAAGTGATTTAAAAAACTTTCTTGTTCTGTCAACATTAGTATAAGTCTTTATAAGACTATTGAGAGCATTAATAATTTCAATAAATCTAGTAGACATGCTAGATATGCTTTCATCATACTTTATTTGAAACAATTCATTTTAGTGTGATAGCATACTAATTTTGCTCTCTTACTTAATTTATTTCCTTCATGGTAACTTTTAAAGTATGTCAAATTTTATTCGTCATTTCATGTATAAAAATTTTATTAAATTTTTTTCTTACTAATACACAAAGTAAAATGTGAACAATTTTGTCTTTTAATGAAATTAGTCTCTTGAGGATCATGTTCTTCTTTTAGTTTGATAAGTTTTCTATCATTTATAATTTTATTAGGAATTAAACAGATCACTTGAGACAATCTTCTACAAATTAATATTTTTGGTCATAAAAAAAAAATCATCTTTATTTTCTAATAGAGATAGTCATTTTCATCAAAGAAGGGGGATCTATTAATGTTTTGTCCCTTTTTGTTAAAGGAAGAAGACCGTTCTCCTAAATATTCCATTATGGTTTTTGTCACAAGATTTTGTTTGAACTGTTAGCATGATATATTGGCTTTGATGCCACTTGTTAATCCTTAGTGGTACCTTAAAGGAGGGTGAATTTTGTGTTTTTAAAATTTAACAAAAAATTCTAACTATTCAACTCAATTTAATAATAATCAACATATATAGGAGTAAAGAAATTTCTTAACATAAATCAATGAAACAATTGAATAATAATTTAAAAAGGATAGGGAAGAGAAAATGAAAATTAATTTATATTAGTTCAAAAAATAACCTTACCTACATCCACTCCTATGATTCTTCTTAGAATTCCATTATAATTATTCTTTCAAGATAAAAAATATCTTTTATACAATCTTTTCTTCACAAAAAGGAACCCTTCTATAATGTTTCTTCATAGTGAAGAGGAACCTTAATGCCATATGAAAACAAACCCAAGTACAATATATAAACACCTTTGATAATATTAAAAAGGCTTGCTCACTTAAAAAAAGATAATGAATGCTCAAATGATTGGAGAACACTTAAAAATATGTGTAAGAAAACACACAAATACTTTGTGATATAAGAACTTACAAAAAATAATGATTTATAATCAAGACCATACTACCCTTACCTATGTCCACTCTTAAAACTCTTCTTAAATTTCCATTATAATTATTCTTTGAAGGCGAAGAATAATTTTTGTATAATCTTTACTTAGAAAAGAGGAACTATTTTACAATCTTCCTCCAAAGTGAAGATGAACCTCAATGCCCTTAGAAGGCTTCTACAATAATAAGAATTGCAATGGCAACTTATAAATAGCTCACTTTAGCACTTTGATAATATAAAAAAGACTCATTCATTTAAAATGAGAATAAATGCTCAAATAATTGAAAAGAAACTTAAAAATATGTGTACAAGACAGTCAAATACTTCTTGATGCAAAAACCAATGATAAAACATATATTTATAGGAATTTAGGGACCCTATTAGTTGTTGCAGCTAAAAACTAATTATTACAATCGCTAGTTGTAAAGCATTAGTCGACGATTATGCACTGAATTTTATATTCATTAGTCATTGTGATATTGTTCAATCATTTACGCATATTGGTTGTCAGTTAAGTATATTGGTCGACCACATCATTACATTGGCCTGCCATTATATCAATAGACTATCCTTTTACAATTTTAGCTTACATTGGTCTAGTCTATATTGGTTGACTAATTTCCCAAAAATATGACTGAAACAACTTCAAATACTTAACCTTGATTTGTTTAATTTAATTGTAATTAAAACAACATTTAAAATGTCTCCCAAAGAGTGTTTGCAAGATCAAGAGACTTTTTAACTAAAACAAAAACTTTAATGTATTTTAATGAATAAAAGGACTAATACAATAAAGTGATATGAAATATTTATGTAGGATGAGTTATACATCATTTCATCTAGTTCTTCTAAAGCTTCTTATCAAGATAATAAAATCAATAGTAGGATTTATGTTTTGATATCATCAAAACATTGATTGGAACCTCTTTTGGTTCAATATTTTAATTTATTCAAGTTAAAAATATATTATTCTATACTTAAATAATTTTATTCAACTTTTGAGATTACATTAATCTTGTCTCCAAACCTTTATTATAATTTTGGAATAACTTATTTTTGGTTTAAGTCAAAATTAAGCTTATTTCCAAATACTCTTATCGTAATTATAACATAACATATTCTAATGACCAAACACCCTTTTTCTTCAACCTTAAAAGATCTAGCTATAAGACCCTATCATCACTAACCCCGAGCAAAATTGCCGCTACATCTCTTCATCTGCACCACACTTGCCAAAAATCACCACCAGCTCCAACAACTCGGCATCGTGCTATCTCCATATTGTCGCCAATGTCAAAAATGTCGTTACATACTTTCAAAATTTTTTGTTAAAACTTTCAAAATTTTTTTTGCCATACCTTAAAGTTGCTTTTCACTTGTTATTGGAAATTTGGAATACTCCACTCAATAGTAACACCTTCAATAGTGAAGAACCTCCGATTTAGCTATCAGTTCTTGCAATGTTATCATCAGAATCTGCTTGCCTCCCACTTTCTTGACAACATCATCCAAGAGCACCTTGAGGTTCACACCTTCCAAAGCTAGAACTATATTTTGATACATTCTAGGAAACTAATAAGAATTCTCACTTCAAGTCTCTCAAATCTTTATTTTAATTCTCAGAGCTTGTGGCCATATCTAAAACACTAACTTTTGAACCATCTACATTATAGTTGTTGTATATCTCAAGAGTTAGTACTTCCACAAGAGAATTTTGTGGACCTCTACTTCTTTACTCCATATCATCTTGAATAGAAACTCCAATCAAGAATAGAGGGTAAAACCCAAGTTTATATGTAACTTTCACCCACTTATAATAAACCGAAATCGAGGATATATATTCCTCTATGGTTATGGTTCTTTATAACTAGTTATTTTGTCTTAACAAAAGAATATAGAAAACAGAAAAAAATCACTTACAAGGTGACCCAAAGATAACGGCGCGAGGGGAGCTAGTATTAGTGCAAGCGTTCTGTGGAGTTATCGAGCAATGACCTAGATCTAAAGAACGAAGCAATAACGACCCATATTCAGATATGAATAACGAAGCCAGTGGTGACCCTTGACTTGCTAATACTGACGATAGCTTCGATAAATTTTCATATGAGACCCATGTGAGCTTTGTTCAACTTGCTACGACCCAGATATCATTAACACATGCGAGCTTTATAACAGCGGATGGGGCGCTTTCACCCTTATCCATGGAAGATTTTCGTATGCTCACTTGAGAGGTCGGTTAGAAAATTGCAACTGGAAAGGGGGTAAGTTCATCGAGAGCTTCAGATTCCCATATATCCTTCCCCAATAATGGCAATTGGACAAAGAAAATTCAAGTGCAGTAGCCTAAGATACAAATAATATACTACCCATACATTATGAAAGATGGTGTTATCATTCCACTGATTTAATTGTTGCAAGCTAGAGTAAGGGCTTGGTCTAGTGCCTTAATTGGTTCTTTTTGGATTAAAAGACGCGCATTTCTAGTCATCAATGCCTGGGCCATTGCACGATGGGATAAGAAAGGTTTAGAAAAAACTTTACTTATGATGATGGCACTATTATGCTTAAATTTGTTGCTGATAGCAACTTGAATGAAATATTGGAAATGGGACCTTAGAATATAAGGGGCCAACCTAGGATAACATTTGATAGGGAATGTGTGGAATTTTTTCCTATATGGGTGCATTTTCATAATCTGCCTCTAGAACTTTAGACAATTGAAGGATTGAGTTTTTTAGCAACTTCTTTAGGTAAGCCCCTTGGTATGGATGCTCAAACATCTAGAATAGAGTGAATTAGGTATGTAAAAATATGTGTGGAGGTCAAAAGGATATACTACCTGATCATTTACCAATTCTTAAGTTAGGTGAACAGGGGAGATTATGCAATCTGAAGTTAAGGTGACATATCCCTAGAAGCCTCAAAACTCAACTTAGAAATGGGTTCCTATAGGAAAACTTTTTCAAACTTGATGGCAGGATGAGTTATTGGGGGTTGAATCTTCTCCAGTGGGTAATGATGAGGCTATGGGTGTACAATTTGATGCTAATTAGAATATAGGAAACTCAAAAAATAAATACTCCAAATATTGAAGATAAGAAGCCCAATGTAGCATCTGGACACACCTCTTGGTTCAAGGAGCATGATAACTAAGAAGATGTAACTACTACACAAGATTCACAATCAGTGGAAGATGAGATGGATGATGAACCTGGTTTATTAGATCATGATCTTATAAGCAGCCTGCTGCTGATATAACCAGAGAATGACAGAGTTGTTGAGATAACATAAAGGTTTCATGAGACTTCCCCTAACCCTAAAAGAAGATTGGGTAGAAGGAAAATAAAAAAGGAGGGGTATTTCCTTTAAATGATCATTAATACAAGAGGGATAAATGGTCCTCTCAAATAGTCTATGATGAGAGAATTAGTAATGGATAGGAAGTCAATTCTGGTAAGGCTCCTTGAGATAAAAATAATTCAGAATGGACTGCCCTTTTAAGTTGCTCAATGGAAGACAATTACTAATCATTTACATCATTATAATGGTCGGAGTATCTACTTATATAATTCAAAACAAATGGAGGTGAATCATTGAAGTCTAGTGAGGTTAAAGGTGGATCAAGCAAATAACGTACTAAAGTGGATACATATAACTTCTATGGCTAACAACACATAACAAACACTTAGCTAAGTTGATTTGCCAAGTTAATTTGCTATAATCAATTAACGTACTCTATCTCTGTACCTATTAGAGGATTATGATCTTAGGCAGATTAAGTGACTTATTGTAATGACGTTTTGTAGTTTTTGCTAAAATTAATATAATTCCTTTCATTTTTTTTCAATTTTCGTTGTCTTCACAGGAGTGGTGTTGAAATGATGACAACTCATGTGCGAAGGGGTCTAGATTTCCAAAACCCAAATATGCTAAACTGTTTAACATAGTTAATCAAATCATATAAGATTGGATAACTTAGGGATTAAGGATTCAATATTACTCTATTTTGGGGTTTTATAACTATTTGAAGTTTCAATCTCAAAATTTATTTTAGTAACAATCAAACAATAAATCAAATTATAAAATTAAAGCTAAATGCTATTGTTAGAAAATCGAAGAAGGATTTCATCCCATGTGCAGTATAATAAGTTCAAATTTTTTTAATTCGATTTCTCAAAAGCTAATATTACTTTAAATTCGATGAGATGATTAATGTATAGACGCAATAAAACATAAACATAAATTGTAACTTGCTGTGTAACTTGATCTTTTTATTTGTTATTTTTCTTGATACTTTTTTCTTACAATTTTTTTAACCACTCCTGAAATTGGCTCATTGCAATCATTATAGCCACACACGTATTTGACTTTTAAGGTTATCTATAAAAACTAGTTAAGAAAACTCTATAAGTGGTATAAAGAGGGGTAAGCAATAATTCCTTTAGAGCTTACAACTATTTATAATAAGATTTAGACATTTTAATAAGTTAACTAAAATATAATTGTAATTTCAATTAAATTTAATTGGAATTAGAATTAGAATTAATTCTAATTAAGTATTACTTAGGCCTAAATAAGATCCAATATCTTATAATGATCTTTATTTATTAAATATCTTATATTTAAATATAACGTTTCTTAAACTTTTCAGTTGAGTTTAACTTAATTAAATTACTTTTTTTCATCGATCGTTCTTTGTTTGTAGCTTATTAGGTTCCTAAATATGTTGACGATATATATTAATTATAATCCTAAATCATATTTATAATTAAATAAATTAAACTATTTTTAATTTATCTTTAATTTTATAATTAAATATTCTATATCCTTAGATTAAGACGGATGTTTAGTAACATATTATGACCACCTAAATATTAGGAATGTCAAAACTTTTTTTATGTATGATTTTTTTTCCTATAATTCAATATTTTTATCATATAATATTTTAATTAAGCATATAACGTGAAATTAATGGCTACTTTATTTGTGCCCAATCATATTAGTTTTTAAAAGTCTCACTCTACCTTGACCAAGGTTTTCCAACTCATTACTAATTGATAAGTAACAATATAACATTCTCCCTGACCACATTATAGTGATGAATCTTTTACTGATCACTCAACTACTTCCATATGATTTATGCAATATCTAATGACTACAGATTGAGCTACCTTTAACAAGGATGTGTCATAAATAGTATCAAAACGTAAAAATTCATATACAATATATATTGAAGATCTTAAGTCAAAGGATTGGTTATCTAATCATCATAATAAAAGTTTTTATAAACACATAAGTAATGTATCAAATGAAATTTTTATATCGAGTCATTTCAGTAAACTTGTTTTTTAACAAGTACTTGCATGTTTGTTTAAGTATCTTCATATTTTAGTTTATAAAATCGACTACTTCCTTTATAAAGAAGAAATACAGTGTGTGCTAGTCTTTTTGCTCTATTAATGTTCAATTTCAATATAATAATGACTAGAAATAATTTAGACATAATATATAAATACAATAGGAATCTCATAAGAATTATCTTTGATCGGTTAGTTGTAAGGCATAAATCAATATATTTAACCTCAAATTATATTTGTTCTTGATTTATTCTCAAGTTTTAATTGATCATTATATAAAAATGTTAATATGATTTTTATTAATTAATCATTTTAAAATATAAAAAATGATATGATAATAAAATTATTTAAAAAGGTATATGAATAAGGTCTTTATATAAGAGACAGAATTTTATATAAATATTAATAGGGTTTCATCATTACATTATTATTTATTTATTAAATATCAATATTTTTTAAGTTATAATTAAAATTTTAAAACAAATTTGATAACTTTTTTTGGAAAATTATGTGGACTCAATTTATAGTAGATCCATTTTCAAATATGAGTGTCAATTTTAAGTCTTTTAAATTAATAAATAAATTTAGTCATATATTTCTATAGTTTTTTATAAACATATATTTTTGTAGTTTGAGTTTACATAAGAGAGGCTCTAAGTCCAAATTTTAAATATAAAACTTTCTATTAGTAAGTTTTAGAATCGAAACTTCTTTTATCATCTTTTATATTATTTAATGGTAAAATATATTTTAAATTTTAAATTTTATTTTATTTTGTAATATTAGCCATAACTATAAAAATTAATAATAAAATATTTGAACTTTCAACTTACTGTTTAACAAATTAGAACCTATGTAACATATAATAATGCACTCAATAATGAAATTATAAATAAATAAAAAAATTCTTATAAATAAATTTTACAGCAAAGTGATATGAGCTTAAAACCCCTGCATCTCTTTTATTTTGTCGGTAAATAAGTTCTTTTCTTAGAAAGCAAAGAAAGGGATTACATACCAAGAATTTGGAAAAATGAGAAGCTGTATCAGTGGTCGAATGTTAGCAACATGACAAAGGATCCTAGATAGAAGATTAAACAATGGCATTTGTTTTTCTATTACTGGTTTGTTGTTGCACTTTGTGTGATTGTTTCGTGGTGTGATTGTTTTTACCGTTGGGTACGGATTGGGGCCTGAGACTAGGTAACTTGGGCCTTTGAAAATTGGCTAAAGGTTTTGCATTGGTTGACTAAGCAAGGGAATTCGGTAGCTTGCAGGAGAGAGGGTGATAGGACCCAACACATGTGATAAAGTTAACGTAAATAGCTTTCTCTTTGGGTGAGAAATAAACCACAATATTTGAGTGAATTTTCTTTCTATCCCCTCGTGATAATTTCTGGGCTGCTTTAAATAAGCAAAGCCATTTACATTCTTGCCGAAAATGAAGGAAAAACTAGCAACTAACTAAAACACGTAAACGCACGTAAAACAGAGCATAAGACAGAGCTCCAAAACAGAACACATTAACAGAAAGAAAGATGACGTAAAAGTCGTAACTTCTGCAACCCATTTGCACGTAAAACTCTCGCCTATCAAGACCCAGTCCATTTGAACTGTGCTGTCTGCATGCGTGCAATGGTCCTTCACGTCCCCACTTTTCCCAGGTATTTGGGATTTGGCTTATGGCCCCTCTCTGAACGACGTGGCCTAACAGAGGGTTTTCAAAGCACGATCGGTGCTTCTTGCAAGAATTAAAAAAAATATGAAAATACCTTATTTTGGTCTCCGTGATTTCAAACAAATTTTTTGAAGTTGAAAATGAGCTCGAATTTACCGCTGCTGTCATGGAAACTCCTCTATGAGATGCGGATAAAGTCTTTCTATAATTTTTTCAAAACATAAGCTCTTTTAATAGGTCAGAGAATCTTTATGTTTACGATTGATTATCTGAATAACTACATAAGACTTTAACCTTTATATAAAACTTTTATATCGAGTTTTTTCATTATAAGGTCGATATGGGTCTGATCTACACTGATTGAGATCTATCTACACTGATTGAGATCTATTTTTTACACGAACTTCGATCCATTGATTTAAATCATTTATTTGATCACTTTATTATCTTTATCTGTATCAAATTACGTAACTTAACAGATAAGTTATTCAAAAACTGAAAAATGCAATTAATAGTTGTTTTTTTTGGTCAAACAATTAATAGTTGTTCAACTTTATAGAAAATGATAAAATTATCCAACATTCTCCTCCTTGGATAAGTATTAATTGTAGTTTTGACTCTAGTTTAAAAATAGTTTAAAAACTCAGTTAAGTCATGCTATTGAATTAGTCGACTAAGTTTAAAACAAAACATGTGCTCCAAAGATAACAAAAGTTCATTATTCCGTCCTGCAAAGCTTTCGATATCGAACAATATCAAAATGCATATGTCATGTACGACATAGATCTAATACAATCACGTATACTTAATAATTCACTAATATGAATGGGAAAATGAAATGTGACAAGCTAGGATGATAATTTATATCATAAAGTTTTTTTTTTAATGTTGACATCAGCAGTATTATAGAACTGCCGTCAGGACAAAGTATCATAAAAGTTTTTTTGGTGCTGAAGTTGACGTCAACATTACTTAAAGATGACGTCAACATGACATCAACATAACAAATCGAAAATATAATTGATAGTTGTCCAATTTATAGAAAAAAACAAAATTGTCCCACACTTTTATGATTGAGCCTTGGCTGGATGCTGATGGAGATCCTTCAAATTACTGCTTGTTTTGTTTGTTGTTGTAAATTAGCTTGTGTTTTTTTTTTGGTAGTATAATTAAGTAAAAGAAGTTCCAGTTTGAATTCAAGTTTCCTGTGGATTAATAACATTTAAAATGATTCCTCTTCTTGTTTTCCCGTGTTTCATTGTTGTTTCTGATGGGAATTGTTTGCATGCAGTTGTCCGTTTCTCATATGGTTCCAAATTTAAGCATCGTTTGCAGTTGTTTTAAAATTTGTATACCAAAATAAACTGTCAGTCGCTATAATATTGAACTTACCAAAGAGCTACACTTTTTGAGTACTACCAGAACTATATCAGTTTTCAGGATCATTGAGGTAACACAGGTGTATGTTTTAGACTCTTGTAGGCTATCATTGTTGTGAAAATTTTCAGTCTTTGACCAGACAGAACTGTTAAGCATTACAAGACATTGTTACGAATACTGTACTAAAATTAATATTGAATTTGATTGGTATTGTATCGATATTGATTAATACTCAGTTTCATTTCGAGTAATTTTTTAAATTTATGAAACGATCCATAACTCTTTTAAAATT
>JANJEY010000003.1:18383508-18414740 GCA_024703695.1 Erythroxylum cataractarum
AAAACCTGCAACGATTTCAAACACACTTCTATATGCATATCCAACCACAACTTCAGGACTCTCTAGTCCACTCAAGGCAGTCTCAACTCCAGGCAATCTCAACAACAGTATTGATAGTTCATACATAAAATCTTTTACAAAAACCAAGGCAATCAAAAGTTCTCACAAAATCATAAAGCGTATCTACATAAACACAGTTCATTAGTCATTAGACGATAAAAGTAAAAACTAAGAAACTACCCACGTGTGATAACATCTCGAAAATGTCAAAAGACCCCACAGTCCACTCAAAGCTTCAAACTCACTAAATTAACCTACATAGTTGGAAAGCGGAGGGGGTGAGTACACTAGGTACTCAGTGAGTAGGAAAAACATATAACACAAATAGAATTTGATCATACCAAAACGATGTAGATAACCTATGAAGTAAATATACATGACATCAAAGCACATAGGCCTAGCCTATGCCTCATCATATAATAGTTAAGAACCACATAGGCCCAGCTTATTAATCACCCTATTCGGTGAACATAAGTTCGAGTTCAGTATACAAATGCATAAAAACATCAAATGTATAAATCAAACCTCGTCAAAAAATAAATATCAAAATAAGCCAAAACAATCATGTGTGACACCACTAGTCGGCCAGACTAATGTGTACACCCACTAATTATCGGTGTTGGCTCGACTTTCATCCGTGGTGAGTCCAAACTGCAGTCGACAAGAGCATCATGACCTTAGGTGACGACTTCGTCGGTGTCTAGACCCTAGGTGTGGAATCACCCGTGAGTCCCGTAGAAAAGTATCGATACGACGACTCGACTTTAATGTACCAGCGTCAAGGGTACGGGTGTCACTTATCATAATCAGTTCTGTCCATCACACGATTAGCCAATTGTTTGCTCACCAATCACAAAAATCAAGTAAGGCATCATGCCTTTATTTATTGATCCAACCGATAAAATGAAACCTTGTTGTGGCTCTAAGTCAAAAGAGAAAACTTACACGTAGCATATATGACTCATTTATGCATAAGTAAGTTCGAAAACATTATTTCATATCATAAAAGTCATCTTTTGCACTCTAAGTGCAAAATTGTTTAAAAACATAGTTTCAAAAAATAAAACATTATTCTTTTACACTTCGAGTACATATTTGCTGAAAACAACATCATTTATCAAAATACGAAATAAAAACATCAACTGCACTCCTATAACAAAGAGTTATTCAAAACAATATTGTTTATTAAATACACAAATATACTAGCATCTATTGAAGATTAAATTATACTATGCATTACCTAGGTCCAAAATTCATATTACCGATCAACTTTTGTTTGAACAAATTTAATATATAAACAAATTAATTTAATATGTACAGATAATTCACAACTGTTAAAATTATGCATTTTTTATAAGATTATCAGACAAAATTTAATATCGGGATTTTAAAAAAATAACTTTCAATTATCGACGGATTAAAGAAAATTGTTGGAAAACATGTTCAAATATTACCAACGAAATACGGTTACCGTCAGAAAAGTATTTCCATATTATCGACGGAACATTGTATATCGTCGGTAAGATGTTCGTTTTATTTACCGACCATTTCTATTAATTCGTCGGTATATTTATGCCGATATACCAACAGTTTCTTTATGTCCATTAGTATATTTTACCGACGGAAATGTATTTGATATTCCGTCATTAAAGTTACCTACACCCGTATTAACAACACTTTTGTCCATTATTTAATTCCGTCGGTAAATATTAATACTGATGGAATACTTGAATTTAATGATGGCTATGACCTTCGGTAATTCTCTGATTTCTTGTAGCGAAGGATGATTGAGTAGAAAGTTTGGTGTAGTTTTGGTTTACATTTTTTTTATTTTTCCTCTCCAACTTATCTAAATTCATGTAGTAATACTTTAATCTGAAGTCAATTTCAAATCTTAAGTTCATATTTTACTTATTTCTGTAACTCTCATTTATGAAATGGTTGCAACTAATTAGAACTTGGACTTGGATACCATGGTTATCAAATGGTAGGACACGAGCATAATCCACCATAAACAATTACAAGTAGTTAGAGCTGGTGACCAACTAATTTCTCTTAAGATTATGCCCTTGGACAAAAAGACGAATGAAATATACAATACGGTTGCCTTCTTTTCTTGACTACAAGAATGTCTATCTAGTTCCCACCATAATATTCAAAGGTGTCTCAAATAATTATAGTTATATTGGCACCTTTTATGCATTGTTAATTAATTATAATCGTAGCTTTAGTTAGAATATTTATCTAGATCGTTGCACATGTAATACCACTATACGGATAGGGCTTACTTCTTCTGACCAAGTTAACTTCTTAAGAGAAACAGAGTGCCCAATATGGAATAGGATATATGTATATAAACATTTTTTTTATTCGGGGAAACTCTGTAGACAGGTCAAGCGGGCATATTTCTTTGAGGATCTAATTGGCGCACTATCTTATAGGCGGGCCAAGCGGATGCACTCCATCATTGAGAGTCCAACTAGTTCTTCATCTACAGGTAAAACCGGGCTGCCCGTATATAAACATAATCAAAGCTAATCAATTGTAGATTAATGGGTTATGATTTTTTGTTGACAACATAAACTATTGGCAGCCAAACTTTCTTGTTCGTTCTGAATCTTGTTTAGTAGTAATAATATCAGCGTGTCTTTGTAATCAGTTTTCAAGAAAATGAATGCATCAGTAAGTTTAGATGAAACGAAAGAGGCCAAAAATAAATCATGTGGCTTTGAATTTTTAGTTCCGATGACAGCAACTACTAGCCAGTAAAGAGTAAAATTGTCTATTCTAGTCCATGATAATTGCCATACATGACCAAAAAACCCCAATAATACCTGTCAACAGCCCACACACGAGCTAATGCATCCACTTGATCACTATTTGACAAACACAATTACCCAACATGTGAAAAATCCTTGCACACATTGACTGACTCAACTAAGATTAAAATATGCAAGCCAGGTGTTGATACATACGATTGGTCGGACCTGTAGACGACCTATCTGTGATTAACACAATGAAAACGAATCATGCCAAAAAAATTACTGGTACTTTGCCCAAGACGTTCTAATCAATGTTACATGTATTGAAGGTAGGTGTCTGTCTATCACCCATCTTTGATGTTTATGCTTTAAATGACACCCACCTTCAAATCTCAGTAACACCAAAGTAGCATGAGTTATTCAAAATTATATTTAGTATTGGCTTGGCTCACGTAATTGGTACGTACCGGGATGATTCTCCATCTGGTTACAGTAATCCTTCAATTTCACTCTACTTCCTCGAAAACTAAACCCCAAGGCTACACAAAGCTTGTGCTTTTTCTCATCATAACTCGCCGGGCCTGAATAGTCGATGTAATCAGAAAGATCAATTACTCCAACGATGATATGGACCCATGAACAATGGTATAGTAGTTTCGGACCCATGAAAATACTTGGTAGACTTCAATAAAATTCAATTTTAGAGCTTGCTCTGCAAGAAATGAACGATAATGGGTTATCCAAATTTCGAACGAGGCCCAAAGAACATGGGGACCCAACTTACAAACATTTAGGATTGATCCACAAAATGTCAAACACTAACGTTCCGTTCGATTGACGAGAAAGTAAAGTTAATTTGGAATATAATTTTTTAGATAATAATTCTATAGAAAGTAAAGATATTCACATGTTTGAATACTTATAAGAATCCTAATAAAAAAGTTAGGTAGATTCTTATTATAGTGTTTGATATGTAACAATATTTTATAGAATGTAACTTAATTTTGACTTGTATTTTCAATTATATCCCTACAAATATAATAAAAATTAAAATTTTTAAATAAGGAAAAATATGAATCTGAAGATTACCGATTGAAACTTTTGAACAAAAATATTCAAAATCCAAATACCGACCGATATAAAAAAAAATTTAAAATAGGGGAGATTTTTTGCAAAATTTTAAAAAAATTTTAAAATTTTCCTTCCTCCCTCTTATCTCTCCTTGCCCCCTTTTTTCAAAGTTTTTTAATTTGTTATTTTATTTATTTCAATTTTTATAATTATTGTGAATTTTTAATTTTTGCTTTTAAAATAATAATAAATATATTTATTACTAATAATAATTATAAATTAAATAAAACTTACACAAAATATTTTTATTTAAATTTATTTTAATATTTTATATATTATTTATTAATAAAATATTTTATTTTTAAAAATACATAATTTAAAATTTATTATTTAAATATTAATATTTATTTTATATATTTTAATTATTAAATCAAATTTATTTGAAATTTGTATATTTTAAAGTTATAGAATTGAGAGAGAAAAATGGTTAAATTGTCTAGTATATTTTTTAGGTTAAATTTTTGAAGAAAGTAATATAAATATCAAGGGATGTTGATATTTAAAATCTAAGGAAAGTGTCACTATTTTCCCTAAATCTTTGCTAATTACTCAAAAAATGAACCAAACGTAATAATTTAAATTTTAGGAAAAAGATTACTTTCCCCGGTAATAATCCGTATCAACTAAACGGGCCTTGTAGTTTTTCGAAAATTTTGAATTTCTCATGTCCCTCCACCTCATAAGCCATACTTGCCTCAAATGCTTCCTGAAAACCTTCAAGCTTTGTTCTAAATGGAGACGCTTTGGTTGGAGCAGTGACCATGTTATGGATTTCTATTAGCGAACGATTAGAAGATTTGTTGCCTAAAAAAAACTTGCTACCAAAGAATTGCATATGCCAAAGTTGATTACTAGAGCTCATCAATTTTTTTTCCTCATAAACCATTTGCCTTATTGTTTATCGTTACAAGCAAATTAGCTTTCCTCGTAAGTAAGATTTGTGACTTCCATATTGTTTATTAAATTCAAAAGGTTTTTATTTTAGGGTAGAACTGTATAAAATCACTCGGTCTAATAAGTTGAGTTCAAAACTTGAAGGGCTTGGGTTACAAAAATTAGCTTATGACTTAAATTTGGGTTTACAAATTAAACTCGAAATATTTATTGGTCAGGCTAGTGTTATAAAAAATAAAAACAAACTCAGCCTAAATTTATATTTAGAAATATTCTATATTTAAATCAACTTACAATTATCACCTAATAAAGTTATACCCAGTTGGACATTGTACCCCATCCCCAGGGAGTTCACATTTTTGGTCCATGTCTTGTATCCCACCTACCGATGGACTTCTAAAATATGATAAGCAATTGTTAAAGACATTGAACTTTGCACATGCTTTTCCATTGGAAGGCTATGTGAATGAATTACCTAATTCAATTCAAATTCACATGACCTTTTTCAGGAGTCAGTTGTAGCTAAGTCTTGAACTACAAAAATCTCCAACTTCTCATTGACATTATAAATGCTTTTTTGTTTTAAACTTTTATGAAATTTGATACATTCCTCAACCACCAAATTCAAACTGAAGTGCGCAGGGAATAAATAATTCTATCGTATTCCCATTACAGCGTGGTAGGTAAGAGGCATAATTTTCAATGCTTGATGTAGTTGAAAGGAGATTTAATTTTATATCAGCCAATAAAAAACAAATATTATATATGTTATCACATGTACGAAGTAAAAATAATACTTCGAAAATATACTTATTTTTAATTTATTTAAACTATTTTCTAACTTTGTTATTTTTTATCATTATTAGATTGACACAATCATTAAACATCATACTTTTAGAACTAGGTTTTTTGGCTTATAAGTAATTACATAAATAAATCATATCATGAAATAGCTTTAGAGAGCTAAACAAGTTTCTTCCAAATGACCAATCCCCAGTGTTTACAGAACCTTTCAGGCAGAACCCATAGCAATTTTACCAAAGGAAAAGTTATCCAAATTACCATGTATTCCTCTTTAGGATTTGGTAAGTAATCTAAACTAAGTGGAAGCTTTTATTTCCTAAAAAATTTACGAGTTTGTAGAGGTCCACTCCTAACCACAATTATGAATAATCGTTGAAACTTTGGTGTTTAAAGAAAACTTGTATCAATATTCATTAGAATGGCAATTATCTTTAATTCTATAGGAATAACTCGTCACCAGCTGTAGTAATCTTTTAGATTTTAGCTAAATCAATTTTCTTAAATTATATGAGCTGTTTGAAGAAGGGAATTTCCCATAAACACTTATTATCTTTTATATTGTAGGTATAGAATCACTATACCCCATAAGATGAATCAATGAATAGAACATATCAGTTTTGTCATATTCAAAGGAAGAAGACTTAAATCACCATTTTCTTTCGGGCAGCATAAATATTTCCACAACACTTATCTAGAAAATCAGGTCGGGATTTGATCCTGTACTCAATGAAATAATTATAAAACTATTTTTATTTTTAGAAAACAAAAATCAAGAAAATTTATAAAATGAGTAACTCATAAATCATAATAAATTATGAATCTTAATCCGTATTTTATTCTAAAGCTTGATCATATTTTTTATCATTTCCCTTGAGCTGCTTTTAAAATAAGTTTATCTCAATCACCGTAGCCTCATAAATGTCTAACATCTAATGTTATCTACATAATGAGTTGAGAGAACTCTGCAACTGTTTAAGACAAGGACTGCTAGCTCCATTAGAGCTTAAGCTTATTTATAATAGGTTTTGAACATTTTAGTAGTTAAATTGAAATTAAATTCTAATTTCAATTCAACTTTAATTATAATTACAAATAATTTTAATTAAATATCAGTTAAGCCCAAATAAGATTTAATATTTAATATTGGTCCTCATTTATTAAATGTCTCATATTTAATCATAAAATTTCTCAAACTTTACAATTAAGTCCAACTTGATTAAAATATCTTTGCTTTCTTCAACTCATTATTTATGTATGATTCATTACATTCCCAAATATGTTAACAATGGATATTAGTTATAATCCTAAATCATATTTAGGATAAGAAAAGTCACGTAATCATTTTTCTTCTCATGATAACTATTATCATACTATAGCAAACAACTTTAATTGTAGCCTATGTTTATTCTTTTAGTAGGCTAATTGAATGAAACAATTTCATTAAGGTACATTGGAAACGACCTATATACTAGTTAGTAATAAGGTTGCGTATTACTAGATCTCCATAGACCTTGTGTCTCAACTGGATTTCTACTAGGTGTTGTTATTGTTGTTGTTGTTGTTGTTGTAATTTCATCAGATACTATACCTTTTCAGTTCTACACCATGCAACCTCTTGCATCCTGCTATCATGAAGTTGACATATATCTTATATGTTTTCATCAAAGTTTATGAGATATTAGTCAACTCATAAGTCAATATAATTTGTCATTTTTATGATTTTGACATATCTCTAAAGCTTTAACACCAAATCCTTAACAAGGATTTATAGCAAAATTGCATAATGTACACATAACATTTCTATCTAACACAATTTATGTCCAAGAAATTTAGTTTGCTAATTTTTAGTATCAATTGTACTAAACAAGATAAATTTTACTTAGTTCAAAAAAATAAAAATGTAAGAAGAGCAAGAAATTGATTATATGTCATAACTACCAATTGAGATTAGGACTTTAAACATATATTTGGTTACTCCCTTTATTTTATTCAAAATAATAACCCTCACTATTATTTGGAAAGATTACTATAATATTTCTAATGGACAAAGATCATGCTCAAATTTAATTGATCTTGAGTTTTTTTTTAACAAACTAACTAAACTTAAATTAGGATAACAACTATATCAATCACATACCTATATTAGTTAGGTGACAATTCTTGACAAAATTTATCTTATATATTATTCATATCCCTACCTCTAAATTTATCTGTTCATGAGTTTGCTCATCAAAATCACACAAATTTAGTCAAGTAGAACTTATTATCATAAGATTAAACATATTTGGATTAAAATAGCCATAAGTTTGCTCAATAAACCTAACAATAAACACTACTCTGGTTTATTATTATCATAATAAAAGGCGACAATCATTTTCTTAATATGTACTTAATATTTTCACGAGGGATTTAATTTTTTTTATCTCATCAAAAAGAAAATTACATATAACAATATCACATACATAAAAACATGCAATTTAACATGCATCAAATATATATATATATATATATATATATAAAAATAATTGTACGTAGTTACTAGTCTTCATAATAAAAATTAATTCTTCGAACTCTTTGGAAAAATTAAATTAATTCATTGATTCCTAAATGAATTATATAATATTTATGTTGCTAAAAACTTTTTATTAGAAAATGACTTTTATAGGGAATATGGTCAGTAATAACCGTACTTTTCAGTATGTTTAACAGATGCCAGCTTTTGAAGGTTGGAAGTGTCTCTTATTCTTTTCAATATCCCCTGTTGGAGTTAACGAGCTACATGATTAATGGCTTCTAATCTCTTATCGGAACTTATTATAGATTAAGCTAGACTTAGTCTAGCAACTAAATTAACTTTGAACTATATATAGTGAAAATGCCATCATATCTAAAATTTGTTTCATGAATTATACATGTACGAATTAATATGTTACTTGCATTACAAGAAAAATAGAATTTAACGACGGAATTTAGCTTATTTAGCGATGTAATTTATTCATGAAAAAAGGCGTCGGAGATATGGCCATTAATAAATTTAACGACGGAAATTTTTCATTGATAAATTTACTGACGGTAAAAATTTCCGTCGATAAATTTACTGACGGTTATTTTGTTCAGTCAGTAAATTCTTCTATCAGAAAATTACCAACGGATTTGATAATTTCATCGGTAATTAGGGATGAAATTTTATCCATTGGTAAAATCTAATATATTTACCAATGGAATTTTTTTCCGTCAGTAAATTTGCTGAAAACTATTTTTTAAAATTTACCTGCAAAGTGTTTAGTTTCTCTGAAAGCCACCATGAAGAGAACTTCATTATTTCAAGTAAAAGAATTAAAATATTAAAATTCATACTAAAACAAAACTGAAAATAAAGAATTGAAATCATTTTTTCAAATAACAAACATTTCATCAAACACCTTACATGTATCAGAAATTTATTTTAACATCACAATTAAAATCACATCTTGTCCCTTCTATTACTAACATTTATACCTTAAAGTTGTTTTTTCTAATAATAAAATACACAAATAAATGAAAGTAATAAATACCCAGATTAACTTTCATATAATATATGATAAAACACATGATAATAGTTGCAAAAATATCTCTATCGAAAGACGATGACAATAGTCAGAGAAGACAACATCGTCGAGCAGAAAAGGAGTCCACAACAGAGAAATGGGCTCCAAGAAAATCGAAGAGAAGATGTATGAAGAAGGAAGAAGAAGAAATGATAAAGAAGATAAAAGTTGTAGGGAGATGTAAGGTGAGTTTATATTTAAAAAGAATTTACCGACGGAATTACACACGAAAAGTTCCGTTGGTAAATTCAAAAAAAATTTATACCGCCAATAATTCCTGCCTTTTTACCGATGGAAAGAAAATTTTCGTCGCTAAATTAACTTATCAACGGAATTTACCTACGGAATTTTTCGTAGATAAACTCAAAAATTTTTATTCCGTCAAAAATTTCCTCCATTTTTAGCGACGGAACGTATACTGTCTCTAAATTCTGTCGCTAATTTTGCCACCACGAATTCTCTCCAAATTTAGCGACGAGTATTAGTACCATCGCTAAATTACTCAATTTTAACGACAGAAATATGCTTTCCGTCCCTAATTTTTAACGGTATATTTTTCGTCGGTAATAAATTACTGACGGCTATATTGTTCCGTCGTTAATTTTGTCGCGACAAATTTCCTCCAAATTTAGCAACGAATATTAGTACCGTCGCTAAATCACTCAATATTAGCGACGGAAAGCATATTTCCGTCGCTAATTGCTGACAAAAATTTTTCCGTTACTAAGTTTCCGTCGCTAATTTACATTTATCTTGTAGTGATGAGGGATAATGTACAACTCAAATACGAAGGAGTGAATTAATTACTCATGCTTACCATTTTTTTTATAATTAGCTTAATAAGGAATAATTATATGAAAAAATTTTAAATTTAAAAGAAGATTGATCTAATATTCATTATAAATATGATTATAATATGATTTGGTTTGTTTAAGTAAATAGTTATAAGCATTAATGATTATGTGAGTTTTGATTTACTTCATTAAATTTGAAAATTAATATCTGGTTTGCATTATGATACCTTTTATATAATTTGGATATACAATTAAGTTAGAAGCTAATTCTTTCTATTTTAGTATCCCATAAAAAGGGAGATGTGTGAAGAAGTGACCATTAAATAAATTTATTTTATTGACTTCAAAACGGTTAAGGTTAAAAAGTAGTGCTAGTAGTTATTTGAAACAGTAACCTAATTGAGTAATTGAGAGTATTTATAACATATTATTTACTTTCACATAAAAAGATTAGGTAACTTTTTAATTAACCTTCTAATTCCTTTTATGTTGAGTTAAAGCTAATGTTATACTTTTTTATCGATAAGGGCTATAAAAATATTTGAAAGTTGAAGCATTTCTCTTCTGTATATTCACATTATACATTAGTTTAAATTTTATGTTGAGTTAAAGTTTGAAGGATTGTGGAGTTGAATTGAATTTATTTATGAGTTGATCCAAGTAGTTAAATGCATAGAAAATTAATGTCCTTGATAATTGAATCAATGATAGAAAGTCTTGATTGATCTGATTGTTTTTTAAATTTTTTTCTCAAAGGTGCTACCTACTTAAGTTAAGATTGATAAAATTAATTTTCTTAAGGAAAAGCAATTACTTATGTGTAGAGAATTTGTTAAGCACTAATTATGTTATGTTTTTATCATGATTTTAAGAGAATTTTACTTATGTATTAATATTTTTCTATAAGAATTGGTATTCACTTTAGCTTATATTTTATTTTCAAGCCTTATTTTAATCCTCAATAGATAATAAATAAATTCGAAAAGCTTCGAGTCAAGTTGGAGCAATTTTGGCATTTGGGCTAAAGACTCAAAATATGAACTAATAAGGACCTATATTTTGTAATACGGCCAAAATTTGAACCTCTATTCATGCCTTCAAGACCCATGTTCTTAAAATCAACCATCATATGCACAATTTATCAGGTCACTAATTCAACATGGGTCTATGTTTTAGACATATGTTGGTGCTCATGTGTTACAAAAAAAAATCCAGGTTTTTGGCCATTGGCAGTTGTTATGAAATATGGGACCAACATAGTCTAACATGTTTGAAAATTTAAGGATATTTTTGTTATAAAAAGAAAAAAGAGGCATAAGAGATCGAGGGTAATCAATAAGAGTCAAACTAGGGAAGGGAATTCCATCAAGAAAGGAGCAATCTTAGAAATAGAGAAAGAGATTCCATCAAAAACATCCAAATTTCAAGAATCAATGAGAATGACTTCTTCTATCTCATTTTTGTTGTTGACTAGTATGATATTTCTTTACTTTAGATAAGTGGGGAAGCTCTTGAATTGAGTTATATATATTTTTAGATTGTCCTAATATCAAAGAGAATTTAGAAGTAAGATTAGGGGAAGATTCATCATAACTTGCAAGTAATTTATGAAGATTTTTTTCTAACTCTTTTTTCTTTACTTACTCTTATGATAAGATCATTTTGTTTTCATTTTATTATATTATGTTTAGCAACTATATTCCAAATTATGGAATTAAGAATATAACTTATGTTAAAATTTTCAATTATTAATATATGATTAGTTATTACTTAAGTTGAACTTATTCTCTTTTAGTTTAATTCTTGAATTTAAGATTAACCCTTATACTTTAATTTTAAAGATTCTATGAAGTATTGAAAGGAGATAATCACTTAGATTTAGTGATAGAGATACCCTAGACTATTGTAATAACTAAAAGATTAACTATTATTATTGAATTTAATTAGGTTAACTGTGTATCGATATCTGATAATTGCTTAATTGGATATTCCTATGTAACCTTGAAAAAAAAGATATAAATATCTGAACTTAATTATTATTTCAACTTTTATAAATGATCTCTCTTAATAGTTAAAATTTTTTGCAAGTCAACTCTAAAGCACTAGCGTTTTATCTTACATTAATTTCTTTTTGATAGTTAATCACCTTATTTAATTTGGCAATTTAATTACTTCTTATAGAATTTTATTTTATTTTATCTATTGCTTTGTTAGGATTAATAAACTTAATAATTGAATTAAGTTTTAAAGAAACTATAACTTGGAATATTTCAATTTTAAATTTATTATATTCAATTTTATTCGCTTGGAAATTTGGATGATCACTCAAGCACTAACATGGCCAATTTTATGACACAACAGTCAATTGAGGAAGGCATTTAACCCTTTAAAGGTGGTGACGCAAATATTCATGTATCATTTCTCCTTAGGAAGAACGTCTACAGAATCTGATGTTAAGTTGTTAAAACTCATACTTCAATGAGAACTGAGTAGCTGAGGAAAATGTTAGATGTCATGTAATGTACATGTCTGTTTGGCTTGAATCTTGGGTAGTCTTGGTGAGTTTAAATGAGAAATGACATCCTATATACAATTGTATCTTGCACTGCGTATAGAATTACAACAAATAAAATAAATATATTTGATTACATAAACAAACTTGTGCGGTTTTGGAACCAGTTTATTACCATTTGTCGAAAGCGACTGCTATTCTGTGTTTAATTTAAAGGTTTCCATCCTCGTCATTTTGCCGGCAGCAAGAATCATTCATGTGAAATGAGGGTATTCTTGCAGTAGCGATGAACATTATGCAGATGCGTTACAAGCACAAGTAAACAAATATTGCAATATTGTAGTATCATCTGTAGCAGCCGGCCAATTTCACCATTTAGGAAAAAGAATGTCTACACAAGCATGTCCCTATCATAATATCATTGTCTGCTTCAGAAGTCAGAACCCTACGTGATCATGTCTAGTTATTTACATACAACTTAAACAAATTAAATATAGACAGATGCAGACGGAGTTGCTGCCTATTATAGTGGTCTACGTTTTAACTTGAACGCTGCCAACGAAGAAAAGAATAGTTACAATTTTGAAACAACGATAACGTAGAAGTCCATAGGAGATATTGAGAATATTGTATTCAAAACATCACATTCATAGAATTGGAGTCCTAGAAAAGTTTATTAAACTCCTTGACCATACAAATCCCACGATAATGAACCTGGAAACTTGTAGTGTGATTCATCTATGTCTGCACATTGCACTAGGGCTACCGTAACAAAACTAAGCTCATTCTTTGTGAGTAATTATATAAAGACTGCGCATTAAAATATCTAACCTTGTAATCTTCACCGTTAACAAGTATTCTTCCATATATAAATATATATATTTCCCATAGAGCAGATGGGCCTTACAGAACTCATTTACTGTATGCATTGATATCAATGGAATTAGAAATGGTTCATCATGGTGTTTGCATGAGTCATGGCTTGTGTACGGATGACGGAAATGATGATACTGTGACCTTCGATCTAAATCTCTGCTATTCCTATCCATGTTTCTCACAATTGGGAAATAGCCCTTCTCTCCGTTTGGATTCGGATGCATCAAGAATCTCAAAAAGGCCAAAGATGGCCCCTGATTTTTATGAATCCATTGGTAGTAAACTTGATTTTCATGGTTCTAGCAACGATAGCAGGAATTCTAAGAGCTTGACCAACATTCCAAGAGTCCCCTTCAGAGAATATGTTTGGGCTTATGCCGAGAGATACTTAGCAATTGAGGCCATGCAAGAATCTGCTGCTGAACAGATGGGGGGACAGAAAACTGACGTCAAAGAAGAAGGAAATTCTGATCAGATGAAGCTGGTTCACCAACTCATTGCTTGTGCTGAAGCCGTGGCTTATAGAGACAAAACACATGCTTCCGTGCTGCTGTCCGAGCTCCGGGCTAATGCCCTCGTCTTTGGAACATCATTTCAGAGAGTTGCTTCTTGTTTTGTCCAAGGTCTAACCGACCGGTTTGCACTGGTACAACCACTTGGGGCAGTGGGAGTTCAAGGTTCCACTGGACAATCTGTTGATGGTAACTCAGAAAAAGATGAGGCCTTAAGTCTCGTCTATGAGATTTGCCCACAAATCCAATTTGGTCATTTGGTAGCAAATGTTCAAATACTGGAAGCCATTGAGGGAGAGAGTTCTGTTCATGTTGTGGACTTGGGTATGTCCCTAGGACTACCTCATGGACAACAATGGAAAAACCTAATGCATAGTCTTGCCAACGGCGCTGGTAAACCTCCATGCTGCCTAAGGATAACCGGTATAGGAAACTCTGCCATGCGGCTCAAAACAATCGGAGATGAGCTAAAGCTTTATGCACGAAACTTGGGATTGAAGTTTGAATTTTTATCAATAAACAGTAGCTTGGAAAGCCTATCGGGAGAAGATTTCAATATAGTAGATGGTGAAGCTGTGATAGTTAACAGTATCCTTCAGTTGCATTGTGCAGTGAAAGAGAGCAGAGGGGCGCTAAATTCAGTTCTGCAGGTTCTTCAGCAGCTGTCACCAAGGCTTTTCATTCTAGTGGAACAAGATTCAAGCCATAACGGGCCATTCTTCCTAGGAAGGTTCATGGAGGCATTGCACTATTATTCAGCTATTTTTGACTCCCTAGACGCTATGCTGCCTAAGTACGATACACAGAGGGCCAAGATAGAGCAGTTCTTCTTCGCACAGGAGATCAAGAACATTGTTAGCTGTGAAGGACCGGCTAGAATAGAGAGACATGAAAGGAATGACCAATGGCGTAGGAGGATGAGTCGAGCTGGATTCCAGGTGGCACCTATCAACATGATACTACAAGCCAAACAATGGCTGGCAAAGTTCAAAGTTTTTGATGGTTACACAGTTGTAGAAGAGAAAGGGTGCTTAGTTCTGGGATGGAAATCTAAACCCATTACTGCAGCATCTTGTTGGAAGTGCTCTTAAATTCAGAAAAGTTAAATGTGTCTCATCACCTTTTTCGCAAGTAAAGAGTCAGAAGTCTCCATTTTCAGTTTCGTGTTTGTATTAAATCGTTGGTTGAAAGTTAAAAAGGGAATTGAACATGCACAAGCAATTCCTTGTTATTCAGTGTTGAAATCTTCCTGTTTTTCACAATTTTGTAGTATCAATGTCAAACCAATTACTTAATGCAATAGGATGCTTTTGTTTAGAAGTGTCGAAGATCTTTCAACTAAAATTTGTATATGTTAGAGGCTGAGCGCGACCAAGCATGCAGGGACAAGCGTAGTCTTTAATAAACCTGTCAAAAATTACCATGTAACATACCCCAAAAGACAAAGACGAACCCTAATTTCTTCTTTTCCCCGTATTGTCTGCCTATTTTTCGGATTTTTCTGTCAAAAATTATACGCAGCACTTTTGATGCTTATCAAAATTGAAATAAATAAGGATAGCTCGTCAAATGGCGACCAACCATCCCACACGTCTATAGGTAGGAGATAAAGAGAGCAAATCATCTCATTAGTAGAGAAAAGAAACAAGAGTGAGGGATAAAAGAGAGAACCAAAAAAAAAGTGAGACAAAATGTTTTGTATATTTTGTGAGTCTAGTTTGTAATTATCTCTTTTTCCAATAGTAAAATTCTTCTATTATTACTTATAATTTTTACCCTAATTTGGGAGTTTTCTACGTAAAATCTTTGTGTTTATTTTATCTTCAATTTTTTCAATTTCATTTTAGTTGCAACTTAGCCCTATCCAAGTCCTAATTATTTGTAACAAGTGGTATCAGAACGAGGAGAAAAAAAGTAGATTTTTTGCGTAATCCGTTTGGAGTTTGGGTGAGCACAATGAAAGTTAGTGAACAGTAATCACAAAAGGTGACAACCATTCATTCATACATACGGTATTATTCACATATACGAAACTATTCATACATATGGTACTATTCACGTGAAATAGTGGGAGCCAAAATTCTCTTCGTGATAAAAGCGATGGTAATAAAATTTAAGATTGAAAAGTTCAATGGGAGTAATTTCTCATTATGAAAGTTGAAGATGAAAGCTATCTTAAGAAAAGATAACTGTTTAGCAACCATCAGCGAAAGGCTGATAACATTCACAGATGATAATAAGTAGAATGAGACAGATGGGAATGCTATTGCAAATCTTCATCTGGCACTAACAGATGGAGTGTTGTCAAGCATAGAGGAGAAGAAGACAGCAAAAGAGATTTGTGATCATCACACAAAATTATACGAGGCCAAATCACTCCATAACAAAATTTTTCTTAAGAGGAAACTATACACTTTACACATAGCGGAATCCACTTCGATGACGGAGCACTTAAATACTTTAAATACTATATTTTCCTAGCTCACATCATTGGGGTATACAATAGAGATAAGTGAACGTGCGAAACTTCTACTCTAAAGTCTACCAAATTCGTATGATCAACTTGTCATCAATTTAACAAACAACATAGACACTCTAGTCTTCGATAATATTACAGTTACTATTCTGGAAGAAAAAAGTCGGCATAAAAGTAAGGAAGGCAGGCTAGCAAATTCGCAACAAGTGGAGGCCTTGGCATTGATGAGAGGAAGATTAATAGAACATGACCTCAGTGGGAGTCATAATCATGGTATATTAAAATCTAGGAGTAAGAAGAATTTCAAGTACTACAATTGAGGCAAGAAAGGGCACCTAAAGAAAGATTGTTAGAATATGAATAGGAAAGATTCCATTCCTCAAGGAAATGCAACAAATAGTTCAGATGAAGAAGGTGCAATAATCTGTGAAGCGATAACGACTATTAGAGGTAAGAGAAGATTTGTTGATGTATGGCTTCTCGATTCAGCAACTACTTTTTATATGATCTCTCAAAGAGAACGGTTCCATCAGTATGAATCTGTCTCTTGGAGATCTGTGTACAATTGTAATAATCAAGCTTTGAAGATCGTTGGTATCGACACCATCAAGTTCAAGATGTATGATAGACAACTCAGACTATTGAAAAAGTGCGACATGTGGAGGGCCTGAAGAAGAATTTATTGTCTATAGGACAACTGGATGATTTTGGTTTTAGACTTGAGATCCAAAACATAATCATAAAAGTGATTAAAGAAGCGCTAGTATTTATGAAAGCAGAGAAGATTGTTACAAATCTGTACATGCTGAAAGGAGTAACTTTGCAAGAAGAAGAGGCATCTGTTGCGGTGACTAGTCCAGATGATAAATCTGCAATGACGTGACCTAAAAAGCTTGGACATATGTCAGAACAAGAAATGAAGATACTTGCAGAGAAGAATCTATTTGCATATCTCACAAAGGTATCACTACACTTTTGTGAGTATGCATTGCGAGTAAGTAGCATCGATTGAAGTTCAACACATCAAAGTTCAAAAGCAAAGAAATTCTAGAATTGATTCATTGTGATGTATGGCAAGCGCCAGTTACATCCCTAGGAGGAGGAGCAAATTTTTTTGTATCATTCATTGATGATTATTTGAGAAGATGTTAGGTGCTTCCTATCAAGAGGAAGGCAGATGTGTTTCTAACTTTCAAATTTTACAAAGTGCGGGTGGAACTCGAATATGATAAAAAGATCAAGTGTTTGTGCTCAAATAATGGAGGCGAATATACTGGTAAAAAATTTGATGAATTCTGCAAGAAAGAAGGCATTAAAAGACAATTCGCGACGACATACACTCCTCAACAAAATGGAGTAGTATAGTAGATGAAATAGAACTCTATTGGAAAGAACAAGAGCAATGTTGAGAACTGCAAGCTTATATAAGAAATTCTGGGCAGAAGCAGTCAATATTACCTATTACATAGTGAATCGAGCTCTGTCAACTATAATTGAGTTGAAGATACTGATAGAGATGTAAACTAGTAAACCAATGGATTATTCCAACTTCCATATATTTAGAAGTCCTACCTATGTGATGTTTAATGCCCAAGAAACTACTAAGTTGGATCCAAAATTCAGAAGACGTATTTTCTTGTGATATGCTGAAGGAGTAAAAGAGTATCGTCTATGGGATCCCACTACCTATAAGATTGTTATCAACAGAGATGTTATTTTCTTAGAAGATAATGATCAAGAGCAAACACAAGATGTTCGCACTTCAAAAGAGAATTCAGAGACTACAACAATATAGATGGAAAGAGAATTTGATCAAAATGATTTTTCTAAAGCTGCACCAGAGCACGAGTAAGAATTAGTCAAATCTGATGTTTCAAATACTCAGAGATCAACTCACACAAGAAGAGCACCAAGTTGGCACTCAGATTATATTATGGAGAGCAATACTGCATATTGTCTTTTAACAGAGGATGGAAAGCCATCAACTCTTCAAGAGCAATGAATAGTTCATATGTATCTCAATGGATGGCAGTAATGCAGGAAGAAATTAAAGTTCTTTATAAGAATAAAATATGGGAGCTGGTATCCCTAGCACAAAGAAGAAAGTCTATTAGCAATAAATGGGTTTATAAGATCAAACGGAGTGATGACGATCAAGTATAGCGATATCGTGTTAGATTGGTGGTAAAAGGATATGCTCAAAAGGAAAGAATTGACTTCAATGAAATATTTTCTCCTGTGGTTCGACTCACCACAGTTCGAGTAGTCCTAATGATGTGTGCTACATTTAATTTACATCTTGAGCAGTTAGATGTGAAAACTATATTTCTTCATGGGGATCTTGAAGAAGAAATTTATATGCTCCGGTAAGAAGGTTTTGAAGAAAAAGAGAACTTGGTTTACAGGTTGAACAAATTTC
Source organism: Erythroxylum cataractarum (assembly GCA_024703695.1). NCBI lineage: Eukaryota > Viridiplantae > Streptophyta > Magnoliopsida > Malpighiales > Erythroxylaceae > Erythroxylum > Erythroxylum cataractarum. The sequence goes on from JANJEY010000003.1 coordinate 18,402,336, forward strand.
TGTATGGTTTAAAATAGGTGTTGAGGTGTTGGTATAAGATATTTGATTCCTTCATCATGAGCCTTGGATACAGCAGATTGAATGTGGACCTTTGTGCATATTTCAAAAGGTTTGAGAAATATGATTTTATAGTTTTACTATTACACGTGAACGACATGTTAGTTGCAAGCTCCAATAATGATCATAATAAAGAATTGAAGATACAGTTAGCTAGAGAATTTGAAATGAAGGATTTGGGAATAGCAAATAAGATTCTACGGATGCAAATTCACTGTGACAGAAATAAAAGGAAGATTTGACTTTCTTATAAGAATTATTTGAAAAAGATCTTGTGATAATTCAACATGCAAGATTATAAGTCAATTTATACTCCTCTTCTTGTTAATTTTAAGTTATCATCAAATATGAGTCCTAGCAATGAAGAAGAGAGGATGGAGATGTCTCGAGTACCATATGTATCAACAGTGGGAAGCTCAATGTTTGCTATGAATTGTACAAGAATAGACATTGCACATATAGTTTGAGTAGTTAGTCGATACATGGCGAATCCTAGTCGAGAGCATTGGAATACTATTAAGAGGATTTTCAAATATATCAAGAGAACCTCAGATGTTGCATTATGTTATGGAGGATCAGATTTTACTGTCAAAGGATACGTTGATGTGATTATGTAGGTGATCTTAATAAAAGTAAATTCACTACAGAATATGTGTTTACACTAGATAAAGGAGCTATGAGTTAGGTTTAAAACTGCAGTCAGTTGTGGCTATAACAACAACAAAAGCAAAATATGTAGCAGCTACACAAGCTAGTAAAGAAGCAATGTAGTTAAAGTTGATGTTGGAAGAACTCGAATGCAAACAAGAGAACATTATTTTATTTTGTGATATCCAAAGTGTTTTGCATCTTGCAAGGAATCTAGCATTCATTCAAAGACAAAACACATTCGAGTTCAATATCACTTCGTTCATGAGAAGGTGGAAGAAGGAATGGTGGACTTGCAGAAAATTTATACAATAGATAACCCACAGATTTTATGACAAAAGCAATCAATGGTGACAAGTTTATGTGGTTTTGATCCTCGTGTGGCCTGACAGATACGTAAGCAATACAAAGCGGCAAGGTAGAAAAAATAATGTAAAGATCTGATTGACTCTTAATCAACTCTTCAAGTAGGAGAATTGTCAAAAATGATAGGCATCATTTTCGGTGCCAACCAAAGTTTAAATAAATAAATAAAAATCAAGGATAGTAGGCCAAATTGCCAGCCATCCCATAGGTAGGAGATGAACAGAGCAAATCATCTCATTCGCAGAGAAAAGAAACGAGAGTGATAGAGAAAAGAGAAGGAAAAAAAGTGAGACAAAATATTTTGTATATTTTATTAATCTAGTTTGTAATTCTATATTTTTCCTATAATAAAATTTTTCTATCCTTGCCCGTAGTTTTTACCCTAATTTTGGAGTTTTCCATGTAAACTCTGTATGTCTATTTTATCTTCAATATTTTTTAGTTTCATTTTAGCTACGACCCAACTCTATCCAAGTCCTAATTGTTCCTAACACTTTCGAGCTATCAGGCCTTTCCCTTGTTTCATTTTCTTTAGGTTTTATTTCTTATTTCCTTTTTATTTCTATTTAGAGAATCTTCATTAGCTGTACAACCAATTTTTGTTACAACAATTTGTTAACATTCTCTGTAACATCAAGGCAATATAATAACCTTTTGCTGACATAAACAAAAAGTAATTTTGTTTTCTCATTCCTTTTATATCATGGTATCAAAGCATTTGTTTCGATCTATACTAGCAACAACTTTGTCTATCTGCCAACATTTTTCTCTTCATTGATTTTCTATTCTCCGTTTCTACCCCCATTCTCTTCTTCTTCTTTTTTTGGCTGGTTTCATCATGTCAGGTGCTCATTTATACACCAACATTACTACAAATCAATCTCAATAGAATCAAAACACTATAAAATCATAAGACCGCCTAACCAGCCCCTACTATCTTCATCCTAATGAAAACCCATCTCTCATTCTTGTTTCTTCTTTATTAAATGGAACAAATTATCCTCATAGGCCAAATCAATAAGAATGGCTCTTTTATCATAAATAAACTAAGATTTATTGATGGCACTATCCCTATTCCAAACAGAAATGATTCTCTATTTGATTATTGGGAAAGGTGCAACACAATGGTTTTGTCCTGGTTGCTTAGATCTGTTTCAGATTCAATTGCCCAAAGTGTTATATGGTTTGACACAACTATGGAGGTTTGGAAAGACTTGGAAGGTAGATTCTCTTAAGCGAAATCCTTCCGAATATCTGACCTACAAGAGGAAATCTATAGTTTTCGACAAGGTACTCTTTCCGTTTTTTATTACTACACTCATCTCAAAATGCTATAGGACGAATTTTTTAACCTCAGACCCATATTCAAGTGTAGCTGTCAACCTCAATTCTCTTGTAACATCTAGAACTTTATTACAACCTACCAAGATGTTGATTGTGATATTAGGTTTCTTAGGGGGCTAAACGAATCATATGCCACTGCCAAGTCCCATATTATGTTGATGGACCCTTTGTCTAATATTAAAAAGACGTTTTCCATGATAACCCAACATGAGAGACGGTTAAACAACACAAACCATAATCTATCCCCCTCACCTATTACTGAACCTCAAGCTTTTGTTGCTAAAACAAACCCCAAATGTCACTACCAATAAACAAATGACCTATTTGTACCTTTTTTAGGAATGTTGGGCATATAAAATCTAAGTGCTACAAGAAACATAGTTTTCCACCAAATTTCTCCTCAAATGGTAAAAATAATGCCAAAAGCGGATATTCTAATTCAAGCAGGCATAAGGTAATCAATTCCGTGGAAACTCACCTTGAAAAACAGGCATCAGATGTTGACATTACTTTTGCTGGTGGACAATCTTTTTCACCAAGTGCTCTTGGTCACAACCTAACAACAGATGAGTATGCACAACTCATGCAATTACTGCACAGAGACAAAGAATCCAAATGAAAATCTATAGTCATTAGACAGGTCAATACTGTCTCAACTGATCACAAAGGTACACTCAACCTAATCTTCCTTCTTCTATATTGTCATCCACTTGGATCCTCGATTTTAGAGCCGCAGACCATATAGTTTGTTCCTTATAATACTTCTTAACCTAAAAAATAGTTAACAACCTAACTGTTAACTTACCTAATGGAGAACATGTTCTAGTTACACATAAAGGAATTGTACAAATCCCTTCACTTACTTTCATTGATGTGCTTTTTGTCCCTATTTTCTCTTTTAATTTAATCTCCATCAACAAAATTATCAATTCTTCTCATTGTCAATTGACTTTTTCTTCTAACTTTTGCACAATTCAAGACATAAAATCCCTAAGGATGATTGGTTTTGTTAGAAATAAAAATGGTCTCTATTGCCTTTCTTCAGCTACAGCGGACACCAGCCCTATCCTTTACAACATTTCCTCTCTAGAATAGATAATTCTGCTATTTTTCATTTTACAGATCAATGTGATGTTTATCACTTTGCTAAATAGAAAAAATTACATTTCCCTTCTATTAAATCTATTGTTAATTCCTTTTTTGATCTAATTCATATCGATATTTGGGAGCCTTATAATACACCTTCTATCCTTGGACATAATTTTGTTTGACCATTATGGATGACCATAGCATATTAACATGGATTTACATGAAACATAAAACTAAAACTGAGATTTGCTACAAACCTTTTGTGCCTATGTTGAAAGAAAATTTAGCAAAAAAATCAAATGCATTCAAAGTGACAATGGCATTGAATTTGCTATGACAAATTTCTACGACGAATACAAAATATTGCAAGAAACCTCATGTTAAAACACCACAACAAAATAGAATAGTAGAACGGAAGCATCAATATATCTTAAACGTGGCAAGAGCCCTGAAACTACAAGCTCATCTACCTACCATTTTCTGGGAAGATTGTGTCCTACATGCCACATACCTCATTAACAGAGTCCCCTCCCCCATTTTAGGTAACAAGTCCCCTTTTTCTATCCTTTTTGGTACTAATCCTAACTTATCCCCTCTAAAAGTTTTTGACTACCTCTATTTTACTTCCACCAAAGAAGCTAACAAAGGCAAGTTTGACACAAGGGCAAGGAAGTGCATTTTCCTTGGTTTTTGTATAAGTGCTAAAGGATATAAAGTGCTTGACCTTAACAAGCAACAATAATTCATATCACGAGATGTCTCTTTCTATGACAAACCTTCCCCTACATGCTCTTCTTTTGAACCACCTATCCTACCCACTCTCACCCCCTACCTACCAATAATCCTTCATTCTCTACCTTATGAAATCCCCTAACTTCTCCTACACTATCTCTTTCTCAGCCACCTACCACTCCACCCTCTCCCTTCCTTCCCCCTAGACGCTCCACCAGAGTGTCCAGACCCCCTTCTTACCTCACTAATTATGACTGTCCTACCTTACCACTTAAATCTCCTCATAACCTCTCTTCTGTTATGTCTCATACTCAGCTATCTCCTCAACACAGTCATTTTATTGCATACATTGTTTCATCCCCAGAATCTACATCCTATACCCAAGCCATTCATTACAAAGAATGCATTTGTATTGGAGAGATGTTATGACTGTAGAATTACAAGCTTTGGATAAAAATCATACCTAGGATCTCACCTTTTTGCCTTCATGAAAGTCTGCCATCGGTTGCAAATGGGTGCATAGGCTGAAATTCAATGCCGATGGTAGCCTTCAACGTTGCAAAATCTACTGCCATCAGAGTCTTATTAGCCATTGTCACCTCCAAAGGTTGGCATCTTCATCAATTGGACATCAATAATGCCTTCTTGCATGGAGAATTATAAGAGGAAGTCTGTATGAAACCTCCCCCCAGCCTCCACCTACCACATCCAAAGTTAGTATGTCATTTACAGTTTAAAACAATCCAGCAGATAATGGCATTCCAAACTCACCTCTGCACTGCTTTCCGAACGCTTCACTCAAACCACCTCCGATCATTCAATGTTCAGTAAACATCACTTTGGTGGTTGCCTCTTTCTACTTGTATATGTCAACGGCATTCTCCTGGCCATTGGCACACTTGCTCTCATTCATTTAACCAAACGTTTTCTAGATTCCACTTTCAAAATCAAAGACTTAGGCCCAGTTAAGTTCTTTCTCGTTCTGGAGTTAGCTCATTCTTCCTCTAGCATCAATCTTTGGCAACAGAAATACACTCTTGAACTTCTTTAAGAGACCGAATTTTTACACAATAAGTCAATCTCAACCCTATGGTTACCACCTCTCGGCCTCTGTCTAATGGCAAACCACTCTCTAACCCTATCCCTTTCCAGTGTCTGATTGGAAAGCTACTATACCTTACCACCACCTACCGAACATCTGTTTTGCAGTCCAACAACTCTCACAACATATGTCCCTTCCAACATCCACGCGCATGCAAGCTCTCCATCGCATCCTTTGATACCTCAAGGGCTCTCTCGGACAAGAGATTTTATTTCCCAATATCCCAGATCCTCCACTATGAGCCTTCTCCAACTTCGACTTTGACTCTGACTGGGCGACTTGTCCGACAACTTATAAATCCATCACCGGCTACTGTGTCTTTCTGGGTTGCTCCCTAGTTTCCTAGAAATCCAAGAAGCAACCTACCATTTCCAAAAGCTCCTTTGAGGTAGAGTACAAGGCCTTGGCCACCACCACCTGCGAGCTACAATGGCTCCATTACTTCCTCCGTGATCGTACCATCGCTCACCTACACCCAACCTACCTTTATTGCGAAAGCCAATAAGCGATCCACATAGTCGAAAAACTAGTTTTTCATGAACAGACGAAGCACATCGAAATTGATTGCCACGTCGTTCGCAAAAAACTCAAGTCTGACTTCCTTCACCTTCTTCTAGTTACCCCACCAACCAACTCGCTGATATCTTCACAAGACCCCTCTCCAACCCTCTCTTTCACTCTCTGCTCCTCAAACTGGGCGTGGTACACGACGTGTATCGTCCTGTTTGCAGGGGGTAACAAACCCCAAACACAACGACAAACCCTAATTTCTTCTTTTCCCTATATTGTCTGCCTATCTTTCGAACCTTTCGGGCTATCAGGTGTTTTCCTTGTTTCATTTTCTTTGGGTTTTATTTCTCAATTCCTTTTTATTTTTACTTAGAGAATCTTCGTTAGTTGTACAAACCAATTTTGGTTACAACAATTTGTTAGAATTCTCTGTACATCAAGGCTATATAATAGCCTTTTGCTCCACAAACAAAAAATATTTTTGCTTTCTCATTCCTTTTCTGTCACCATGTTTGCCGGCCTTTGGTGTGGCTCGGTTATCCATATTATCATCCAAGATTCCAAATACTTAAAATAACAATTACTAAATGTTGATGGTATATAGATCCAATACTAAAACAAGGATAAAATAGAAGGAGCCTGCGGACCAAGCGAGACCCTTGCTGGATTGTTCAGTACTACCAAGAATACGTCTTCTAGAACTTTAAACTCACGAGGTCTCGGCTGCTGTTGAGGTTAGCACCTGACGTGTAAACCAAGGACAATTGAAGAACGTACACGGTTGGAACACTGTCCCACATGAGAGGACACATAAAACGACAGCTTCTTGTTCCCAAGCTCCCGGTATCTATTCGTTTGTCGTTGAATGGTATGCTTCTCTACTGAGGCTGTACACCAAGTTTCCATTGTAATTGCAATTTTCCTAATTTACTGACACTCGATACGCGTCTTTTTGTCAAGTAACTTATGTGCATTTCGTTCTTATTAATTAATATGTAGTGACAGAAACGTAGATGAGATACCAAATAATGAAAAGTTATTTATTCATGTGGAAAACGAAGGACAAATTTTACTTAGTTTCTGCACACTTTATACAAACACATACAGAAGTTGTAGGTAATTTATGTTTTAAATTACTGGAATTCATGTATTGTTCTTAGATTTTGACAAATTATGTCAAGTTCAAACAAAGTAACTCTTGAGAGAGAATATTCACATCAACAAACATAACTATCAGTCATCGTAATTGTCGACAAAATAACAATCAATCGCTAATTATCACTGCATGAATCTATCTTGGAGTTAGGTTGATTATACACACTCCAGAATATGTGTAGTTCACTTCCCTCTAGTAAATGAAATTGTGCATAAATTATAAGCTAGGTGCTTCATGCCTTCACCTAGCTGTTCAGGTTCCCAATTTAAACACGACATTACCATGTTTAAGTTTTGTTGGCTAACGAGTAACAAAGAGTATCTTTTCAGTTGAGTGCACAAAAGGACCTCCGACATCAGAAGGAGCTAAATCTTGTCTTCAAAGTATCATTTTCCCAATTTGCATATGCTAACTCGTCTTTCCATTTTATAAGGAATTATGTTTGATTAACAAAGAAAGTAGGATAAATCTTTAACCTTTTTCGTTAGCTTTACATGGTAGGCAACTTTCTTAAGTGATTTCTAAAGGACCATCATATTTGGGGACTAACTCTTTATATTACCTTCCCACTATTCTTCTTCTAGATTTGGTGTGTAAGTTTTAATAATATTTTGTCACTATTAGCAAAGTTCAAGGGTTAATGATGTTGTTCTGTATATTTTTCATTTAATGCCTCACCTTCGAAGGTTGTCTCTCACCTTCTCTTAGATTCCCTACTTATCTTAAGTAAATGTTATATGATTAGGAATGTCAATGGGTCAGACCTATCACAAATCCAATCTAGTCTAACCCTCTTAGGTTGTAAATCGATCACAACTCGAAACTTGATTAGGTCTAAATCTTGTGGCCCTAATCCAATCTCGATCAAGTTTTTAAGTAATTCAATACGTGTCCAAATTTTGAATTGCTCCAACCCTGACCTTGACTCAACACTGTCGGAATCTGCCATAACACCTGCCACAACAAACACAGACGCATCCACGCAAATGCTCAGCCACCCTGTACAGCCTGTACAGTGAAAGGACAGTTAGTTACGATTCTTATGATTTGCTTTTTCTCTTTTTTCCTTCTCTGGTATAAAACCGTGTACAGCGTCTTCCTTTTACATACATAAAAAAACAGAGAGAACTTTCTCTTCTACTCTTCCTCTGCTTCTATCGCTCTCCCATGGTTTTGACAAACACAACTTATGAATCCTTCTCCTTCGTGTTCATTGTTTTCTTTTATGTTCTATAACCAATCAATTGGCTATAAAACATAAACTAACACAATGCGATCGGTTGTAGTTTAGTGATAAAATAATTTAAAGAATTTTTTATCTTGTACATGTTTAGATATATATGATAAAATCCATGAGATAATTATATATGCATATGAAATTATGATAAGATTATAATTATGAGATTCATATTACGTTTATGTATTATTCCTAATCATTATTATATCAAGATTAAACATTAATAAATATAAAAAGACTAACACAAATTATATTTTTCCTTATAAGGGAAGTTGTCAATCTCATTGATTAAAATATGGAGATACTTAAACGAACATATAGATGCTTGTAAGAGAACAAGTTCACTGAATTGATCTCATATAGAGATAATTAGTGCTCAAGATATGATTCATCAGTCCAAAATAATTTAGAAGAATGTTCTGTTATTCTTGATTAATAGTGATTTGGGAAATCATTGGCCAAAGTGGAATGAGACTTTGTAAATAGTTTAGAAATATCATTAATTGAATCAATAGCTAATGGTGGAGAGCTAATGTGATTGGACTCAAAATAGAATAAACATTAATTTTATACTATATATCTAATTGGAACATTATATGAAAAAAAAGATTGAATTATACAAAAAAAAATCATATACGGAAACGCTAGTTAAAATCACTTTGACATTCCTAAATATTTTTTATGATGTATTGTTAAACATCAATCTTGATCTATGATTACAAATTGTTTAATTGGAGAATTAAAGATAAATTAAAAGAATTTTTAATTTATCTAATTATAATTATGAATTATAATTATAATTTATAATCATTGTCAATATATTTAAGAACCTGATGAGCCTCACATAAAGCACAGGTTGAAAAGAGTAAAATATTTTAATCAAGTTGATATTGATTGTAAAGTTTGAAAAACTTTATTATTAAGTATGATATATCTAATAAATAAAGATCAATAAAAGATATTGAATCTTATTTGGGCATAATTAGATTTTAATTAGAATTATTTGTAATTCAAGTTAAAGTTTAATTGAAATCATAATTATTCCACTACATTTGGGATCAAATCTCTTCCTATTTTTTCTGCAGTGTTGGTAATGGATATAAATTGTAACCCTAAATCATATTTAAGATTAGATAAATTAAACTCCTTTAATTTATTTTTATTTTCTAACTAAACAATTTATATCCATAGATTAAGATTAAGATCTAAAAACATATTATGACTATCCAAATATTTAATAATGTCAATGTAGTTTTGACTAACCTTTTTGTGCATAATTTTTCTATATAATTCAACTATTTTAGCGTACAAGGTTTCGATTATACATAAAGCATAAAATTATTGTCTAATCTAGTTTAAGTTCAATCATATTAGCTCTTCGTCATTAGCTATAGATTTAATTAATAATATTTGTAAACTATTTATAAAGTATCATTTATCTTACCCAAGGATTTTTTGAATTAACAATTAGGGTAATTATTTTTCTTAATATGATTAATATTAATAATTATATTAATTTTTAATTAATTTTATAAAAGTAGTTTCTAAAATTAAAATTTTAGTTTTAATTAGATTGAAATTCATTAATTAAACTCTTTAAAATTAATCAAAAATTTATTTTTTGATTAAATTTTAAAAAGTGTTTTCATTGATTAATTAAGAAAATTGAGCTTTATTTAATATTTTGTAAATAGTTCTCTAATTTATTAAGGAAAGATTTTTTAATTAATTAAGAAATCAATACCTAAATAAATAATATAAATGAGCTTCTTAATTAAATTTAAAAGAGTTTTATTTAATTTTGAAAATATTTTCCATTTAAAACTAGAAATATTTTTCTAATTAAGGAAAAGCAATTTATAATGAGATTAAAAATAGTAATTTCTAATTAGATTAGAAATAGTTTTCTAATTCGATTAGAATGTGTTACTTGTGTAATTTTGAAAAAGGAGTTTTTATAATTTTTATAATTAATAAGAAACGTAATTTATTGAAAAATTTTTAATTAAATTCTATTAAAGAAGTAAAAAATAATTGGAAATAGTTTTCAATTGAATTTGAAAATTATATTCAAATCAGATTAAATTTTTATTTAGATTAGGAACTTAATTTATTTAGGAATCAATGAGTTTAATCTAATTTAATTTTTCCAAGACGTTGAAAATATTTTTTTAGATTTTGATGATCCATAACTAGAATCAAACGAAGCTTAATGTTTTATGCATATAATTTGATTATGAGTACATTAGTTGCATGTTAGAATATATCTTTGATATATTATGCCTATTAATTTGTATGTTTTATATGTATGATATTTTACATGCAATTTTTCATTTGATGAGATGAACAAAATTAAATCCCTCATTAGAAAAAATTAAGTACATGTTTTGAACATGATTGATGCCTTCTATTGTTATAAGAATAAACTAGAGTTTTGTTTATTGTTAGGCTTGTTAAGCAAACTCAAGGTCATTTTAACCTTAATATGTTTAGTTTTAACAATAAGTTTTGCTTAATTAAATTTGTGTGATTTGAATGAACAAACTCATGATAACATGAATTTAGAGGCAAGGTTAGGAATAACATATAAGTTATGATTTGACAAGAGTTGTAAGCTAACGGATTTAGGAGTCACATAAAATGTGATTGATAAAGTTGTTATATACTTAATTTAAGTTTAGTTGGTTTGTTGAGCAAACTCAAGATCAATTAAATTTGAATGGGATCCTAGCCTACTAAAAAAGATTATAATAATCTTTCTGAATAGTAGTGAAGGCTATTATTTTGAATAAAATAGTGGGAGTAACCAAATACATAATTAAAGCCTTAATCTCATTTGGTAGTTATGGCATATAATGAATTACTTGCTTTTCTTACATCTATATTCTAAATGGAATTTACCTTGTTTAGTATAGTTGATACTAATTTAGTGAACCAAATTTCTTAGACATAGGATATGTTTGAGTTGATGAATATCTCATAAAGCTTAACAAGAACATATAAGATATGTGTCAACACCATGATAGCAAAATACAAGAGGTTATATAAAGTAAAGTTGAAAGTTATAGTACCTTGATAAAATTGTTTCACTTAATTTAACCTACTAAAAGCATAACTGTGTACTACAATTAAAGGCATTTATTATAGTATGATAATAGTTGTCATAAGAAGAAATAATTGCATGAATTTTGTTGCTTATATGAGATATGATAGAGATCATATATATTTTTAATTCATATTCTTGCTTATATGAGATATGATAGAGATCATATAGATTTCTAATTCATACTTATAAGTATGTGATATTGAATTTAGATTTAACATTATTATAGTATTTAATGAATGATAAGAAATAGATTGTTGAGTAAAAATAGGTGATCCAATTTTATACAAATATTTTGTATGTGTTGGATCAAATGAGACTTAGGCTTAACATAAATGGCAAGAATGAAAGGTTAAATAACCAAGACTATTCTTTTATGTGATGTTGGTTAAATCAACATAACGAGAACCCTAAAGTTATATACAAGGATATACACTTTTCATTTTGTTTATGAATCGTATGAAACTTATGGAATTTGTCAAGTTTAAGAATAACTAAATCAACATTTGGTGAAAGAATGATGATTTATTAAATTTTTAAATCTTGTACATAGGATGTATTGGATGGAATAATTGTAGCGCCCCCTCACCGTAGGGTACGCACCGAGACGTCTGTAGGTCATTCCGATACATATCCTACAACAAGGGTACACCACCAAAACAATCACTACAATACCTCATATGGCATCACAATACACATCAGTAACACTATCAGAAATTGAACTGAAATATGTTTTCTCATTTCATTCCATTAAAACCATAAATGTACAACTGCCACTGATCACTGTCTGTACAAATCCAAAAGGAAACTAAAACAACTCCTAACTAGGTCATCCCCAAAAGTCCCAGCTGACCGACCTGTGTGCCATAACTTCTCTTACTAACACAATCACTAAGGCAGGAAAAGTCTCTCTCTCTGGAGCTAGGAGTCTACTATCTCTGTCCTGAAAAATATTTGCAATGTTGGGTAAGTTTGCGAACTCAACGAGAAACCATCATTGATGGTTCACTCAACTCATGCATATACACACAATTCACAGAATATTGCACAGTATCATATCC
>JANJEY010000003.1:18423417-18439510 GCA_024703695.1 Erythroxylum cataractarum
AAAGGGGTTTGCACCATCGGGTACTCTGCTAGTGGTCAACGATGGGGGAGCAATAGAGCCGTCTTGGAGTCGCTTACCGATCGACGTCTGATCAGGGGCAAAAGGATTGACAATCACAGAAGGCTCATCCAGCACCATAGGAGATGCGAGATTATGGTTTGGCGAAGAAACATCAGGAGAGGAGGGGCCGTGATGGCTCAGGGCTAGTTTAGGGTCCGGAAGAATAGGGTCAGGAGGAGCCCCCGGAGGCGGAGGGACAGCCATGGTGCCGGCGGCATGCTGACAGGCTGAGAGGCAGCTCTGTGACTAACTAATCTTAGCCTCCATTTTCTTGTATTTAATTGAAACAACTTTTTAAGCCAGTGATAAGGACCAAGCTTCGAACTAGCAAAAAGGTAAAAGGAAAAATACTTACAATCTTTGATAAAAAAAATCACAATGAAAATATTATTATACTATTTACATTTTAATCAATTATTTTTGTTTTTTCGAATTAAGTTTCTCTAAATCAATTAGAACATCCTAATTCTAAGAAAGCATTAGAACGTCCCACATCCACCTAATGTGTTTGTGCCATTATGCTTCATATTTTCTTATAAACTACAAAAACAAAAGAAAACCAGACACATAAAAAATATATTTAAACCTTGAGTGTATTTTTCCCTGCAAAATAACACCTTGAAATTCAATATGTTGAGCATGCAAAAAATAACATAAAAAATTAATCAAGACAAAATGGACAAACCTTGTCTGTATTGTGTTTCTATTTGTTTTGCTTCTAATTGGATCAAGAGACAAAGAAATTCAAAAAAATCAAACAAGAAAAAAAAATGGACAAACCTAGAAAACACTATAAAAAGAAGAAGTTTGTCCCAATCAATTTAGATGGTATTTTGAAGGTTTGGTAAAAATAGTCGATTTACATTTTAAGTGACCAGTTTTAAGTTTTAGGGATTTTTACAAAGTAATTGAATCAAATAGTAGGCCAATCCCTATTTAATCCATTTGGACTAGTCGGTATGATTTGATTTTTAAAATATTGATAAAAACTCTCTCGTTCTAAAACCTTATTTTAGTTTAACAAGCCCTTACACTCATATGCCAACAAGGCATATATACAGTAATTGGGATCAACTTGATTCACCACCAACCTTTAAACTTATGAAAACTAAGTATACAAATCAAAAAGATATAGATGACTAATAACAATGATAAATATTATAGTAGAACCGATCAATAGTAATCACAACAAACAAGGCCTCACAATTGAGACATCAAAGTACAACTTAGGGCAAGGAGCAAATCAAATTAGCTCATGAAATTGGAAGAATTTGATGGTGGTAATGACAAAATTTTATGGTGAATAATATTCATTTGGCCAGAGGCCAGTCAAACATATGCATAAACTTGTGAAAGTATTAGTATAAGCATCATGAACATTTCTTTAAGTTGACATTTTTTTGCAAAGATTGTCGAACAAGACCAATATATATGCCACTCATCCACAAAACAAAATCTAGGCCCTCATAGATAAGAAATGATCTCATGTCAATGATGTATCGTTGTTATTTTTTTTTTGGTGAAAGGGAAAAGATACGAAGCCTAAGCACGTAAGACTGCCTCAGAAGAGGCATCAAGAGCTAGACGCCGGCGAAGACTTGGAGGAGGAGCTTCCCAAATAGACCAGCGACAGAAGTGAGAAGCACCATATTTGGCTAAAAGATCAGCGCTCCTGGAGGGTATGATTTCAAACCTGTCTCTGACCTTTTCAGACCTTTCTCTGATATCAGTTTCTATAGGGGTTATTCTGAGGCTAAGTTATGCACTAAGTTCCCATTATGATAGGGACAAAGTTCTAACTTAAGTTCTCAACGTTCATATATCAATTATCTAATAAGCGTCTTTTAGTCAAACATCTTATGTGTTTTGTACTTGGCAATATTTAGGGACTGAAACATAAATAAGGTAATGAATAATAAAAGATTATGTCTTATTTATGTAAAAAATGAAATAAAGTCATTGTGAGTTCTTACTTAGTCTCATGCACACTTCATAAAAATGTATGTAAATAAGATATGCAATGTTTATAGAAGAAAGACAATTTGCATTTCTGGGAGTTATGCTTTGTTCTTATAAAGATTTAGATAGACATATGTCAATATTGTGTTAGGTTCAGGGATTGTTATCATCAATCGACGAAACTGCTTATGAATCGAACTTGGAGTAATTCTAATCTCTCTAGAGTTTGTATAGTGCACTTTTATCTAGTAAATGAGGTTCTGCATAACTCATACGCAAAGTGTTTGACGTTTTCACCAAACTGGCTAGGCTCCTTACTCGAACATGTCACCAAAGTTTTATCAATCAATAAATAGAAATTAGTAATCAGATTTAACTGAGTTCATAGGAGGAGCTCACATCTGTTGTGTTCACGAGAGCCATGGAGTTTAGAGGTGCTTATAGCTTGAGTACCACTTGGCCCAGCCTAACCAACATTTCCGATTGGAACAAGCTCATAAAATGTTTATTCAGCCTGGCATTCGGATGTGGTTGTGACGTGCTTAGACTGTTGGCTGCATTCTGCTGGTTTGAGAGTACCCATCTAACACGTTTTATGACCGTGCTGCCACAATTGAAACGTGCAGCTCCAGGGACATCAATGAGGCCGGGAGCCATCTCTAATGCACGTTTGGGTTTGGCCTGGAGATTGTGATTTGAGGCCTCCAAGCTCAGTGGACATCTGTGATTTGGATGATAACGAACTGGGTATGCGCCACGTGTATGGCACAAAATCCTTCGGGATACCACCCTAGAGTTACTACGTTGCCCTTGCGATCTCTGCGTGGATAAGATTCGCCCCTCTTAGCAACATTTGAAAGACCAAACTGGGACAAACTGGATAATGGAAGTCACCATGTCTCTGAACACTGTGGTTAGGCTACCTTTGTCGAGTTGCTCAAGAACCAATGAAGATGTGCTTGTAAAAGACTCGATTTTCTCTACCAGAATTGCACAGAAATCTCAATTGAGGCAAAAGGGGCAGTCTTTGCTGGTGGTTAAGGCCAAGGGAAGGAGAGGAATGGCGGCTCGTCAGTTTCAGAGGCCTCCTCAAATGCCATCTTTGCCTAAGATTGAAGACGATGGCAACCCCAGATTCGTTATCTTCATTCGCATGGCAAACGTTTGTTCTATCTCTCTTCGTCTCTGTTTCTAATGGTTAACTTCGTCAATTTTAGAAGGATTGGTGTGTATAGAGTATGGGCTATCCAAGATTGGATTTTTATTCGGAAATAATGAACAGAAATTGGTTTCAGATGTTATGTAGTTTTTGAACTTTCTATGGATTTCGAGCATTAGCTTGCTGAATCAATAACCACTAGCTCAACTCCTCCGGAAGTTCATTTTCATTCTAGCCATTAGCCTACAGGATTTGGCTGTCCTTAAGGTGATCTTTGACGGATTGTCGATTGTTTCTTCGGGATCTTATGTTTGAATTGGTTGATGGACTATTTGGTCCATGAGGTTCACGATAAACTTTCTTTACATTTGGTTAGTAGTATTGAGACTTCCCTGCCTAGAAGTGTAAATGGTAACATACCCTTCTTTTTGGTCACCAGGTTTATCTTTGGTACCCTCTTAGTCTTATAGCAGGTGGTACTACTGCCAAGATCATGGTTGCTGCGAAAGATAACTTTTTCGGGAAGTATATTTACAAAGATACACTCGCTAGAAATCTAGCAGCAGTTATATACAGGGTAAGCACAACTTACTCAGATTCCTAGGGCAATCTGATGCTTAACCACAAGTAATTTGGAATGTATCTCACACTTACGACTTTCCACTTTATAGAATACTATTTTAATAATATTATTTGCGGTAAAAGTAAGAATGTTTGCTCGAATTCTTACTTGTCACCTGCTGTTACCTGGATCACTTTTTGATGATCTGCGTTCCAACAGGATGAGAAAGAGATACAGAAAACAGCATTTAAGCAACATCGTGCCTTGCGGTCAGCAACTGAATTCAGATATGGTTACAAGCTTGTTGTAAATTCCTAATAGCCTTTCTTATGAAATCTTTGAAATTTTAACCAGATTTTCTAATTGTCCCTATGTTGAATAATTCTGTTTAATGAACATAAAACATGCATAATCTTTTGTGTCACTGCCTCATATTTTACCTGAGTGTTGCAGGAAAATGGTAATCTGAGAGCTGCCCTTGCTACCTCAGATGTCATCGAGGTAAGCTTCAAATGAAATACAGTTGTCATTCTTGATCTATTGGTATCGACAACTTTAAACATTCCTTAATTATGTAAATGATAACTGTCAGCTTCCCACGCAAGATCAGCTTAAAACTGTGCTTGATAAAGTAAAAGATTTCTTTGGGGACGCAAAGGAGTCATTTGGAAAGCTTACATCTCTTAATGCAACTGCAACTGAGGAAACAGAGGAAGCTCCAAAAGAGAAGGCCAAGTGAGTGCCTCAACTAATTTCTACTTTGCTTCTTCCTATAGTTGCATGTCTTTGGACAATCAACTTTCACTTTTCAACAGTTCCTCCATAAATCATGTGAATAATGTTGTATTCCAGGGAGGGTCACCATTAACTCCTTTTTCTCTATCTCTTATGCCAGAGTTAAAGGCTGAAAACAAAAAGAGGTCACATTCTTGACGGTTAAAATGACCGTGCAATGAAAATGAAGAACTTAACGCAAGCATATTCAAGCTGCTTTGGTGAGATGCCTGATGGTGTATGCAGCAACTCAAGTGCCTGATGGTGTATGCAGCAACTCAAGTGCATATTTTTGTTCATAGGTTTAAGCCTTAAAAACATGAACATCTATACCCTTTACCAGAACAATCATCATTATACATCTAATGTTTTCATCCTGTGTGAAATATGTTAATGTTGTTTAGCATCTGGAAAATCTCATGTATTGGTTAAATGGGATTTGTCTTTCTGAAAGATCATTCCATCTTGGATACTATCAGTTAAAATATAGTTTGGAACAGTGATTCCTAAAAGACTGCAAAAGCCACCAAGCAGTAGACTTCATCTTTTTGTGGTTCACCCACCGGATAGATTGTCACAACTTGCAGTGTCTCACTTAGCAGTTAGCCTCCTGAAGTTGTCGTCCTTATTGGTTGTAGATAACAAAGCAAAGACTGAAACTTTCTTTTTGTGAGCAAAATTCTCGAGTAGCAGAGATCAATTGGTTCCAACACCATTCTCTAGAATTATGAAAACAAGATTATGTCAAAACCTGAAATGATCCCTTCGTCTTACATAGGGTTTTCTCGTTTATCCAAATGCAGAACATACAGGATTTTTTTGTTTTTTAATCAATCGACTCAATTTGAATTCTTGGAAGAATTATTTGAGCTGCAACTCATTAATAATTTCATTCAGCTGTGTAATTGCAAACAAATTAAAGTATCAAAAATGTTGTCGATCTCTTAATTTAGTGGTCAAAATTATCATCAACAAAGAGAAATTATGAAATTATTGGACGGGAACCAAATTTTTAAAGAACGAACCGCATTATAATTGTCTGATCAAATTTGTTTAACATATCACATTCTCAAGATATTCCGCCTTGCCTAAGGAAGAAAGCATTTGAAATTGCATACTACAGATTACCAAGTCAAAGTTGATGATCAGTTTGTGTTAATTCTGTTACCAGTTACCACCTAGAGCAAAAAAGATCGAAACTTCAGTGAAAATAGTTAAGAAAAGATGAATTCAAACCTATTTTCTGAATATTTTTCTATAGGACAGACATTTTGGCCATGGAAAAGGTGCCCCAATGATATAGACTTCACTGTTAACTAAAAAGTTGACAATGTTGGGTTCAAGGAGATTTCTTTAATTAGCTTAAAATATTTGCAGAGTGGGAGGCATGGTCTGAACTGTGGATGAAGAAATAGTTTCACTTGCACCCTACAGTTGAAGGTGGGCAAAAAAAAAGCTGACAAGGGGAATCTTTCCTGTATTATTTTGTGTTTCTCTATCTGATAAACAATTGGTTAAGCTTTTGAGTGCCAATTAAAAAGTTGTCAACGATGACAATGACTCACGTCCGTTTTTGATTTTGCTGTTCCATTGTATTGGACACCAACAACTTTCTGCACTGTAATTAAGCTTGTGCTAATGGAAATCATTATACAAGTTCTGTTATATTGACAATGGCTTAACCAATAATTGGTTCCCCCGAATAAAACCATTTCTTTAACTGGTGAATGAACTGGCAGAATCTTAGCTTGACTTTATAGCATAAGAAGGGCTGCAAATTCTACATTGCCTTTTTGTAGTCAAGAGTTTTCTTGCGTCGTTCTTTCCTTGGTGTTAATGTTCCTGTAAGATTCAGAGTAAAACCTTGCTGCAGAAATGGGAAGGCAACCCTGTTGTGAGAAGGCCGCTGGGTTGAAGAGAGGACCATGGAACATTGAAGAAGATCAAAAGCTTATGAATTTCATTCTGAATAACGGGATCCAATGCTGGCGACAAGTTCCAAAACTTGCAGGTGTGATAAGAAACTGAATATCCAATTCTATAGAAGTAGAATCTAAGAATGTTGTGGCTGAATCTTGTGTGTGCCTGTGTAGGTTTGTTGAGGTGTGGAAAGAGTTGCAGGTTAAGATGGATGAACTATTTGAGGCCTGACCTCAAGAGAGGGACCTTATCAGAGGAAGAAGAAAAGCTGATAATCGAGCTTCATTCGCGTTTTGGCAACAGGTCCTACCATGCATCTCTAGCTATCGTATTTCGTTGTATATGTGATATAAAAGTGCAGTATGTAAACGTAAGGTGTTGATAAGTTCCAAACCAGTGTCTCTCATATCCTGAAACCTTGCTTTGCAATTTCCCTTTGACTAAGTTCTGACATCATATTACAAGCTCTTCATGTTTTCTTAAGAACATAAAATCATTTCTGTAGGTGGTCCAAGATTGCTGCACATCTACCAGGCCGAACTGATAATGAAATAAAAAACCACTGGAACACAAGAATCAGGAAGAAAATACAGCTTCTTGGAATAGACCCCCAGAACCACGGGCCAATTGAGCAAGTGGACAAATGTGAAGCAAAACTCGCTGAATCATTGGAAGATACGTCGGAGAGAAATGGCCGAGTCTTTAATCAGGTAGAAGACAAGCCATTTTGTTCAGGGACCTCAGCGCTGACGAACAAAACATCTAGTGAGGAGATGGATGGAGGATCCACTTTGACCCTTCAGAACGAACAGTCTGATTCGTTTTCTTCAAGAACTAACGAACCTGTCATGACAACATATTCCCATCAATACTGGGTTGATCATGTAAATTCCTTATTCTCATGGGATGGCTTCAACAACCTGGAAGATTTATTCCCTTTTGACAAACCCCAGTAAGCCTGGTTTTTCTTGCTTTGTTTTGCATTCGTTGTGGAACTCATCGGATACTGCTACCATGTGTAACCAATATACTTCCAGAGAGACCTGTACAACTGCACTAGTAAATGAATGATCTCTTCTTGTAATGTTGTCATGAACATATTTCTAAAACTAATTTATGCAGGGAATTAGGGAAATTTGTCTAGAAAAAACATAGCTAAACAGAAATGTGGCCATCAAGAAACCACCGGTATGATCCAAACTGAATTTGTGCTGTCGAGCTGCAAAAACATATCATCAAACTGAAGCCGCTTCACTACTCCTTAGTTGCTTGGAAAAAGATGGAATAGCCTTGCCAAAAAATGGCATATACGATATTAATGATATTCAGTAACTCAGTACTCAGTAGGCTTGATAAAAAGGTTCAGAAAATCAAAAGAAAAGGTTTTATTTAACTGGATTAAGACTTGAACTCCAGATTAAGCCTAATACATTCTTTTAACTTTAGGGACAATGGACTGAGTTAAAACTGATCTAAACTTAATGTTTTATCCCTTACGGAGAATTCAAATTTTCTGAGCAAATTTGAAGCCCATCAAGTTAAAGTTCTAGCCCGTTTTTCCAAAGTCCAATGCTATTGTTACACGTAGAATAGTAACAATAACATAAATAAGATAATAAGGGAAGTCTTTTTTTGTGATAATTCTAGTGTATTATGAAAATATTGGATTTTGCATATGACTTCTACTTAATTTGGAAAAAAAATTAATCTTGTATAAACATTGTCACAGCAAGTCCTACCAAAAGAGAATGGAAATAAGCATAATCATTAAGCTAACAAGAAAAACAAAGTCCTAATTATTTTACCTTTTAACAACAAATTTATAAAGTCAATGATGGAATCATCTCATGATTCATGCATAATCTTATTGATAGTGTTCTCCATTGATTATTGGTCCTATGATGTGCATTATTCTTCAAAGTAAAAGTCTTTACCTTTTGAATTACAAATAGGATAAGTTTCTATTAAGACATTGTTCAAAATATTACTAATAGAAGATGACCAAATGTAAGTCTGTCAAATTAATAATAACATTTTAATAAGAGATATAACAACTCCACAATTTGGTATAAGTTGTGGACAAACATTTGTTTTCTTCCTATTGTAACCGAAGGAATATTTCAATGAATGGAAGAATATTCTGATCATCAGATATGCTATTATAATGACCTTTTGGCAACTTTTTCAAAAAATAAGTTTTAAAAAATTCTATAAATTATGTTGATCTTTTTTCTCTAAAGAACTATCAATTTGTGAACTAAAAATCACAAAAAGTTTAGATGAGAATAGGATCAAGGGCCGAATCGCATAATTAGACATTTTAGCAAACCTAATGAGTCTTAGGTTGATAATTAAGCCCAACAACTTATAAATGACACTAATTAACATGTTTTCCTTCCTATTTTGGAGGTACATCAAGAGTAGGACTTATATTGTAAGGTTTGGATGGACAAACAAGTACATTAATTAGGTATGTTCATGTCTATCTAATGATACTAATCCATACCAGCTATTGAATATGGCTCTATACTAATATGAATAATGACATGTTAAGCCAGGATAGATGCCCCTATCCTTCTGCATGTGGATATTTTATATACATATATATTTTTATATATAAGTATGTCCAAGTATGAGTGTGTGTGTGTGTAATTTGTGTAGTCATTATTGTGATTCTTATACGAACATTTTCGTGATATCTAAATATATGCATATGGGTTTGGTTACCGATGACATATTGCATGCATTTATGATGGTCCTACATGATTGTTTGTGAAATTATGTGATTAATATTTGGATTGTTTGTTGATGTGTTTGATTATGATTATAGATGAGAAAAAAAATCTGTAGGACGTGTCACTTAATGGGTATGTATTATATGCATTGGTTTGATTATGAGAGATGATTATGATATGATATTAATATATAATATAAACCGATCCTGGTTGATGTTTAGCTCTCAGTCAAGTCCTTGTTTGATATGTCTATTATTGATGTGATTGTGAATTTAGACATATTGAGTGAGGATTAGTTTTTTTAGTAATGTTTGGATCCCTACAAACCCTTTAGACTAAGATAGCTTGATGGTTATATAAGTATAAATGTGTGGTTGGACAGTCGGTGATGTTTAGCTCCCTGCAACCATTCAAGATGTAGTATTGTAATGATTTACCCTTAGAGACTAGGAGCCTTCATATATTCCTTCTCTATAATTTATTTTATGGTTATGCTTTTATATTAACATGTATTGTATATTGTATGAGCATGCCATTAGGTGTCGTAGGACTATATGGACGTACTTAATGAGGTCTAAATCCCTTCAACTCTATTTTTCAGGTTATTTATCACCAACTTCACAATAGTGGAGGAGCATGGGCTACAGTATATCTACCTCTATTTATGCTTTTCATTTGTTTTTACTTTTACTTGTACTCTAGCATCTACAATGGCATGGTCTAGTATGTTGAAATTATTCTTCTGATACACGCCAATTATTATACTTTATTATTGTGTTTGTACTTAAGTGTGCATGTGTTTTTATTTATTGTTTCAGGATTTTGAATTTAATATTGTCACTAGTGGTCATGCTTACATGTGATCTGATGGCTTCAATTTTAGGGTTTCACGTGTCGATCACTTGCTCATTCAGGTCGTGACAATAGGCTGAGTCGGTCATTGAGTTTAGACTATAAACTTTTAAGCTTAATTAGTTCTATCCAAGTCTTTTGAAGCAAGTTTATACTTAAAGTTAGCAAAGGTTGTAGTCTTTAAATCGAGTGGCATGTATTAGGCTCCAGTCTCATAAGTAATTATAAAGATGAAAATGAAATATAGGCTTACAAGTATTGAAGATTAATCAAAGCAGCAACCTGAGGGACAAGAAGTTCTAATGCTCATGCATTGCCCTTCAGTGGTAGCAATTAAGTCAACAAATGGCCAAAACATGAACAAGCAAGTATATATACAACCTTGCTACACTATTTTGGCTGTTAAGAGTGGCATTAAGCCAAGTGCAGGGTTTATACACAAATGAGGTATAACATATATCTTTCATCCTCAAACCTCCCCTGATTGCTAACTCCACCTTCTTCCTTTCTCATCTTCATATTCATCTCCTTCTTCATTCTATAGTTCTTAAACTTTTCCTACCATCACTATTCTTAGACAACATTTATCAGGGTTTTTTTTTCTTCTCAGCTGCTCTTTTAATTCCAGCCTTTCAGCCTCTTCCCTTTTCTATTTTTAGTTACCTTGATTCCCTTCCCCTCTTAGAAAAGCTATTTTTCCATTATCAACTTCACTGGTCCCTTTATCTCCTATCATATAGCTTGACAATCAAGATGACTTAGGTGATTTTCCACTTTTGCCTTCGTCCAAACTTACCTCTACCAAACCTTTCCCTGGTGTTGACACTCCCTCCTCTTCCTTCATTACTATCCTTCATGATCAGTAGATTTCCTCTCCCAAGAAAACTTATAAACAGTTTTAAAAGGACTAGCATACTTCATCACTCCTTTTTGACGCTCCCAAAGAGCATGATGGCAAGCTAGTTGTTCGCTCTGACATTGAAGTCTTAAAGGAAGGTGCTTGCTGCTGGGACTCCACTTTGGTTGGCTTTTTAACCCCCTTTCTAATTATTCAAAGATAGGCTTACATATTCTGGAAAAGTAGAGGTTTAGTTTAAGTCCTCTTACCTAAAGATAACCTTGTTTTGTTTACTTTCTCTAGCTCAATGATTCATAAAATTCTAGAGGAAGGTCTCTGACATGTAGCACAAAAAATTTTATTTCTCTAAGTTTGTCACCCACATTTGAAGCTTGAGGATATGAAATTTCAAAGCATCCCTCTTTGGATTAACTTTCACAATATTCCCTTAGAGTATTGGACTAATCAAAGACTGAGTTCCTTGGCTAGTTTCATTGAAAAACCGTATTATTTGGATGAAAACAAAGCTAAAAAGAGGAGAATTAGCTATATGCTTACGTTCATGTAAGCATTAAGTTATCTAGAAAGCCACTTGATGAAATACCTGTAATGCAACTGGGGCCTGATAATGTGCTCTTTGAAGATAATGTGGTTATTTCCTATCACTAGAAACCTCCCATCAAGTCCTAAAGGAAAGTATGAAAATCTACAGGTAGAAAATTCAACAGAGGTAACTACAATGAATTAGTGGGAGTGGAAGACTTAGTCATCCCTGATAAAGAGAAAGAACAAATCAATTAAGAAATCATCACAAATAAACCTACTTAAATTTCTGCTAAAGGTTTAAATTCTATTTCTTATGCAAATGTTGGTAAGGATGGATATATTGCTACTCTACAAACAAAGTGTGATAGAATCATGATAAAGGAGGATGGGATCTCTAGCTTATCCAAACAAAAAAAAAAGAAATGAGCCTTGCAAAACAATTGTTAGAGGAAGGAGGTCCCAAAGAAACAATGATTCTAGCTTCAAAGGTAAACAAAATTAAATGTCCATTTTAATATGGAATGTAACAAGATTAAAATACCCTAAAAATAACTTGCTTTGAGGGATTTTGTCTTTTTTTAAAGCCTCTTCTATTAATACTCATAGAAATAAAAATAAAGGTGGAGAACCTAAAAGGACAAATGTTTTGGGAACTCAATGGAATTTGGTTACAAATCACTCTCACCAAATACTGGGTAGGATTATTATATGCTACAATTCAACTAGAGTGAAGGTAGATATTTTGGGAGCTACTGATCAAGTGATGCATTTAAAGTTATCTTTATTAAAAAGCAAGTTGTTATAAACTCTTCTGTTGTATATGCTTGTAGCTTTGCTTTCCTAAGAAATGCGATGTGGAGTAATCTTAAGAATATAGGAAACTGTTATATAGGGCCTTGGATAACATACAATGATTTTAATTCCACATTATATAAAACCGAAGCTCAATGTAATTTTTGTTTAAGAAATTTTTCAAAAGATTTCAAGGAATGTTTAGATCATTTGAGGGTAACAGATTTAAAAGGAAAAGGATACTACTCACTTAGAGCAATGAGTAAGGATCATATTTGTTCATAAGAAAAAAAAAAGGATAAGGCCCTCCAATTGGCTAGCAAATTTTCTTGAAAGCATTACTAACTTTATGGATCCATTGTTCTCAGATATACTCCAATAAGGCTATTTGGTTTTCTTATTGAAACTACTAGAAATTTCCACTTTAGGCTTAACAACTTTCTGGCACATCAAAGGGGTTTCTTGGAAGCCTCCAATAAATGGATTGAGAAGAATGTCACTATATCCAAAAAATATTACTACTTACAGAAGCTCAATTATATTAAGAAGGAGTTTAAACTATTAAATAGCTCCAGAGGCTCCAGTATTAAGGATCATATGGATTATATTAAGATGGAATTAACCAAAATTTAGAACTTTCAAGTTGTTTCTCTAGTTAATGAGACCGTTTTAATAAAAGAAAATTGGCTTTTGGATAGCTATCTACAGGTTGTGCACAGTTAGTCTTCCCTGATCAAACAAAGTGTTAGTAAAAAAATGATGGTAATAGATGCAGTAATTTTTTCTTGAATTCTGTGCTAACAAAAAAAAATAGAAACAATATATGTTCCATATTATCCAGTGAGCATATAATTTTGTGGGATTAAGATTCACTCCTCTATAAAGCTTTCAAATTTTATTCCGTACTTCTAGGAATTGTTAATCCTTTTAGGTCCTCAGTCTCTTTCTTAAGAAGTTTCATCTCCAAAAATTTCTCTAAAAGGATAGCAACAAGTCTTATTAAACCAGTTGAAGATAAGGAAATAGTGGATGTAGTTTTCATGATAGATGATATGAAAGCCCTAGGATTTAATTAACTGAATGGCAACTTCTTTAATAAATCTTGGAATGTAATTAGTAATGTTATTAAAGATGTTGTACATGATTTCTTCTCAAAAGGCAAACTATTGAAGGAACTCAACAAAACCTTTCTCTATTTGGTTCCCAAAGTTTCTAATCATACTACTTTCAATGATTACAAACCAATATCATGAACTAATTTTCTTTATAAGGTTATTTTCAAAATCCTAGCTCCAAGAATGAAGTATGCAGTTGAATTTCTTATCTGTGACATTCAAGTAGCCTTTATCAAAAATAGATAGATTGGTGATAATATATTGTTAGATTGGTGACAATCGAGTAGCCTTCATTGTTAATAAGGCCTTTGATAGTATAAACTGGGATTTTAAATTGTATGGGTTGTAAGCTTTTGGTGTTCTCAAACAGTTTATACGTTGGATTAAAGAATGCTTCTGAAATGCAAGCTCATTTGTGATCTTTAAAGATGCTAAATGATTAAGAAAGGGAGATTAAGAAAGGGAGATCCTTTATCTCCCAACGTCTTCATCTTATGCATGAAATTTCTTACCCTTCTTATTAAACACAATGTCAATGTGAACTTTAAATTCAAATTTCACTCCAAATGCAAGAAAGTGTCCTTAATCAATTTGTGTTTTCTAAATGATTTGCTATTATTTTCCAAAGCTCATGCATTTTTATCAAAACCCTGATGGGCTCCCTCTAGCAATTTAAAAGATTATGAGGATTGGAGTTGAATCTTACTAAGAGCCACTTTATGATTTCTACTGCAGCATCATAAATGGAAACTATCATTACTAAAATCACTAGTATGAAAAGAAAACTTCCCCCTATGGTGTACCTAGGACTGCCTATTTTAACAAGAAGGTTGAACTTCAATGAATGCTTTCCTTTTCTTGAAAAGGTCTAAAAAAGACTCTCTTCTAGAGTGAAAAAATCTCTCTCATATACAGGCAAGCTCTCTTTCTTCTTTGCATATCTAATGGAGCTCTTACATTTTTCTAACAAAAAGACTAATCAAGTTGTAAGAAAAGATGCTCAGAAAATTCCTGTGGCATCTCTTAGATAGCTAAAGTCAAATGGAAAGATATATGCACTTCTAAAGAATACGGGGGACTAAGAGTCAATGACATTAAGGTTACTAACTGGCCTTGATTTTGAAAAGATTATGGAGGATCTTGGAAGGCAAAGACTCTCTTTAGATGAAATGGTTATATAGTTATTTTCTGAAAGGCAAAAGCATATGCATGGCATCAAAATTCTTCTCATTCTTGGTTTCTTGGCTAACTTCTTCAGCTAAGAGATTAAGTGAAACCTTAAAAAAAATTTAAGGTGGTATATAGGGAAAGAGCCTTTGCATGGTATGAAAATTGGATAGGTCATGGACAATTAATCCACCATCTTAAAGCTTATGCACCTAGGATTCAAGGAACTTTAATGGATAAAGTCTCTATGATGATAGTTTATAATAATTAGACACTGCATCAAGACCTCTAGAGCTTTAAATCAGATTATTCTCCAAATAATTCCAATCTTGATAGGTATTATTGGAAAAACAAGCCAATTTCCAACCTATCTAATAAGGTATATAAGGATTTAATGCGAATCCAAATTCCTAAAATGTTTTGGTTTAAAGTTGTTTGGAATAAATCCCTGTTACCCAAAATCTCATTCTTACTATGGCTGATCATGAAAAATAGATTGAACACAATAGATAGATTAAACTTTCTATCATTAAACAAAATGTGTTCCTAATGCATGCAAATGGATGAAACCAAGGATCACTTATTCTTTGAGTGCCAATTTGCTTCTAGTATTTGGAATGAGGTTAAAAAGCTATGTCAACGGTAACTTCTAACAACTTCCTCATCTGAAATAATCCAATGGATGTTAGATTATTCTGGGATTCCCAAGGCCATTTGTGAGGTATGTGAATGCACTAGGTACTTGTATACAAGAGATATGGAAAGAAAGAAATAATAGAAGATTAAAAAATAAGTTAGCTACATTAAAAGAGACAACATTGAGATACATCAGCTTCTCAAGGAGATCCTAATGATAAAGAACATGGTCAATTGAATCCTAAAAAGTCCTTCTAGTTGTTTACATAAATAGCAATCTAGTATTCTTATTTAAGAGGATTGTATTCTAATTCTCTTTATTGTTGTAAGAGTTTTCCCCAGTTGAAATGATTTGCTATCTCCATACACTCCCCATTAATATTTATTTATTTAAACTTTAAAAAATAGAATATTTATATTAAATTTACATAAATAGAGTCCTAGAATGCTTGAACTTGAGAATTAACATGTCTTTGTAAATTGTATATGAGAGCCAACATTGAACAAAATCCACACTAGTACTGATTTGATTCTAAAATTTTTATGCATCCTAAAGCAGTTTGTAACTAGTTTCTAATACCAAGTTGTAACTGGTGCCATTTTTGTTTTACAATTTCTTGTATAAAAGAGTGTTGGTCTTATTCTACTTCTCAAGTTCTCTGAACTTCGTAAAAGATAAGTGCCTATCTCTTTGGAAAATTCAATGCCTATTATGCCCTTTTTCCATTAACTTGTCTACTTTTTAACATCTTTAAACTTGAATTAACATCTAATGTTATTTGTAAAGTTATTATCCTTTTAATTATCTTTTAATTGACTCCAATATCTCCTCGATTGGAAAATTATGGAGAAAGATATACTTAACTCTGTGATTTCTTTTAAAAGTCATCACTTATATGACAATGTGTTGGACCAATGGTGGTTGACAAATTAAATCCCACTTATGTTTTGATAATAATAAAATGTATAGAATTGGTT
>JANJEY010000003.1:18455270-18479715 GCA_024703695.1 Erythroxylum cataractarum
AACTAATGTGTGGGTGATTATTAGAGAATAAGTCACTGAACTGACCCGATTATAAGAATTCTGAATAGAATATTACTTATGTGTTTATAGATTATCTCATAATGATAGTTGTATAATTGATCATCAGATTTAAGATTACAAAGGTATCTAGTATGAGTATTATTGTGTTTTGAACTTTTGATGTTATCTATGAATCGCCCTAGGATAGGTCAGTCGGTAGAAATTGGATATAGTATGAATGATATGTAGATAGTTAAGTAAGTCAATATAGGATGCGTCACTCTAAAGTAATTAGAGAGAATATTCTACTATTATTGATTAGTAATGATTTATAGAATTCTCTAGCCAGAGTGAAATAATATTTGAAAAGAAGTTTTAAAATTTTAATTATAAATCAATTATTAATTAGCAAGAACGAATATAATTGGATGATAAGAGTAGACACTGTATCCATACTCTGTCAAATTAAAATATTGAATGACGAAATGATTAAATTATACATCATAGTCATGCATGGACATGTTAAGTCAATCACTTTGACATTCTAGATATTTGGGAAATCATGACATATTGCTAAATGTCAATTATGATTTATGATTATGAATTATTTAATTAGAGAAATAAAGATAAATTAAAAGAAGTTTTAATTTATCTAATTATAATTGTGAATTATAATTATAATTTATAATCATTGTCAATTTATTAGAAGCCTAATGGGTCACACATCAAAGAACAATTAGTGAAAAAAATCAATTTAATTAAGTTTGACTTAATTATAAAGTTTGAGAAACTTTGAGATCAAATATGAGATATTTGATTTTATTAAATTAAATTAATTAGAATTTGATTTCCATTTTAATTATAATTATAATTAAAAATTTAATTTTAATAAAAGACTGTCATGATTTTTCTATTTAAAGAGAATAGTTTTTTAAAAGCTATCATTTTTTTGTCTTCTTCCCCTCAAAGCAGTTTGAGAACTGCTATGTAGATACTGTTAGAGGTTGGACAATTGAATAGCTCTTGATTGATCAATTAGAAAAAAATTTCAAAGATTTTTTAATGGAAAGCGAAAAAGGTGTGATTTCTAAATCGATATGTATTTTATTCAAGTTTAATCAATTATCAGGATCCGATTAAAATCCGTAAAATTTTGTTTTTCACTGTATCAATGATTTGATCACGGTTGAATTTCAACAGACAAACCTCCAAGCGATGGTGCGCAACAGCAGAAGAGAAGAGGAGATAGATAAGACCTGAGTGACAACTTGAGGACTAAAGAGTGAAGACTCAAGCTTCTTTTAAGATGGAACCCTGAGTAAGTTTTTTAAAAAATTTCAATCGGCCAATTTTTTCTATTTTACATTTTCATCCTAGTATTTAAGTTTTTTTAAAACTTTCAAACCCAAGTTTTCCTATTTGACATTTTCATCCTAGTATCAACTCGATTTTTTGAGTACTAGTTGGTAGTGAATGCTACTAGCCGATTCCAACCAATACCAAAGACTGATACCCTACCAGTAAATATTGTACCATTTTTCGGCAACTTTGTGTATAAGGCCAGCGTTGACTCGTGCAAGTGTCATCAATTATTGGGGTTAGTAGCCGTTACAAAATCGCTATTACAAGACTATATTTGTCTGTCCTATTCACTATCTCATTTGTCGAAATTCAAATTTGTGGGACCAAACTGATTAAGCTAATGTAATAAAAGTTGCAAGAGATTGTCTACTTGACATATATATTCATTATCAAAATCAAAGCAAATCAAAGAAAGGGAAAACAAAAAAAAAAAAAGGAACTAGACGTTAGAGTGTTTGAATCATCCTTAAGCTGCCCTACCCACAACGTGGAGAGAACTGCTCATGAAAAAGACCGGATCTTGCAAGAAGAGAAACGTTCCTGCAGTACAAAAGCAATACACAAGTGAAGAAGAGCAACAAAAGCTGCTTTTCAAAGGCAAAGAAAAACGTCTGCACATAAAAGTTCCTCCTTTTTTCTGCAAATATCCCAGTTCAGATTCTCTGTGTCTCTTGCCTGGACATGGAATGGTCCGATTGAGACAGGGGCCAGAGATTCAAGCTTGAGAGTGAAAAGGGTCACTGAATCTTTTAAGTGGTTCTTCATAAGAGTGTCCCAGATGTTGTGATGAACATATACTAACGTAAGATATTGCTGCTACTTCTATTTTCAACCAAAGAACATCGACTGAAGAGAAAAGGGTTCTAAAGAGACGATCTTTTGGACATTCGCTGTTTTTTCCTGTATAAAGCACTCAAAAATGGGCGAACCAGCTTGTCTTCGGAGATCTTTCTCTCATCCATCAAGCGCGTCTCGTGAAACCAAAGAGGTCAGTGCATAACACTTTCTTGCCTCCTGTTCTGATCTTTCGATCTTCAATTGATAGGTATTTGACGCTCTCTTCCTCGAGCCTCCAACTTCGGTGGTTTCATCTTTATGGCTTTTTAAGCTACTCGGATAATCTCTAAAAACAAAAGCTTGGGTTTCTTTTCATAACTTTTTGAGTTCTTGATTATGCCCGCTGCTCTTGTAGCGCGCTGACCTCCATTCACTTTGAGTTTCTCCCAAGAATCGTTAATGTAAATAGATGATTCTTTGGGTCTTCTTGTGATTTGCAGGTTCTAATGTTTCCCTTTAACATAGTTTCTTGGAAAATGATCTTCATTTTCCAAAATTCGATCTCTTGCTTCATAATTAGTTAAAAGAAGTGCTGAGCTTATCTTGCTAGTTAATTGTTCCAACACTACACTGAGGATCAATTTGATCAGGCTTTAATTGGTAATTTTTGTGTCTAAAGCACGATTACATACTTTCAATTTCATATTTCAGTCGTGTTTATTTTTAGTTCTAATATGGACGATTAACTCTTATCCAAGTATGGAACGAATTGCCATTAGTTTCTTGTTTAGATTCTGATATTATTCAAAATTAATGAAGTCTCTGAGCCAATACCTTTAAATCACAGGGTGATCCACTTCGAGCTTTAACTGAATCAATCTCATTTGGAAGATTTATGTCAGAATCTTTGGCTTGGGAGAAATGGTCGACTTTCTCTCACAACCGCTATTTAGAAGAAGTTGAGCAGTTTTCCAAGCCAGGATCTGTTGCTCAGATGAAAGCTTATTTTGAAGCCCATTACAAAATGAGGGCGGCCATGAAAGCTTCAACCTTGCTAGAGCAACCAAATGTTGTGGCTAATAATGTATCTGAAGCAGAGCCAAACAGCACAGGCCACAACGATTCTGCTTCAGATAATGAATCTGCTAAAGCATCCAGTTGTAATGAACAGCAAGATACGAGTCTCATTGAAGCAAATTGTCCAACTAGTCAAAGGGTCAATGCAGAAAATGAGCAGATAGAAAGAAGTGAAAAGTTTGTAGAACAAAATGGTGTGGTAGAAAGTCCTACTGAAGTAAATAAAATAAACCAGCTTGAGATAGCTCAAAACAGTGACAAGATCACGCCGACATCAGAATACAAATTACCTGAAAAGGTAAGATCTTGATGTAAGCATATTTTGCTCAAATATTTTGTTAACAATCTTTTTTATTACCCTTCTATTCAGAAAACTGTTGAGAAGGAGAATCTGGCAGTGGTGCCAACAAATAAGAGACGAATGAATTCTTCAGGGAAATCATCCAACCATAGTAAAGCATCCAAGTTGCCGAAGCCGTCCACCAGCCACGTCAGTTCTCCGCAGCCAAGAGCTGGAGAAGTTGTGTCTCAAAGCAGTAAGAAGTCTGCTGGAGACTTGTTTCACAAAAAGGGAGCGACTCCAACATCTGTTCATATGTCCATCAATTTTGGTTCAAGTTCAGGACAAAACAGAAAAAGTTCTCTCAGAATGTCAAGAGAAAGTAGAAGTACTCAGAATCCAACTAAGGTAACTGCATTAAATCTGTCTGTCACATACACACACGCACGCAGAACACAAAATCAGTCTCCTGGATCAGTTACTATCACTTGAAAATTGTCAATTTATGTACTAACTTGCACAATAGCAGACATCAGTTTCTGAGGTATCAAAGATTATTCCTTCAGCAGTTCGGCCATCAGAAGACAGAAGGTACTTTTTTTGCTACAATTTTAGGTGGTTATGGCTATCTCAGATTATGCATCACATGACATATATGAATCATCTTGCAGAAAGAAGTCACTCCTCAATAAATCAGTCTCGGCAACTACTCTAGCAAGCACCATATTGCAGGCCCTTGGTGGAGAGTAAGAACTTGGTTATGATTTCCTTGTTGGTTAAAATTTATGTTATACATTGTACTGAGAATTTGAAAACATGATTATGTAATCATTTGCACACATACACACACGTTTAGACATATAAAGTACAAAGTAGTTTTGGTTGGAGAAGCTTAAAATCCATATTTCAGATTTTTTTTTTTTACTTAAAACTACTTGTATTGCAGCCGCATCAAATCACCTAGTGCAAGTGGAAGCAAAACACGAACTCCACTTACACCTTCCCCTTTCAACTTGAGATGTGAAGAAAGAGCAGCTAGACGTAAAGAGGCAAGATGGGCTCTGTAATTCTTTAAATCGTTCCTTCTGTATAAACATGGGATGATCTTAATGCGTTGTTTTCGTATGCTAGTTCTTTAAAAAGCTGGAAGAGAAAAACAATGCAAGGGAAGCAGAGCAAATGCCACCCCAAGTAAGATTGAAGTTTGAGCACCCCCAAGTAAGATTGAAGTTTGATTCTTATACAATAATCGTAATGATATGATGGGGCGATGCCTTTTGAATGCTGAAAAATCGTAGAGGTCCCATATCTTCTCTTGATAGTATCAGAAGTAATCAGATAGGAGCAAAAATCTACATACTGATATAACACTTGAGAACATTATGTCACTAACAGCAAAAATCGTGTTTTTGTTACTTGTTTGATGAGTCTATGTGGAATAAAATCTTTTTTATTGTCACTGTGCAGGAGAAAGCAGATAATGACATTGAGAAAAGGAAAACCAGAACGGACTTCAGATCAAAACCAAGTGACAATTTGCAATCCGGGTTACAATCCCCAAGTACTCAATATAAAAAGGTATGGCACTGGCATTATGCATGACAATTCTGAAAAGTCCTTCAGTAATTTAAGAGAGGGTTCTGATAAATATTGAAATTCACAAGAATTGAGTTCCCTAAACATGGAACTCGCCTGGTAAGAAGCCGATATCTTTTCTGTAAAGTTGATGGTAGTGGTACTATTCCGGGCTTCCGTAGGCTGCTTATTGATGAAAATGTTGATTACATTTTGGCATCCTTGCAGCTGCCATTACCAAGACCTCGATCACCAAAATTTGGAAGGAAGCCAGCTTCCGATGTGGTCCGCTTTCGTCTTCTTCGGAGACCTGCTGCCAATGCCGAAAAATCAGATCTTCCTACAAAATCTAGCCAGAGTATGGCTCGTTCTATCACTTTGATCTCAAAGAAGAAAGCACATGAGAATGCTTCTCCAAATATTGAACGTTGAGCTACTCATAAAAGCATGTTATTTCAGGCAAAGCCTCGAGAGACACGGGTTGTTACTATTACAAGAATGGACCAATTTTATAGTGATTGTGCTTGTGGAGATTAACTTTTGTAATTACACATTATAGAGGAGAATAAAACCTGTGATGAAGTTGGGAGTCGAAGAGTTTTCGTGAGAGCTGCCCTGGAAAGAAGCTCTGGTCCTTCATGTCTCTTCATGGATGTACTTACAAAATTATTATATTGGTGCTAAATCCTAGTTATTGTCTTCTAGACCTTGGGTGCAAAGAAAGGTATGCTGAATGTAAGTTCATCATTATTTGAACAATCAAGATTGTGAATTAAGGTTAAGGCCAAAAGATGTCAACCTGGGTATTCTTTTATGATGCTTGACAACTGAATGTTGAGGGAAAAAGAGATAAAAGATGATCCTGCAGCTATAATCATCTGTAAGGGACATCACGTGCTCCATCTGTTACTGATAAACAAAACAGTAACAGAAACATAAATATGCAACAGTAATAGGGCATCAGTCCCATGGTGTAGAAACTAGAAGCAAAAGATTATACATCCACAGACCAAATTGATCAGAATGGATTCTCATTCCATAGAGTCGAGAAACTATCATTGATCATCCAAAAGAAACAGCCAATGCTTCTCTACTGAATATGCACGGAGACAAGCAAAGTCATGCTATAAATAAGCTTTGATCTATCACACAATATTCTGTTGGGTCTGAAGAATTAACATAGTCAAACTTCAGTGCATCATACAAATGGACTGGAACTTCCCCAATGAGAGCTGGATCACGGTACTCAGAAAAGTCAATGTTCTGGAGTCCCAGATTCATAGCATAACAATCATCTTGAATCCAGGACACTTGCAAGTCATCACTTGAGGCTCCAAAAAGGGGTGCTCCCCAATCTACACATCTTTGGGAAGATTCCAAGTCTGCAAAACAATTCAGGTTGAAACCCTGGTTCTTCATACTTGGTGCTTGTGAGGAAATTGGCTCATTGTCCATGTAATTTGGCATGAAGGCAGAGGTTTGCGATTGGCTGGAGTTGATACCAGAATCTGAAGAACTTACTAGGTTGACATTTCTCTTGTACTCATTATCCAAACTTGTGAGAGATGCCCCCCATTTGATATCCTTTGGAACGGGTTCCAATTTTGTCATGCTGCCTAGATTTAAATCAGATTTCTTACCACTTGGTGGGTTAGCGGAAATGGACCCTATAGCTTGATTACTTTCAATGCACGTCTTGGCTTGAAGAAGGCTGGAATTAACTGTAAAACCTAATTTGCTCACATGGCTGACATTACTCCTATGTTCATATAAAGGCTTAGTTGTCTCAGTGCCACTTACATCTCTTTCCTTTGTACAAATCCCAGAATCAATTGGTAGAGCTTGCTGTATGAAATCAGCTTTCATTTGCAACCGCTGACCAGGTATTGGTAGTTCTTTTAATCCATCATCTAGACAAGATGGGTTATGCTCTTGTTTCATCTGAATCTCTGGAATTGCACACCATGAACCCGGTGACGTGAACGTGCGATCACAGGCTGCTAAATTTACTCCTGGTTCCCAAGGCTTCAGAAAATGACCAAATTCCTTTTGTGAACTCCGGGGCTTACATAGCTCAGTGCCATCAATAGTTTGAGTATGTTTGCTTTCCAATGCAGGAATTGAGCCAATTCCCTTTCGGTCAAATTCACTGCCTCTAGGATTCACACTCTGGACAATTTTGGCGTGGCACAAAAATCCATATGTGTTCTTTGGAACATCATTATGCTGCATGTTTATCATGTTCTGAATGCCAATACTTCCAGCAGCATCTCTTATAGGTGACTCCGAATGCTTTATCACACCAACTGAGGATTTTATGTCGTTCTCCTTCTGCAATCTGCTTAAATAGAGTCGATATTTCTGCAAAGAACAAATTTCTCATTAAGAATAAAGAAAGAACATTGGCACTCCATATTGTCTTGACTCATGCTTCTCAACAGATACCTGCAAGTGGCTAGCAACATTCTCTCTTGTCAACCGTGGAACATTCATCAAGTCCAGAATTTTCTTTGGACCAACCTCTGCCAAAGAGACATTACATATCACGACTCTGTAGAAGCATGATAATTATGTGGGCTATTTCATTGGCAGCCACATTAGTGATAAACATATGTTAAGAGACCAAGTGATACTTACTATCAAATCCAATCTGATTTACAGCTCTAACAAATTTCTGATGGAGGTCAACTGACCAAACAACTCTAGCTTTTTTAGCAGAAGAATTTTCTGCAACCTCTTTATCATCATGCTTCTTTTCAACATCTTTTCTTTTCCTCAATGAAACCACATCATCTCCACATAGCAATTGCCCATCATCGGACAGATCGGACAAATTTCTACTCATTTGAATAGTTTCTATACCTTCAAGACTCTCAATATCTCTTACTTCAAGTATCTTCTTTCTGAATACATGTTGCCATATATTCCGTAGTTCTTTCATTCGTATAGGCTTGAGAAGATAGTCACATGCCCCATGCTGAACGCCTTTCATTACCCTACTTGTTTCTCCATCAACTGACATCACTGTATAGAGCCATAAATCAATGGGGTTAGAAGCAAGGTTTACCCCAAGAGGAAGATAGAAAGACAAACAAAATATTCTTTTCTTTAGGCCAGGGTGGTAGATGGAGGAGGTATTCAAATAGTTATCAAGGAATAAGGGAAAAGAACTAACTAATGACAGGAAGATCCATCTCCAGTCCAACATGCTCTAGAAGTTTGAAACCATCCATGTCAGGCATGTTCACATCACTGATTACGATGTCATAACCATCTTTCCTCTCTCGAAGCAAGTTCAGAGCATCTCTTGCTAGACCAGAAGTGGTCACTGGAAAGCAAAAAAAACCATATGTCCCAAAGAGTAATGTCAGAAACTCAAGGTCGAAAAAGATGAAATTGTGAACCTGAATATATACTTGCAAAGTGTGTAGGATACACCAATTAGCAAAATCATATTTATACAAGATTGGTTGGCTTTGAATCATTTAGACTTGGAGTTAGGAGTGAGGACAAGCTCTAACTCTGGCATCTGCTTGTAGTTTAGAATTAGAAGTTCATTGCTTTTTTTCTTATTTGTTAAAGGAATAAATATAGTTAGTTTTCCAGAAATTTCAATTCCTATGGTAGGGATACAAATTCAAAGAACTCAATTCCTCTAAAATTCCTTACAATTTTCTGCAAACATGGACAATAGACTGCAATTCTAATTAGAACCACAATTAGAATTCCATGATCTAAATGCACCATCTTTTCAAGCCTAAAGTATTAAAAATCTATATGAAACTTGGTTCTGTATAGAAGTCAATTTAGCCGGTTGGTGAAGAAATTTGGATGGGCTTTTATAAAGCTAGGTACAAATTGCATGTAGCATCTTCTGTTAAAAGCTGGCCACAAATAGCAAGGGAGATACCTACAAAGAGTGAATCAAGGGAGAAATCAGTTTCTCATCTTGAACCTTGTAAGCTGGAACTCTTATGGGAGAAGTTTGAATGGCAGGTGACTGAATATGGAGACACTAATCCACAAATTCACGTCATGACAGGCCTCTAGACAACGATTCCCAGTTCCAAGTCTCTACCATAATTAACCCATGCCTCCCTTACGACACGTAAATTATATAACACATACAACTAACCTACAAAAGACTAAAGAATCAAAGTAACAGAGAAATGCAAATTAAGCTTTCTTAACTCAACACGAGGACCTCCAAAGTTAGAATTCCATCCTGAATTAAACCCATTTATAGTTCCCGAAAAATAAATAGTATTCTGTTGACTAACTTAGAAGAAAAATCCCAAAAATTATTTCAGACCTGTCAGCAACAGCCAACAAGAACGGTATATGGCACCATATAACTGAGCATCATTTCCTACAGTTCCGTTTCCCCCTTGTGCTTATGGAACAAAGTTTGAAACTTTATATGCACTTTACTAGGCAGTAAAGCCATCTTAAGAACCAATTCTTAAAAATCCAAAATTTACAAACTAAAAGTGAATCTAATACAAGGCAGACTGGAGAAACCAAGGAAAAATTAAATCATAAACCAGGTATTATAGCGAAAGGAAGCAACTTTAACCGAGTAGTAATGAGCTGCAAGAAACATAGAATAGTAGTGGAAGAAACTGAACCTTCATAAGAGCATTTCTTGAGCATCTTTTCAAGGATTTTCAACCACGTGGGGTCATCATCGACAACAAGAACACGTAGACCGGCGGGAAACGCCTCGCTTCGAGGGGAAGAGAAACCATTTTCCATCATGGTAAGCACCGAATCAAGCTCAAGAGACAAGACAAGGACACAGTATCTGTTCGCAAGTGAGAGAAAGCGACGAGAAGCGCAGAGGGTCTTACTCTTAACTGCTAACAGAAGTAGCTTGTGAGGATCTTTAAAAGAAAAGGGCAGAAAAAGAAATGTTTTTTGTTCAATTGTTTATTGTTTTGGTTTGTGTTTGAACAAAAACAAAGCAAAGAACGAATCTTGACACTGGTTAGCTAATGTTCACCGTAGCTTTCTTCACCCTTTAACCCGGGCAAACCGGTGGTCCTTTCGGTTGAGCAACCTTTGCTATCACTCAGTTAAAAACACAAGGGAACAAGACCAAATGGGAATGGGATATTGTCACTTTATCAAATTGCAGATAGAATCATGTTTACTAGTAGACAGCACATTATCAGGAAAAGGGTATCTCTTTGGACTGTTCTCTTTATCTGGCAATGTTACAGGAAAATGGTCATTTTTCAACCCCCTCAGGTTATCCGGGAACTCCCCAGTTGGATCCCAAGTCCAACAACAACTAGGACGCCGTATTTTGTCCACATCCAACGCACAGTACCAACTTAAGACTAAAATGGGACAAACTTGACTGCACTTGATCGATATTGGTTTCTATTTTTGACCCTCTTGGTCACCCGCCTCTCCTTTTACCCTACAACACCCCATATGCCAGCCATGTATATACCTTTTGATACTTTGAGTATTGCTAAGTATGAATTCGGGCAAAAATTATAAACTGCGATCAAGAACCAGGAAGACAAGATATGGTAGAAAGTAGAAGCTTTCTAAGTGTTTCTTTTCTCCTTTATGTTCCTGGGTAAAGTTTTGGCCATTTGTGTTCCCTTAATTGGACAATGAGCCGCCAAAGTAACATAAAGTGAGTAAAAAACATCGGTTTACTAAACCTTCATGTTGAAGAATTTCAAGATTCCTTGTCATATACTTTAATCTGCAATTTGACAAACTCATTTACCAGTGGACTCTGAAACTTAAATTTCCCATATAGCAGGAGCGAAATCTTGCTGTATGCATGCACCTGAACCATCTCTCGCAGAACGAGGAGTTGGCATGAAACCGTTGGTTCTTACCTGCTAAGATCTTATTCTTAACCAAACCTTTTTTTTTACAAGATTAAGATATTAACTATACTTTTTCTCATCCTTCCTTTTGGCTTCTTTTCATTGGATCAAATTATGCACAAATGGCATGTGTTCAAGCTAGTAAAGCAAAGTGTTGATCACCAATCTTCCCAACTTTCTTTATCTTATCTTTTTTTTTTTTAAGATCATCCCAACTTTCTCTATCTTATTTATTGTGATTGTTGCATGTACATTACTCTTGTTTATTGATAGTGGAAAGATGGAGACCTTAGATTCTCAATAATTCCTTTAACTATAATCATTCCCTTGTACGTACTTGAGAAAGATGGAAAGTAAGGTTCTGCTTATTAGTTCCTATTTTATTTTATAGTCCAATGATATGAAGCACATGATACAAGGACAAGTGCAGCCTAAGAGTTCCCCTTTGGAATAAGTATTCGAATACTAAAAGCTTCAGTGTCAGAATTCCATTTTTCGAGTGACGAAACATTCTTGGCAGATGGAGTGGAACATTGGATAAGTTCTGTACTATTAAGTTTATTCTGGACCATGGTTCCCACGCCTTGTTAAAGCCTGAAAACACTCTTTAAATCAAATGTAAATTTTGATTACAGTTTTTGGCACACCATTCATTGCTTTTGTGGTAATGGCTGCTCTCCAAATGGAAGATGTTAATCGAATGACATCATATTAATTTGGACTATAAGCAAACCACAAGCTAAAAAAGAAGAAACAAGGGATTAGCGAGTGGGATAAAGGATAATCGACCACATGCACTTCCAATTAAGCTAATGATTGAGGGCTAAAAGCTTACAATAGATTCTGTAGCATCAATGAAGCCAAGTAATCTTGATCCTCATTAAAATTTTAATTAATAATGTGAGGTTGCTTACGGGGTGTTTGGAATGATATGAATTTTAATTTACGTGTTTGAAAATAGAAAAAATGATACATTTAATTCATATATAAATTAAAATCTGTCATTTTATATCAATTAAATTCACTTAAAATATATTAGAATTGAATTATAAAATGAGAATTCATTTTTTCTTTTAAACGTTAAAAACATCCTTTTAAACGACTCGAGAAGGTATACCTTTAAGTGTAGGATAGAAAAAGGGTTTTGTAAGAAAAAATATCAACTTAATGACTCTAAAAGGAAATGCCCACTAGTGAAGAATTGTTTAAATAGGCAAACGGGAGAGGATGAACTCCATGCAACTTCTCTTGAGTGGAGGGTTTGCCTTTTAATAGTTTAATTTAAAGTATAGAATGCTCTCCTATGATGCCTCAGGTGCTTGTTCTTTACCTGCTTATTCCTATAGCTTTAAGGGGTTATCTTTTTTTGTTATACCATGAGTTAGTTTTTCATACTATTTCTTCTTCCTGGCAAGAAGATGCTGCTGTACAATCCGATCAGAATTCTCTCATTGGGAAAAGCGTAGCCAACCCAGTTAATGCGGTATTGTCTAGCAGGAGCTTGAAAAGACCTGTGATTTTTGTTGCGGCTCTTGTCATACAACACTACCAGTACTAGACAAACCTGACGTACATCACATCACCACCTACAAGCTGGGGCTACATTTTGCACTTTTCTTGGGCTTCCATGGCAGTTAATGACTAGTCTAACTTCGTGAATAAAGCTCTCCCATTTGCTTCTAGAATCTTGAAACTCTTCGTCCTTGTTATCTATTTTCCACTAGGCTCCATCTGTCATCTCTCGAAGGCTTGTAGGCAGGAGAAGTCACGTAGTAGTATTGAAAACCAAGATTGACCCAAGAAAACCTGTCCAAAACTCTCTTTGCTTGCGGTTTAGAGGATTATAAGCCTTTACTCTAACCTTTGTAAGGTAAATGCCACTCGTATCATATCTTCAAAGCAATAAACTCGATAACTAGAATCACCAGGATAAATACCTTTTTGAGGTTATTTCCTAAATTAATGTCCTAATTTAGGCTGTAATTTCACGAGAGTGCTTTCCTGGAATCACAATAACTGGTTATGTCGATAGGACAATAGAAAAACTGGCACTTACAAGTTTACTAATACCTACGCTGTAAGCCAGCCATGAGAATTCCTATCCTTACCAGAATATGAGAAGAATCAGACTCGAGCAATTTAAAGAAGGCAAGTCAGTAGGAAGAAATGGTGATTAATCATGCACTTGAAGCATTATATTTTGTTGTACAACATATATAACAAGAAGCAGAAATCAAATCATGAGCAGATCTCCAGCCATT
The DNA here is from genome assembly GCA_024703695.1 of Erythroxylum cataractarum. Taxonomy (NCBI): domain Eukaryota; kingdom Viridiplantae; phylum Streptophyta; class Magnoliopsida; order Malpighiales; family Erythroxylaceae; genus Erythroxylum; species Erythroxylum cataractarum. The sequence continues at coordinate 18,468,455 of JANJEY010000003.1, forward strand.
GACATTCCACCACCCAGGTTCCAAAAATCTGAGTTGAATGCAAAGCATAGTTTTCTGCATGTATATGTACATCTGTAAAGGTCGTCGTATATCTCCAGGTGCATGTGATTCCTTTTCTCGTGATCATTAGGGATGAGATTAACATTGGCACTTTACTGCTGCAAGTTCATCAGGATTATCATCTGGTGAATTATATACAGCTACATGTAAACATCTCTTTAACCAGCCATAGTGGATTATCCGTTTTCCCATATTTACAAGAAGTGGCTGACAGCTGGGATGTTTCAGTATAGCTTCTCTTCAGATCATATAATCAAACAACAAGGCATGAGTCTCATGCACTACAAGAGGCAAATTCTCAAGGTAAAGGTAGAAGTGTCTCAGGTTTTCCTTCGCAACGGTTACTGCATCAACTATATCATCACTGCTAATAAGGACCCATAAATCTCCTGACCTCACTCTCCTTAGGCTGCCTCGGCAAAATGGGCAGGACTTAGATCTCACATTCCTTTTCAGATGAAATTCATTGCGACAGAAATATGTGTCAGCCATCAATTTTCATAAAAAGGTCTCAATACAATCACCAAAAAAAACAAAGAAATAGGAACAAAGAGTACCAGTCATGGAAGCAGCTCATGCACAAGGAGTGGACACAGTTTGGCAGTACCATTTTTGCCCCATTTTCCAAGCAAATCCCACATTCCTCATCTCGCTCAATATCGTTATCAACAAGCTTCCTCCTATTTTCCATCCTCATTTTATTCAAAACATCAATTTTTTGGTTTATCTGGTTATCTTCAAATTCAACGAGCTCACTTTCAAGCTGCCTAAGTGAAGGGTATATAACGGCTGCATGAAAATTGGAATCAATGAAAGTAGAAAAGAAGGAAACCAAATCCTTGACAACAATTCCTCAGGGAAACAAACCATAAAACTCCCGTAGAGAGGCCTTTCTTTCTTTTGACGATAACATTGGCATTCCATCAACATAAGCCTAAACAGTTTGAACAAGTTTCATTTCAGTTTCCACATAAAATTAGAAAAAAAGAAAATTCCTCAAAGAATCTATGAGACTAAAACCTTAAAACTCAGACTTCTATTCGGTCACAAAAGGAAAAGGAGAGTTCAATTTACCTTATATACAAGTATGTGGAGAAGGCCTAAGTAACTTGGGAGAGCATCTGTGCAACTATAATCCATCCATTCAACAAAAAACAGGATGAATGGAGCGAAGGGACTATAGGACAATCTCATTTGCACATGGTTTCCACTAGCGTCTCCAGGGAGAGCACCTGCTCTGAAAGAACCAACCACAGCCCGCCCATCAATATAATAAGTTCGAGTAACAACAGCAGCAAAAACTTATCAAAGCACAACTAATTTTACATAATCGATGCAACAATTGCATTTCCACCTAAAAATCCAATGGAAATTCAACCGTTGAGCACACCTGCTTTCACCGGAAACCAACTTCAGGCTACAAGTTACCAACTTTATCCATTCTCATTACAAATTCCACCTAAACAAAACATGGTTCCGCAACCGAGAAACCAAAAGAACATATATTTACCACTTTTCGTCTTAGTTTATATAATTCTCCAGAGTCTAGCACAAATAAATAAGACCAACTCAAGCCCAGTAAAAACAAGGGGGAAAAAACAGAGTTATCAATTTACCCATAAATTAAATAGCAAAAATAAATATGGGTTCCACAGAATTTTAAGTTCATGGGAAAAAAAGAATAAAAGGGAAAATAATTGGACACATTACACAGAATAAAACCACTTACAAACTATTGGCATGCTGTACATCAGCTTCAAGGGCTTTCAGAGATTCCCTGAAAGATGAAGACCTGGTGGGCTGTTTTTGATACATTAGCTCTCTTCCTGGAAAAAAAAAAAAAAAGACAACGGCAAAGGAAGTAAAAAGGATGCAACTTCAGAAAGAGAGAGAGAGAGAGAGAGAGAGCAGAGGAATTTATGATAAAGGCTTGCTTTTGGTGGAGTGGTTTGGTTATGTTGAAGAATGTTGTAGACCAGAAACACAAAGATGGGTCCTTTAGAAAAAGAGAAGGAGCAAGAGAGGAGCTCTGGCTCTGGCTCTGGCTCTGGCTCTGCCTTTGGCTTTGGCTTTGGCTTTGCTTAGTGTTCAAACCTTTCACACACCTGAAGAAAAGGAAGGAATATCTTGCCCATCTAATCTCCAATGCTTGTTTGCTTTCCTAATACTGCCTTCATTATTTTCTAATCACCTACTTGTATTGTGCAGCTATTATTATTTTCCGGCCTGACTTTTCTTCCTGAACTACCTCAACAATTCTTTATCCACTTAACACATTTTTTGACCCAACAAAGAACCCAAATTTGAACAGGCCATAGATTCTTCACTCCTCATTATTACTTTGAGATATGTTTTTTTAACAATAAAAAAGAAGACCCAATTCCTTATTTTCATAACTAACTATAATTGTGATGAGTTTAGGTTACAGGGGCAGAAATCTCACTCATGTTCAAAAGGGTAAAAGAATTGTTATTTATGTTTTATAGATATAAAAACAAAATTTTATTAATTAGAGGTAAGACTGCGTACTACTGAATTTTTTCATATTCAATATCAACAAAAAATTGTACTAAATTGTTGTTAATCGATATCGCGTTTTTCTAATTGACTGTTCATATGAATATGATACATCTTGTTCATTATTAAATTTTAATTTGACCTCCTATCTAAAAAAAAATACTAGTTTAATAATTAGGTCAACTTGTTTAGGAACTTGTTTAAGGTATTTAAAGATGGTTTAGATAACTCTCATTTTCAAACGAGGCATTTTTGTATTAGTATATTAATGTAACCTGTTAAGTGAATAAAAATGTAATTAGAGTTAAATTACCTCTTTCTACAACATCCAATGAAGTTTTGGGTCTCTATAAAAGGATATTGAGGGTTTGCAGATGATAAATGCAAAGTACCATACTATTGAATGTTCTCCATGTTCATGTTGACTGCTACATTTCAAGAGTATGGATCAAATTAAAAGCTCAAACCATTACACAAGGTGTATAAAGATTTAAAATTTTATGTTTATAAAAATTTATGTAAAAATTGCATTGGCTTTAGAAATGTAAATGGTTAATCTCATGTTGGTTTTTTATTTTTTATTTTTTAAAAATTGGACCACGTTATGTAGGGCCTAATTATTGAATGCAAAAGAAGAAGGTAGAAGATAAATCCTTGATTGACAATGAAGCTTGCCCAGAAAGATCCAGCTTAAGGCCCAAAATGGGATATTGCATGACAGATAAGCTTACTTTGGATCAATCCCATAACAATATTTATTATAAACAACTTTTGTTGATTGTGATGATGATGATAATATTTTAAAAATATTTAGAGATCGTTAAGTTAAATCCATCCATATACAGCCCAACGATGATATGCCTGGTCCTTTAATATCAGGATTTTTTAAAATTGTAATAATTCTTTAACAATATGTGAATTTGATTGATATTCTTCTTCATATGTTTATGTTTTTTATATGTTTATGTTTATATGTTTTTGGTTTTTTAGTCATTTACTTATGTATTCTTAAAAATTCAATTTCTATTATACCAATAATACTTTTTGTGGTCAAAAAATTCACTGATAATTTGTGATTTATTATTTATTGTTTTTTTAATTTGAATCTTAATTTTTTTTAATTTAAAGTATGAATTGTTTACCACTATATCAAGTTATTATTTGTGATCATCAAAACTTTCAATTTAGTTAGGTGAGTCCTGCGAGCTGGTGATACATCCCAACTCCCAGCAATTATGAATTTCAGAGAGTCTATTTTTCAACGAGATACCTCATAGAGTTCAGACTTCAGACCAGGCTAATCACTTTGGAACGTAGCATGGGGTGAGAGACCAAGTCCATTAGTGTTAAGAGTAAGATGCTTTAAATGTTCTGGATTTTAGCTTTTGCTTCAAATACACAGCCGTGAGGTGGGGACCTCAGATATATCTTCAGCAGCAACTGTGATTGGGAAGAGCCTCAGTTGCAGACCATTTCAACCTCTGACAGACAAGTTGGTCCTACAGACCAAAAAAAGCAGATTTTGTGGCACTCTAAAGCTAAAGTAGGTTAAAGCTATGCAGAGAATTAAATAACTTCAATAGTAACATTCATATCCTCTTTTCCCCTTTTTCTCTTCTTTAGATGCGTCCCTTCGCATGTCTTGTCTTGTTGTCACTGTGTAACATTCTGGTAACTTGGAGTCACCTTATTTTCAAAGAAGTATAACATGTAAAATTAGAAATTTAAAAACTTTCTTAACAATTGAGGTATCCATTTGAGACAAATTGCAGTACTGACTTTATAGTTTTGGCCTGGGACGATAAAAACAAGCATGCAACTCGCAACTCCAATGGGAGATTTTATTTTCCTGTGGATTTTGTTGTACAGTCCTCACCTTTTAGTTTCAACTTATGTCACACACTTTTTTGAAAGCTAGTAAAGCAGAAGCTGCAGTCTTTACTTGTTGGGAAAAGCAGATTCCAAATTGAAGAGAAAAAGATACAAGTGTGAGTGAATATTGTCACAAACTCATCAATCCAAAAAGGTGAATAAGTTTAGTAGTGGAGGAAAGCTGGGATAGATGCTGAACATGACATAGAGTTCTCATTTCAATCAGTTCAACCAAAACCCATAAATGAACAAAAAGGTTGCTCTGTCTTCCGGTTCTTCAATGGCCTTTTATTTTGTTCTCTATTTGTTCTCTGTCTCTACTATTGTGTGCAACTGCCAAGTTACAGGTATGTAGTTCTTGAATCTGCAGATATCTTCTTCCAAAGTTTCTTCTTTCAGTTTGATGCATCAGAAACATCAAATAAGCGTTTGCATTCCAACCTGAAGTTTATGAATTTTAGTTCATAGAGTGTCCTCAAGCACAGTAATTTTCTAAAGAACTGACAGTAAAGAAACAATCTGGTTATTGTCAAGATGAAGCATTCTGTTCTACCATATGATGTTGCAGTAATTTTCTACCTTCCTGGAATATCAACACCAATTACATAAACCGCAAATAAACTTTAATCAATGTAAATATGCAGAGTTCATCAGTATAGATTGTGGAGGATCAGGTAACTACACTGATCTGAAAACTGGACTGGCATGGATTTCAGACAATGGTATCATGAACAATGGAAAACCAACAATAGTGCAAAATCCAGTTGGAAACTGGATGCAATATCAAACACGCAGAGACTTCCCTGTAGAAAACAAGAAGTACTGTTATACAGTAAACACCAAAGAGAGAAGGCGGTATCTTGTTCGTGCAACTTTCCTGTATGGAGAGTTAGGAGATGAAGATGCATACCCCAAATTTGATCTCTATATAGATGCAACTAAGTGGTCGACCGTGACTATATTGGATGCTTCACGAGTCTATGTGAAGGAAATAATAATAAGAGCTCCTTCAAGTTCTGTTGATGTGTGCATTTGTTGTGCCACAACTGGTTCTCCCTTCATATCCACTTTAGAGCTGCGACCCCTCAACCTTTCCATGTATGCCACTGATTTTGAGGACAACTTCTTCTTAGAGGTAGCTGCTAGAGTAAATTTTGGTGCTCCAAGCAAGGATGTTGTGAGGTATGCTGATTGAGGAACACATCATTGATCCTAATTAGTCTTTTGTGCGCTAAACCTGCTTCTTGTGCAATATGATGGATATTTGAGATGTAAAATTGGCATTTTGAATCTCTCAGGTATCCAGATGACCCCTATGACAGAATCTGGGAATCTGATTTGGACAAAAGGCAGAATTACCTGGTGGGTGTGGCGCCTGGAACGATTAGGATCAACACATCAAAAAACATTGACGTTAGGACTAGAGAATATCCTCCTGTTAAAGTGATGCAAACAGCTGTTGTCGGTACTGAAGGAGTACTGAGCTATAGATTGAACCTGGAGGATTTCCCAGCCAACGCCAGAGCTTACGCATATTTTGCGGAAATAGAAGACCTGGAAGCAAATGAGACTCGAAAATTCAAGTTGAGTCTACCTAATGTACCGGACTATAGCAATGCAGTGGTAAATATAGCAGAGAATGCCAATGGGAGCTACACGCTTTATGAACCAAGCTACATGAACGTGACACTGGATTTTGTTCTGTCATTCTCCTTTGTTAAGACCCGAGATTCAACTCGAGGACCTCTCTTGAATGCAATCGAGATCAGTAAGTATCTGAAGATTGCATCGAAGAGTGATGCCCAAGATGGTAAGTGAATTTACTCACTGTTTTTCGCTTTCTGCATAGAAAGTTATGATTGACGATTGCGTGTATATGCTTAAAAAGATGTTCTTGACCTTGCCGAAATAGCATTAATAACAGAATTTTCAATTCTTAGTTTCTGTTCTCAATGCCCTGCGCAACATGTCTGCTGAAACTGATTGGACAAAGGAAGGAGGTGATCCTTGTGTGCCAGCTCGTTGGGATTGGGTGACTTGTGCCTCAACCACCCCACCAAGAATCACAAAAATGTAACTTCTTCTTGCTAAGTTAATAATAGATGCAGGTTCATCTCAGTTTTAAGCTAACCTCCTTCAGTTTAAAATCCATAGAAGCGTTGTCCAAAACGATAAAAAGAATGTCAGGCTTGGTTTTGTCTTCTACAGGTCTAGTTTTGAATTCATAGGAATGGTATGATCCTTCCACTCAACAAGTGAATAAGTGTGGAGGGAGATACTCTTTTCTTTCCACAAAATCTATATAATCAAGCCACTTTTATCATCCAACTTTTCTGTAGAAGTGGACTTATTTGAACTGCTTAACAGTGCACTTTCAGGCAAGAATCTGAAGGGGCAGATACCTCCTGAGATTAATAACATGGAGCAACTTACAGAGCTGTAAGTATTCTTTCATAAGCTATATTTGTCATAGTGACCCTTGTCTCAATTCCTTTTGGTTCTATAGGTGGTTGGACGGTAACTTCCTCACGGGGCAACTTCCTGATATGAGCAATCTTGTTAATCTGAAAATTATGTAAGCCTTACTTGTAATACCGTACCTTTCCCTCTGAAGTTGCATGCACCTATGTTGGTGTTGCTGTGATCTTGAAACAATTTCAAAATAGCCCATTGCCCGTTTCTTTATATACTCTGCAGGCATCTGGAGAACAACAAACTGAATGGTTCATTGCCCGAATACCTGACTAGTCTTCCAAATTTACAAGAACTGTGAGTAGTATCCTGGACTTTCTGTATTATTCTTCTTGCTAGATATTAAAGTATGACACTTCACAGGAATTTGGTTAATACAGATTATGAAAATTCCCTTGATTTGCTCTAATCCTATGCGATTTTCATTTCTCACCATATTTTCAGTAACTGTGAATTCTGAAATTGCAGGGACTTGCAGAATAACTCGTTTAGTGGAAAAATGCCACCAGGATTGCTAAATGGAAAAGTACACATCAAGTGAGGACTAGGGTAGTAATCTTGTAATGTGGTTAAATTACCTTCATCCCTTGTAATCAGATGAAAAGTTGACCTATATTCTTAGATGAAATCAGGATACCTGATGCCTGATGGTATGGAAATTAACAAAAACAGCTGCTTCATTTCCTTGGCAGCTACGAAGCCAACCCTGGACTACATAAAGGGTCAAGAAAAAGGGAGCATTTTGAATTGATACTTGGGATTTCAATTGCTGTACTGGCAGTACTGTTAGTTCTCGTGTTAGGAAGTTTGCTACTCCATCATCGTCGAAGAAATATGTCCCCTCAGAAAACTGAGGAGCAAGGTGTGTTTTAGCCCAGTTATTCCTCGTGTTATTTTTCAGAACTTTTCTGTTTCCTTGATCCTTCTCGTGTCATACCAGGTCATTCTCTACGTGCTAGCACAAAGCCCTCGACGGCTTATTCTGTTTCAAGAGGTTGGCATTTGACAGATGAAGGTATTTCATACTATATCTCACTTTCTGAGCTTGAAGAAGCAACAAAATTCTTTTCCAAGAAAATTGGGAAAGGAAGTTTTGGTACGGTCTACTATGGCCAAATGAAAGATGGGAAAGAAGTAGCAGTCAAAATTATGGCTGATAGCTCTAGCCATTTGACCCAGCAATTTGTAACGGAGGTACTATCCATCTTCAGCCGCACAATTTGAGAAACATTTGGGATTTTTATTATCTTATAGGATTGAATTACAAGAGATTCACTAAATTCACATTCCAAGCTCACAAGGACTATCTTAGACTTGGAATTGAGTTGCTTATTAACCCCATCAACATTTATTCAGGTCTCACTCTTGTCAAGGATTCATCACAGAAACTTGGTTCCCTTAATTGGATATTGTGAAGAAGAACATCAGCGGATCCTGGTTTACGAGTATATGCACAATGGAACTCTGAGAGATCATATACATGGTATGCGCCTATCTGTTTGGTCTTTTTCAGACCCTGTCTTGTGCTTCGCTATAGGTATGAGTAGGGTAAAAAATTTTGCAGGTTCTGTCAACCAGAAGAAACTAGACTGGCTAGCTCGTCTACGAGTCGCTGAAGATGCAGCAAAAGGTTTCATGCGTACTTTCTTTTTCTTCCTTAAAATGATTAGATATAATAAGTTTATAAGTAAGCATAAATTTATATAATTGTAGGCCTCGAGTATCTACACACTGGTTGCAACCCCAGCATCATACACAGGGATGTGAAGACAAGTAACATTCTCCTAGACATCAACATGAGAGCAAAAGTATCAGATTTCGGACTTTCTAGGCAAGCTGAAGACGATTTAACCCATATTTCAAGTGTGGCAAGAGGCACAGTTGGTTACTTGGACCCTGAGTAAGCCATAACTTGTGAGTTAATTGCTTTCTGTTCCTCCACGTAAATGCTTTATGCAAGTCCTTTTTCAGGTACTACGCCAATCAGCAACTTACTGAGAAGAGTGACGTCTATAGTTTTGGAGTGGTCCTCCTGGAACTGATATCTGGTAAAAAACCAGTCTCATCAGAAGATTTCGGTTCAGAACTGAACATTGTTCACTGGGTAAGTTCATTTTTCGACAGCGTTCGTTCGTTTTCAAAAGCTTAACCATTCTACGTTGCTATGTTCCAGGCAAGGTCACTGATTCGAAAAGGAGACGTAACAAGCGTTGTAGATCCATATCTGATAGGAAATGCCAGAATAGAATCGATCTGGAGGGTCGCAGAGGTTGCTATCCAATGTGTGGAACAACGTTCGGTTTCAAGACCAAGAATGCAGGAAGTCATATTGGCAATACAGGAAGCTGCTAAGATAGAAAAAGGAACGGATGACGACACCCAAAAACTAGCTTCTGGCACTAGCGGCTACAAGGCACAGTCTTCTAGGAAGACCTTGTTAACAAGCTTTCTTGAGATTGGGAGTCCTGACGTATCAAATGGTTGCTTACTCCCATCTGCCAGATAACTCCATTCTCCTTTTTAGTATCAGTCCATGGTTCGAAATTGTAAAGTTCACGGCTTGATGTTGGAGCCTGCTTTCCTCCTCTCTTCTTTTTTCACCATAAAGTTCAAATATTTACTCTAAAAATCTTACATTTCATATAAGATATTAGGATTCTATGTTTGTGAAGTATTTTATGTTGACCAATTAAAAATACCCTTTTTTATAAATTAGAAATAAAGTTACGTATTATTAGAGCTTCTTAAATTTTACATATCGGCATGATTCATATGAGTTATTAAGTTAATGAATTAAGTCTTAGTTAGAGATTCAAATGGTTGACTGCAATAGTCTGGACCGATTCAACAGAAAGCATTCATCTTTGAACCCAAAATACATCGTCTTGACCATTTCAACCAGCGGTGGACACACAACGTTAAAGACTGGGTTTAATAACAATGTTCTAAGCTAGAGGTCAACAAGATAAAGTAAGATCAAATGTTGGTGAAATCGAATATTAGGTAGGCATTAGGCAATGTTGTTTATATATCTCACAGACATCAAGAAATGGAAGATAATAAAATAAGTGATGAGTGTAGAATAATCAAAAGATTGGAGGCATCCATCTTAAAAGACTTTTAAGCACAAGTCCACACTTGCCTTCTCTCAACAGTCTTATTAATTGCCTCCTTAGTTTGGTTCCCTTACCAAATAGTCTAGTTTATGGGGGATGTGGTAGCCTTGTGGTCCACGCTCATTTATAGTTCCCCCCCAAGTCTTCCTTCCAAGAGTTGTCTTGACCCAGTGAATGGTTGAATTTGCTAGTGGAAATCCTAAAGAACTATTATTTTCACACTCACATGCTATGCTAGTTGAAGATCAAACATATAGAACCCTTTTAGAGGGGTTATGTGAAATTTAAATTAAGGATAAATCAAACGTTGGAGTTTCATGTTAAATTAAAGATTGTCCTAATCAAAGTTTTAAAATCGAATCGGTGATTGAACCAGACAAGCAACTGATTTAAGGGTCAACGATTCAACCAAAATTTAATCGTGATTGAATCGGTAACTAATAAATAATTAAAATTATTTTATAAATTATATATAAGATAAATTTTAAACATACTATTTAATTATTTATCTAATTATAAAATTAACTTAAACTTTCAAACTTTAAAATATACAAAAAAAAATTTAAAGTTTACCAACACAACACAAAATAACACAAAATAAGATAATAGGATAGAGCAAACTGAGATAGTACTAGAGTCAAAATTTTGTCAATTAAGAGGAGGGTTTTGGAGTTTAGAGCAAAAATATGAAACATGTAGAGTTGAAAAGTAATTAGCAGTGTAAATGTGGAGACTTTGGATAGCTTTCAAGCATCTAGCAAAGATTGAAGAGATTATAATTTTTAGAGGGTTATTTTTGAGCTGTTTCAATCACTTGCAGAGGTTTTCAGTTAATTTACTGGTAAAAACCAAACTCAACTAATGTCCCCTTCAAACAAGACTTTCCGTCAAGTTGAAATTATGAAAATCAAGACATTTTAAATAAATCGGCCTATCATTTCTTACACCAATTTAGAGGTTTTTATTGATCCGACCATAAAATGAATTAGTCAATCACTCACAAAAAATAAGAACTAAATCAGACTGTTTCATGCTTCAAGTTACTGATTCTCTAATCTAATCCACCGGTTTGATCCGATTTTTAAAACACTAGTCTCAAAAAATAAGGCTCGGATTAGAAGAAGTCATTAATTATACTTAATCTTTCTTTTGTATTCGACAAAAAGATTGTTTCTGTTAATCTAAGTACGTGACTTTTGAGTCACGAATAAATAACTTTCTCAG
>JANJEY010000003.1:18498658-18515306 GCA_024703695.1 Erythroxylum cataractarum
AATAACGGTCCAATAATTTGTTTCCGACGACAAACATCTTCCTTAAGCTTTTTCTTATGAAGCCTCTTCCTCTGAGCACTGGTTAACTTTTGGCGTCCACAATCGTCGTCCTTGTCGTTACTTGTTGATGAACTACCTGCTCGCAAGCTATAATCATTAACAAATTTCAAAACCCACATCTGGTAATATATCTCCGAGTTGCAATTACCTAAACGAGTATCCACTGGTAATCAAATAACAATACCTGGAATAAGATTCACGTCAAATCCTTCCGGCTCTCGGTTTCTTGCGCATTTTCCCCCTGTGTAATTCCATTTAAGACCCAAATAGGTATGCAGGAAAGTAAATTAAAAAACCAAGCAGACGGGAGAAGAGAGGAACAAAACTAGCGCTTGTGACGGTGGCGGCAGCGATGGAGGATAAAAAGAAGAAACCAATGTTGGGCGGGAAGAAGGCAGAAAGAAGAGAAACACGCAATAAGACCGAAATGTTTTAATTTTGATAATTAATCAAAAGCCAAACATCTTTTGCGACGTTTTGTTGAATAATACGTCGCGATTTCTATTTTGCGACGTTTTATAAATAAAACGTCGCGAAAAGTATTATAAATTTGTGACGTTTTACTAAACGTCGCAAAAATTCTAAACTTTTTGTGACGTTTTTTAAACGTCACAAAAAGTCTTTATAATTCGTGACGTTTTTTTAATAAAACGTCACGGATTGTATTATTTTCTTGTAGTGTCTTGAGAAACAATAAATAGCCTTTACAATAGCTAATAACAATAACAGTCGACTTTATACACAATGGTCGATCTTGATCAGATTGGTTTACTAATATAATCTTGAAGTCATGGTATACGTTATCAAAAGATAAGTCAATTAATATACCTAAAAACATAACATCGATCAACCACTGACCTAAATTAGTTGATCAATATAATTGAAAATAGTTTTTTTGAATTTTAAAATTTTCTAAGAATAAAGAGACACTAAAAATTTGATTCAAAACTATTTCAAAAATTTGCATAAAAATAAACAATTTCTTTAAAGAATTTTTTTCTTTTGATTATGAAAATTTTTATGCATTATAACTTATATGTGAATGATCTTGTGATAATTAAACCCTAAATTTATTGAAATGAGTAAGGTAAGGTTCCAAGAAAGTCATAAATCTTGATATACTTGATTACTCATTATTCTTGGTTCTTTACTTGAATCTCTTTAAAATCATCTTTAGATTGCATATGTGCTCTATTTTTATCTAGTTTATTTATCCTTTGATTGTTCAATTGATTTAATTGGATTCTTTGTTCACTTCACTATCCATGGAATTTGATTTTTCACATATTAACTTATTAATATTATTAATAACATGTTTTTTCTTGTTATCAAAATTATGAATTAGAACCTCATTTGATTCAATAAAATGTTTTAAATTTTATTTAAAATTGGTGTTGAGAATTGTTAAAGAGTAAAAGTGTTATAAACAAGGAATTTATTAATTGAATTATTAAAGTTAAAATAATCAGTTATCATATAAATAATCTAATTTATATATGACTACATTGATTTATACATAATAATTAAAGATAAAAGTAAAAATATAAATGTATAAATTAAAATCACGATTCATGAGCAATCCCAAAATAACAAATTTACATTGAAGGCTGGTGTGCATGCATGCTTTTCAAAACCATTGCCAGGCTCATGCTTTCACTATCAAAGTTTTAGTTATCAAATCAAATCGTGAGACTTTAGCTCCAGCGTCCATGTCCAATTGGGTACCAAGAAATAATTTTTTTTGTTAGTCCACAAGGTGTCTTAGGAGGGTTTCAACTATGAGAAGGCGCCTTTAAATCATCCACTCTCATTCTAATCACCACTCACATTGGGTCAGCCCGTAAGAAGAAAAATACTGGCCAAACATATTTTTTCATTCATAAGATTCGAACTTAAAATTTCTGATTAAGGGATAAGAGAGTTGAACCACTCACACTAACCTATTTGGTTACCAAGAAATAAATTAAAATCATGATTCATGAGTAATCCCAAAATAACAAATTTACATTGAAGGCTGGTGTGCATGCATGCTTTTCAAAACCATTGCTTCATGCTTTCACTATTAAAGTTTTAGTTATCTTATCAAATCCTGAGATTTTAGCTCCAACGTCCATGTCCAATTGGGTACCAAAAAATCATGATCTATATCAATTTAAATAGCACCAAATGCTAGGAGTTCGGAATCCATCAAATCAAAGATTTTCACATTGTTTATATGAACAATAGCACTTCTTCATTAAAAAATTATAGCATGACTGCTTTAAGAATTGAGATAATTTTTTGTGCTAATATTAAATTGCATCAATTATATATTTATATTGCTTGGAATGACTTTGTGTGTATAACCAGTATAAAAAATAGTCAAGATTATGTATTATTGAATCTCTCTAAATTTCACGTGCCTGCAAAATTTAAATTAAGTTCTATTATTTTAGTTTTTACCAAGTATTATTGTTTTTGTATAATTGTATTACTAATTCGTGTATCTATTCATTTCTTAAATTAAAATATATGAAATTATAAATTTGACATGCGCTTTTTTCATATAACAGGTATGAAAATATTTATTATAATCTTATGAGGATTTAGAATAGGAAAATTTAAGGCTGTGTGAGAAAAATTTCTTGCTACTTGCGAATAGTTGTTCAAAGCAATTAACAGGAATAAAGATAAGAATATTATGTTATCTAACTATCTTCAAAGAAGCTTCCATATCTTTATTTTGGCTGGTAAATAAAGTTTCCATACTTTTACCCAATGCTCTGTTCAGAGCTGTCTTCCGTGTATATAAATGGGCTGGCTCTCAAAATCTGAGCACGTCTCACAATTTCGTACAAAAACAACCCTGCCTCGGGAGGTTTATCTAAATCTCCATAACCTTTCCTTTGCACCCTCTGTGCCTCTGTTCCTGCAAATTTGAGTTGAATATTCTCTTCAAAATCCATTCTTTTTCCAGTATACATGCACCCCGTTATCTGCCAGTCTATTAAAGCGATTGTTATTGTCTGCTTTTCCTCTCTTTCCCAACTTTAGCGTGAGAAACAGAGAGCAGCATCAGAGAAAACAGAAACACAGAAGAACGGCAAGTTGAGAAAAGAATTAAAGAATACTCCAACAGAATTCTGGGATTTTATTTGTCTTTTGTTGCTTGCGTCTTTGTCACTAACCTATATACCATCTTCAAAGACCCAATCTTTGGTCAGAAGAAAGAAAGAAAGAAAGAAAGGTTCACATCTTTTCAAGAAGATAAAAACCAAATAACTGAATTAAGAAAGCATGAAATGAAATCGGGAAACATTTAAAGTAACCCAGTTCAGAGGAGCATTGATTCTGTGATTGGACTTGTGGTTTTTGAGGAAAATGACGTTAAACGGGGAAATCTCGCTCGAAGAAGAAGAGAATCAAGTAACAGTGGCGCCTTTGTCAGTAGAACAGCCTCAGAAGCTAGTGGTGGTTGGCTATGCTTTAACATTGAAGAAAAAGAAGAGTTTTTTACAGCCCAAGCTCGAAACTTTGGCCAGGTGTAACCATTCGTCCCTGCATTTTACTCTTAAAATCACTTTTCTTGTGTTTCTTTCATTGTTTGCTCGTTAATTACTATGTGGGTACATGCCAACGTCTGAATTTTTTGGTTTCAAGAATCAACTATGGATGAGAAGGTTTAGCAACTCGATATTGACTCCTCGCTCCCTGAGGCTGTTGCTCTTTATTGTATATTTTCCCGTGTTTATGTATCATTTTATAAGTATCTGTCTGCTAGTGGTGATGGATGAGAGGCTATTTCATTGGGTTTTCCTATTCGTTTCCTTAAATGGCTCGTTTCAGAATTGTTCTTTTGTTGGTTATTGCTTTTTAAATGTTGAATTTTCTTGATTGTATCTAGTCCTTTCTGGACGAGACTCTCAGTTTGTTGCTGGATCTGGTGCCTTTCTGATAATGTTAGATTATTCGGTACCATGGGGCAACTTGATTAGATTTTAGCTACTGGTTTTTGCTGGATTTATTAGCCATGCTTTTCTGGGTATCTGGAATCTCATTCTCATTTGTAATCTTTTAGTAGGAATATTCTTCTGCGCATACGACATGCAATGAGGAGCATAAAGTCAAAAGTTTGGAGCTTTGTTCAATAGTTTAATAATGTAATGGATGCCGAAATTCTATCTAATCCTTTTGCATTTTGTTGATAAACATTAAGAAATTGTAGAGTCACTGTTAGCTTGAATTCCTTAAACATTACTCTGACCTTTTCCTTCTCTTGGAGCATAGACTTGCTGAATAGGGGTACTTTCTCAAGATTTACACAAGCAGACTGTTGAAGTAGCTAATCTCTCTTCCATTAATTACACAAGCAAGTTATTTAAGTAGATCATCTTTCTTCTTGGATGTTTTATTGAGTTTTAGGTAACTCATCTTGCCATGATCCTTCCTGAAAATTGAAAACTTTGACACAGGATCCAAAACTTATTCTTCAGATTGTTGATCAATTTCTGGTTTTGAGGAACGTATATGAAATGGAATCAATTTCATTGCAGTTTCTTTTGGATGCAAATCTGGGTAATTGCACTATTTTGTTGGTAACACAAAAGCTGGTTGGTGTAATGGTCCTTATATCCTTGAAGGTTCAGAACTAGATACTTGATCTTGTATTATGCATTCTTAGAAGGATATTGTGAAAACATCCTATTCCACAGGAACTACTGCAGGACACATCAACATGTAAAGAAAAGTGTGTGTGACTTAAGCTATTAATGGTTCTCTTCTGTTGGAGAGAATAAAGCAGAGATCTTTTGAAAAGTCTGTATGAGTTGGATGTTAAAATTGGTTTCACTAGTATTACCTATTTCTGGATGCTGTCTAATATCAGACATATAATGATATTGATAAAAAATTTCTTTGCTTCATGCAGAAATAATGGTTTATTGTTTGTTGCAATCAACAGTGATGTCAAATGTTCTGGAAATTGAACATCTGAAGGAGGAAATTGAAAAATACATTGGATACACACAGGAATTTGATGAATTGAAGACTGAAATGTCAGACCTAACATTAGGTTTGGAACGAATTGTTGATAAATTAGAAGGTGATGAAGTTGTAGGGGTGAAAAAAATCTGCATCTATCAGCATCCAGAGAGTTTTACCAATATTGGAAAACAAGATAATGGCTCTACTTCTAGAAGTCGAAAATTCGAAATCCCAAGCCAAGGAACTTGGTGACAAGCTACATGGAAGCCAGAAAGCCGTAGATGAATTATCAACCAAAGTTAATTTACTGGAAGATTTGCTTCAAAGTAGATCTGCTCAGCCGGAGATTGTCCAGGAGAGGAGCATCTTTGCAGCACCTTCAGTGGCCAGTGGGTCAGAAATATCTGAAATTGAAGAGACGGTAAAAGAAATCCTTGTTTTTGACCATTCCATGCTTTTCTGTTCAAAAAATTCGCCATCCAGTGGAAGGGGTTCTTCTTATGTAAATATTCACGTGAAACCTGTTAAAATTTTGTCCCTTTGATGCTTATGCAGGGAACTTTTGCAAAGAATGAAGTATCTTCTGTTTCCTCAGCTGCACATCCACGAACTATGCGAAAAGGATCAAATGATCATCTTGCACTCAATGTTGATCTTGAATCGGCTAGTCTGCTCAACAAGGAGGAAAAGGATGAGGATAAAGGTTTGGGTCCTCTATAGTTTTCTATTTCCTATTCTCAAATATCAATCACAAAATCATTATAAAAATTATATTGTTTTTCCTCTATGGCAGGTCATGTTTTCAAGTCTCTCAACACATCGGGTCTTGTACCTAAACAAGCAAAATCTGTTGCAGATCGGTTGGATGGAATATGGTAAAACTGTTAAATTTCTTATAAAGCTTTTATTTGTCCATTTATTTTGGGGGAGGTAGATAAGAACTTGGGTATTACATTTTAGGAGTGAAGAATCATGTATAAGGAATTTGGTGTAAATATGTTGCATGCAACAACTTGACACTCAGTTTTAATCGGATCTGTGCAGGGTATCTGGCGGACGAGTTTTAATGAGTCGTCCTAGAGCAAGGTTAGGCCTTATTGCATATTGGCTTCTCGTGCATTTATGGCTACTGGGCACGATTTTGTAAAGAAGCTTGTGATCATAACCTGGACCAGGCTTGCAGCATTCATTGTCAGCTTTCACAACTTGTTTTGTAAATATTTTTTTTTTCAGAATTTCCCCCAATTCTTTGTTGATATGCACGGTATCTCCTTCATTTGATTCTCTGCATTTGTATTTTAGTGTGCAGAGAATCCAAGCCTCTGTCTGTGGCCTGGAAAAAATAAATCTGCATCCATTTCAAGTCTCCTGCTGTAAAACTTAAGATAAGGATTTGTGAATGGTAGAATGAAATAGAGGTGAATGGTATCTTTCCTCTCTCTCTGGACAAGAGCATGGATAAATGTTTTCATGTTGTAATGCTTTGTAACATTAAATTACATGCAATTACCTCACTCGATTGCATGCTGTTCTATTTTAACAATCCGTGAGACATGAAAAGTAGGACTAGAACTGGTAATAGGTTGTCGGATAGCTCAGTTGGTCATTAGCAAGGTAAATTGGTTTAAGGTCTTAGGTTCGAATCCCGGCAATGGGTGTCAGGACTGCCTTACTGAGAAGTTGGCTGAGATCAAATCGTGATTTACTCCCCTCATTATTCTATCGGACCGGAGTGTGAGGGTACCCAGGGTGGGTGATTCCACCTTTTGTTCCAAGAACTGGTAATAGGTTGGGTCTGTCTAGTTCAAATTCGGTCAAGTTCTGGAGTTCTATTGGGATTTCAAGCCAAAATATCAGGTTCAGATTAGGATAGGATGATGCGGTAATGTGTGTGATACAAAATGCTTTTGAACTCATCTTACCATGTAGATATGCTAAACCTTTTGGTATCTCATCACTAAATTACTACTAACATGAACATCGCTGAATGTTAAGTACGTATCTTTTTAACAAACAAATCATCAAAGTAAATTTTTATGAACAATTCATTCATCCTTCAATCTTATCACCCACTAGAAATCCATGTGAATCATAACACATCATAACCATTTTTGTTCTATGTTTCAGAACTCTTCATTTTACTATAAAAGTTTCCAAGAATTTAAATAAACATGAAAAACAAAAGATAAACAAAAAGGACGGCTATGGCTGTCCCTGTTGGCTGCACTCAGAATTCGGTTCACAGCCCGTTGAAGTACGAAGGAGGTTGGTGTCAATAAACGGCCACAAATATGAACTTGCTCACTATAAACCGTTGGTCGGCGGCAGCCCACAGAGTCTCTGCAATCCAGCTTTTGTGGGCAAACTCTAACTTCTTGAGTCAGTATCTCTCCCTCTCTATTGAAGGCCATGCCTGAACCCAATTTATTCTTTCGTTTCCTAGAAGCCAAATTGGCTGGTAATATGGTTTTTGAGTTTAATGATAAAGCCTTCCTCTGTATTTTCACTAGGTGAGAAGCCAACAGCCCTCTGTCATTCACACTACGTTTTGTCTGCCAAATCACCTAGTGTAAGATACTAACCTTTTCCATCCTGTTGCTAGATGAAGAATTCGTTTGCTTGGGTTCTGAATGTAGTAACTTTTAGCGCAATGATTTGCATTATGCTTCCATTTTTGCAGGATTATAAACGCTGCGTGTGGGCTTTTGCGAGAAGGAAATCGTCGAAAAAGTTGAGAAGACACGAGGGTACGCCGGATGTTGTACCACTGGAAGCGACTGAAAAGAGTTTAAAAGAGGAACATGGAGACTTTTCAGAAAGTTCGATTGCAGAGGTCAGTGATGTTAAGAGTGTCCAACAGACTGTCAACGTCCCTTCAAGGCGTGCTGTCCTTCAGGCATGCACTGTTACCTCTGGATTGATTGCTGCTTTGGGTTTAATAATTCGACAGGTATGCTTAGAGTCATGGTTTATAATCAGCTGTTGGTCGGCAAACAAGGTTGAATCTTTAATCTTTCAGTCGGATTGCTCGAAATTGCGATTCACCACATGGTTGTTTTTGTTAGGAAATGAGGCCTTATGATAGTTTTGGAACAACAATTTTAATGGTTCTCTGTCATTAAATGCTTTGCATGGCTGATCTGTTGTTTGATTTAATGCTTTATTGAGGCTGTAATTAGCTCCTATACTGGTTTTCTTTTATTCTGAGAACTCGGGTTGTCCTAATGCATTCTTATAGTGATTACTGTTAAATTATTGTTGCTCTTTTGTCATTTTAGGATGTAGAGTCAATTTTTTCATGTTCATTGAATCGAGGAATCAATGTGAAAGTTTTTTGACAGGTAACTCATTTGCAATTTAAACATTCAAAATTTAATTCGCAGGTATCTCACGCTGCATCGATGGAAGGGTTCCCGATACATGACTGCTCTATGGAAGTCTCATGTATACAAAATTCCACTGTTTCGTCTCACTACCTTTTGGTTGATGCAATATTCTTCTATCTTTTCAGTGTGAAGAATCGTCCTGAATTAGATAATTCCACACTGAAAGACATTATTTTATTAGATTATCAACATAATCTTGAGTTTATAGATAAGAAGTTGTCAAGTTCTGTAATGAAAGGCCTCATTCAGCCATAATAGCATTTGCATTGGTTCTGAAATTGGTAAGTGGATTAATATAGCCAGAATAAAGTATTTGATGCCTGGTAACTGTTGATGATGAAGGTATGACTTTGATGTCTTCTATTATACTTTTTCTGCTTGTACTCGGCCGTTTACAACTTAAAAATTTGAGGCAAACAAGATTGATTGCTCCAGTTTTAGACAACTCTTCACTTTTTAAAAAAACCTTTTTCCTCTTTAATTGGCAGTCGGTATTGAAATGTGGCATTTTGAGTTAATTATGGCATTGGTTATACTGATATCATCATCCCGATATTTGCTACTAAGGACGTGGCCAGATTTTGCTGAATCTACAGAAGCAGCTAATAAACAGGTAGCTTTAATGAGCTTCATTGTACTCCGGGATGTGGATTATTGACGTTTATTGTTTTAGATTCTTACTGTTAATTGAACGATTATTAGTGTTTTGATGAAGGATGAGAATCTCAAAGACGTTGTTTTGTAGTAATGAAATGGAGCTCTTTTAACTGTCCTTGGGCCGGAAAGTCTGGGAAATCTTTCTGTTTCTTCTAATAGAAAATCCTGTTTCTAAGTAATGCAGGTTCTTACTTCACTTGAACCTGTGGATTATGTAATTGTTTCACTTTTTCCTGGGGTTAGCGAGGTAAAAAGGACTGTAGAACTTCAATCATCTTCTTTTTTCCTTGGCACTTGAATCATTTTCTTTGTCAGTTACAAGCAAAATGCACTAGTTCAGGAAATGCATGGACTCTGCAGGAACTCCTTTTCCGTGGTGCACTGCAACCACTATTTGGAATGGATTGGAAGAGTGTCTTGTTGGTTGCTTCATTGTTTGGTGTACTGCACTTGGGGAATGGTCGAAAATACTCCTTCGCCGTTTGGTACCCACAATTTTTTTAACAAATGATTCTTTTTTTTCTTGGATTCTTTGTGTCTTCAAGGCTTGTTCTCTCATCTCTGTTGTTGAAATATGATAATTTACATGGCCAGTTTTGATGCTTATAAACAAACGACTTCCTTTATCATCTTCTGGTATAGTCTTCAGAAATTAAACTACATGTTGATGAGTTTATTCTACTTGTTGTAGGGCTACCTTTGTTGGACTTGTGTACGGTTATGCTGCTCTTTTGTCCTCAAGCATCGTCGTGCCAATGGCTTCTCATGCATTTAACAATTTGGTTGGGGGTATCTTGTGGCGTTACGCATCCAATTCATCAGATTAGACATCTGTTGGTTGTATATTCTGTAAGAGATATCCGTTGGAAACGTTTATCTGATGAGTTCATCGATAATACTCATTGTAAACATTAGAACATCAAGCCTATGAAAAGTTCTGTATTATACAGGTATCGCTCATGCGGTAACAATACCATTCAAGTGTTGGTGTTGAGTCAGTTTCGTACGTATGACAATGAAAAACCGCTGGTAACCACATGAGGTCGAAAACTCATTTAAATATCGTAGCTAAAGCTAAACCCAGATCAGATCGGAGCCATATTTCGCTCCGCGTGGATAAGATAAATCATTGCCAAAGATATTTTCGGATGTTTTCTTTTCGTGGCTGAAATTTGGCTACGTTATCGTATTTGTAGATAATAATTTTTTGCGACGTTTATTACTTCGTAGCAAAATAGATTTGGCGATGGTTTTTAGAATGTGGGTAAAAAGTTATAGTGACGATTTTAAAGTTGTAGCTAAATCTTTTTAACTATATTTTTTATTTAATTTTAAAAAAATTATTTAATTTTTAATTTTAAATAATTTTAAAAATTGTTGTCAACATTTTGAGGAATGTAGCTAAAAAAATTTTGTGACGAATTTTGACTTTTATTAAACAATCTTATTAATTTTTTTATTTAATTATAATTAATGGTAATATTTTTAATTCATCTTATTGTGTGCAATATTTAGATTTTTTTGATTTATAATTAATTTTAAAAATAAAATTATAAAAAATTAGAAGCAATTTTGTATAAAAATAAAATGTTATTAAATGTTAACAAAAAAAGCTTATATACAAACTATGACTCGTGCTTAATTTCACTACTACTTATATAATTTGGGACAAGTATTTGTTTAATCATTTTTTTAAGCTTAACTAACTTTTGTTCAATACGGTCTAACTTTTATTAATTATGTTCTAACTTTTCTTCATTAGATTATAACTGAATCTTAAACGACCGATTTTAGTCATGAATCGTCGTTACATATGTTGCCATGACGGTGTGATGAATCAATTGGCTTAGGGTCATACCTAAGACCTTTGATGTACCATGATCTTGTATTAAGGACATTGCTGTAAATCTTATCTACGTTTGGCTTATTTTTTTCAGACAATGATATTTGCAATAACTCTTAAATTTTATTCTAAAATTTAAAAACAAAATAAATATTTAATTTAAATATTTTTAATTAGCATTACATAAATAAATAAACTTAAAAATTTTAAAAATTTTGTGCTTACATAATTATTATGCAATTCTTCATATGTCCAACTTTCACCTTTCTTTTAGTGTGTAAATTTGTAGAGTGTAATCCTATCACACCCTTCTCCATGTAATTTTTTCTGACTCGATTTTATGGAAAAAAAAAAGAATTGAAACTCAACAAATAATGTTGCATTTACTGATATAATTATAACTTCTAGACAATGGACTTACAAATTCTTTTTGTACGACAATGATTTGGAGTCTTGGTTGTGAGGAGTTTTCATTTTTCTTCTATTAACTTTGATTTTCTCATACTTTTCCTAAATAAAGCAAAGAAATAGTCATTCAATTAAATTGTGTAAAAAGATTAATTGAAGCAAATGTGAAGAGAAAGAAGACAAATCTTAACGTTGGCAGAGACCTAATAATCACACATTTAGCTCCAATTTTTTGGAGTTACCCATTCAGGAACATGTTTCGTTGCCTCTTTATCTGAAAGAAAAGATTTGTAATATTTATGTAGTCAATAATGATGATCCTTGGCCCTTTGTTTCAACAGTGAACTCACACAGCATGAAACTTCAAGATTCTCGATATCGACGATATTGAACTTCATCAGTGAACAACAAGTAAAAGTAAAATTAATATTTTAAAAAGTAAAAATGCATATAATTAAATAAAATGAAAAATTATTGAAACTTTGTTTAAACCATTTTGTAGCAAGTTGTCTTCCTTTTAACTGTTTGACATACTAAAGGCAAGACAATTTATTCTTGACAATGACCCTTAACTCACTAGACAATTTTGCTGGATGGATCTTGTCAATAGATGACCTTACCTGGGCTCATTATGCATGGACAACTTGCTGTTCATCGCAACATTTATACGTTGCAATTCATAATCTTTAGCGATACCTCTACCTCTTTTTCTAATGCCGATATTGAAACTTGTCAAAAAAATAATGATAAGGAAAAATGCATTAAAAATGTAAATATACATTTAAGGATAAGTGTAATTATAGGAGGTAAAGATTAATATACCTGAAGATCCCTCAACCGTAGTTGAGGTAGATAGAGGCCGTTGTTGACTAGTTTCTTAGTGGATGAAGTCGGTTGTTGTTTTTGGATGGGGTCGGATTGATTTGATTGTTGTGGGGGAGGAACATCTTTTCTAGTTGTCACCTTCTTTCCTTTGTTTCGTCTAGGTGTTATTATGTTGAATATCTATAATGATATTATTAAATATTTTCCAATATAAAATACTATTAAGTTATTTCTTAATGAATTTCCAATATACAATAAAACTGATTAGAATAACAACATAAAAAACTTGTTAATTTTTTTCCTTAAATCATTTCGAAGTATTTGACAAAACATGAACAAATCATAATCAAAGATGATCGGAACCAAAGGCAAGTTTAAGCATTTTTTTTCTTTTAGTTGCTCTTTGTTCTTATTACTTATTTCTTCTTCTCTTAATCTTTTGTAATGACTCCTAAGGGCTTCTAGGCTATGTTACTATTTTGTATTAGTTCATTCCATAGAAATATATTGTTCAATTTTAAAAATAAAAAAGATGAGTGGATTTTTGGCCCCATATTTTGAATCACATTAGAAACATTTTTTACGCTTTCCGTTCATTACACAGTTCATTATTTGTTAAAAGAAACAATGTATAACTTAAAAACTTTAGAAATCTTGACTTTTCTTTGTCTATAAATAACACATAATAAATATAAAGAAAATTTGAATTGTATTTTAGAAATCAACATTAATATGGTTGTAGTTTCTTTCAATAAAGGAATTTGTCACATGTATTGGTACTATTGTTACCAATTCTTAACAAATTTTATTACATGATATGGTTGTAAGTTAATAAGAAAGTATGCATTCAGTTATTTAGTGATGTGCATTTCATACAAAGGAGGTATTTTTGCTTCAACCAATATAGTAATAAGAAGTGCTTAAACCAATATAATAATAAGAAGTGCTTCAACGATCGTAACTTATGAACAAAGTTATACATACTTCACAGCATTTGAAAGATAAATGAATTAATCATAATGAAATACATTGCTTTTACAAAATGAAGCATAATGAAATACATTTTTTTTTACAAAATGAAGCATAATGAAATACATTGTTTTTACAAAATTTGTAGGAAAAAGCATAAATCAGAAACTTCCTTATCATAAATTAAGTTTGAATATATACAAGCACTATGGTACGTGACATTGTTATATAACATAAATTGAGAAAGTAAGTTCTCGCTATAACGCCTAGCTCATAGAATATTTCATCGATAAGTCTCATGGGAGCTGCATCATGGGTTTTCAGCCAATATACCATCTTAGGGGTTTATTATGCAAAGGATTGTCATGAACATTAGATGAATATCTTATGTTAATACTAAGTTTAAATTAATCACATTAAAGTTCATAAATTAAGTTTAAATAGACAAAAGTACTATGGTATGCGACATTGTTATACCACATGAGTCGAGAAAGCAAGTTCTTACTGTGACTACTAGGTTTGTGGAATATTTCACTGAGAAGCCTCATAGGAGTTACATCATGGATTTCCAGCCCATATACCATCCTAGATGTTTATTATACAAAGGATTGTCATGAAAATTAAGTAAATTCATACATTGATATCAACAATCATTCAAACAAAACCAAAATATAAATACTTAGACTATTAAAACAGTTTATAAAAACTCATCAATGATTATAAGAATATTGCAAAGAACAACACAAAAGCCAAACACATTTTATACAGTAATTAGTTGGACGATTTACCTTAACAGATGGACAATCATAAACTATAAAGAAGAATGACGATGTTGGACAATTATAGAGCAACTTTCAACACAAAACACGACCTTCAAAAAAGACAATTTTATATTTAATATAATAAATTTGTTCATAGAGTTGAGTCTTAGGATATAAAATGTAGAAAATGCGTATCATTAAAGTTTTTGGACATATAACCAGTAGCTTATCGTTAAAAAAGTTTTAAAGAATTTATGGCAGTGATGGGCTCACGCTAGTTTGTGATTGATAAAAACTTCGATGGAGAGTAAGAAGTGAGAGTATTATGATCTAAGAGTGACATTAGAGATTCAAAGTGAACTTTAGTCGAGCAACCTATATGCAGTAGTAAAACAAAGTTCCTAATACATATTCACATTCAATAAACCCATTTAACACACATAACCCATATTGCCTTGTTTTTCTAAGTTTTAGTCTCTTAATTTCCAAACCTTAAGTCCAAGAATAATTCATACTCTTAAGCATTCATTTATAAGACTAACGTCCAATCTTAATACACGTCTAAGTCAAATTCAATCTAATCAAACCCTAGGTACATGGATATCAATCTTTAAGTCATGATCCTTGGCATTAATAACAAATTAGAAGTCAATCTAATTCATTAGCCGTCATTTCTTTAAACGTTTATCTCTTTTTATGTCATTTTCTTTAAGTTAGTTGAAAAAATTATCTAATATTTCTTCTTTCATGTTTAATAAGCTTCACCCCGAAAGTCTATCTTAGTTAATAATTCTTTAGTATTATAAGATTTGGGAAAATAAATTAGGATGCGTAATAACTTCTTAACTTTATGTTTGAACATTTGGTTAGAATAATTAGGGTTCATTCCTTTTAGTCTTCCTAGGTAGGCGTCAACTCTATTATCTTCAATCAATTTTATTTGTTACTACAAATAATTTTCAATAATCTTACATAAATAAAATGATACTATATAAAATTTTTAATCACCTTATATATAAAAAATATGTAGTCATGCCTAATCGCGTATCACTGGTAGGTTGTTTCATTTCTTTTTATTCCCCAAATAAAAGAAGTAAGGACCAAAATCTATAACTTTATGCATTTTTGTCACCTCACAATAGCCATAGAGTTTTGAATAAATCATTTTTTCAAAATTATAGGGCAATTTGCACCTAATTTTTACACTCTTACTATCCCAAAAGCACTCTCAAACAAAATTCAAGTTTGCACGCTTTTATTCATTTCTATTAAATATTTCTAGTGTTAATATTTTCTTGATTTCAGTTTAAATAAGTTGTTTGTGACCGCCTGCTACACTTGCTCTAATTGTTTCGTCAAATTATTTCTAGCTAATATAGCTGTTCTATCATGGAAAACTGCCCTATTTTAATTACTTCATTCTATCTATATCTTTTGTACATAAGTCATTCTTCATCTGTATCTACTCGTGGCAACACTAACATCTGAGTACACTTCTCATCTTTGATATCTTTTTATATTTGTTGTCTAATTTTATCCTGAATTATTGTGATAGGCATACATATGCTTTATATTTATCCTAAATTAATAATGATAGACTTCATGGATAAAAAAAAGCAAGAATAAACCTATGAGAACTATCATCGAACAATTTATAGGCAGTCAGAATTCAACCAAACTAACAACAAAAATTCTATCTTTTCCCATTCTTCATCAACATTAACAAATGGAAATAACCATTCAACCATTAACAGTCAAACTACATGCAAATAGTTCAATAACTTACCCTAAAATTGACCACCAACATAGCATGCCAAGCATGAATGACTTACCTCAATTACAATTGCGGGGAGACGATGGAGGACAAAACGAAGAGAATAAGATGAACAGACGAGGAGAAGAGAAAAGGAAGAAAAATGGCATGGGAGAGAGGAGAGGTTGAAAGATTTTAAGGGGAAAGGGGGTCGTTGGATTAGTTTAATTAAACAGACGCTGAGATGACGTTATTTCAATTTTTTTCACATCAACACATTTGGCAACAAATTCAAAATTCGTCGTAAAATGTTAATACACAATTGAAGATTTGATGACCGATTTCCAAGATTGTCGCCAGTTGGATGAATGCGACGTCATTTTGTTTAATTTGTTTACATGCCCTTCCATTTTGCGACGATATCACAATTCGTCTCCAAATGTTTAACATTTGGCTACCAAAATTTGAAACCGTCACTAATGCTACACTTTATATATATATATATATATATATTTTAATTTTGGCTATTTTTTAAATATCATAAAAATAAATTAATATAGAAATTATATATAATAAATACATTTTTATGAGACCACATAAAATTATGAAATCATATATATTAAAAAAGATTAATAAAAATATAATGACATTGTTGTTAACTAAATTTATTTTTATATTTATACAATCATTTTCATTAATATTAAATTTCACCTTTGAAATGACATTGTTGTTAACTACATTAATTTTAGGCTTACAATAGATTTTGAATAATATTAAATTTTGATGTTTAAAAATATTATATTATTCCTTAATATTGACTTTCCATTTTTACTGTATTGTAATTTATTATTATTTAAATTTCTACTACTGTTACTATTATTACTACTACTATCATCATCATCATCATCATCATCATCATCATCATCATCATCATCATCATCATCATCATCATCATCATGATATAACTTTATATGAATGTACACATAATAATTGTAACTTGTATAATGATTTATGAAATATTAGA
>JANJEY010000003.1:18517596-18528030 GCA_024703695.1 Erythroxylum cataractarum
TTATTAATGTCTCTTTCACTTATAAGGAAACTTCCATCTTGATTCTTCAATGATTAATCACTTGCCCATCTTGATTTACACCATTCTTTAATTGAATATTAATCCCAAAATACCTGAAATAATTTTTTAACTAATTCTAGATATTTTATTATTATCAAAACATAAAGGGATTTAATTTGTCAACCACCATTGGTCCAACACTGAACCATAAGCTTTCGTTTATGTTCTTTGGCCTTTCAAAATTTATATCATTTGAAACTTCTACAGAACTCTAGAATCTATTCCACCTTTTATATTTCTCAATTTAAAAAGTTTGTTTATGATACAACAAGAGTTCAATCACATCTGCTAATGGTATCACCCTCTGTGTTGAAACACTCAATCGTTACTAATGAAAGAGGATAGTTAAATGCAAAAACAAAACAACTGATTTTAGTCATTAGGTATCAAATTGTAATAAACTTTTGAGCAATAATCGATTTCTTGATGATCTCTTTCTATTTTTTTAACTTATTTAGTATTCACAACTATAAAAACCTACATTCATCATTCTTAAATTGACATGTATCAAAATCTCAAACACAGTCCATTTATTCTAGAAAGTGTTACGAATAAATTTTGGTAAGGAGACAAATGAAGAACAAAAGAGAGAAGAGTATATAAAGAGGAAAGAATATAGACAAATTACATAGAGAGAGTGAGACACAAATTGCTAATTCATATTGTTCTCCTCTGAAGGAAATAGTTACAAGTTTTAGACTACTTATAGTTGTATAATAGCTGTAATATTTTTATATGTAACAATTCTGTATACTTTAGAAAACCTTGTCCATAAGATTTGATAGGGAAAGTATTAAGGAGGTTTACAAAATGGACAAAAAAGAAATAATCTTATTTTCTTTTTGAAAAAATTGAACTTCTCATCACCCATCTCCTTCATGGCAATACCAACAGTAGCTTCTTTAGCATTTTGAGAAAGGAGATAAGATTATCAGTAGTATGAGACACGATAGCACAAAAACTCTAGCAATGTAACCACCTGCAAAGCTCACACCTTACTTTTTTAATAGAACTCCAAAACCAGATGAAATACTTTTACACTTTGCAGGTTCAATGAAGGGGATGACAAAGGAATTACCAGAGGTAATGATTCTGTTAGTCATGAGAGAGGTGGACTCCAAAGGCAAAGTATAAGCAGATGAGGAGTCACCTGCATAGTTTGCATCTTTCGATTCATGAGTTTCAGAGTAACTAGAATATTCACTCTCGATTCCACTCCTTACCGTTGCATGAATTGTGCGAATATCGTCTTAAGCTCCAATATGTCCTTATTGTGTCTTTCTACCCTACTTTATGAATCCAAAATCATTCCCTCATTCCTGATCTGTGCTTCCGTCAAATTTTTTGTGTTGTCTTCGAACCTTCACATCTTTGCACCCCTTCATTATTGATGTTCTCCTTTGAATCAGCTACTTTGATACTATTTGTTATGAATAATTTTTGGTAAAGAGAGAAATGAAGAACAAAAGAGAGAAGAGTATAGAAAGGGTAGAGAAAACAAAGAAATTACATAGAGAGAGAGAGAGAGATATACACATAAATAGCTAATTCATATTGTTCTCCTGTGAAGGAAATGATTACAAGTTTTATACTACTTACTACTATATAATAGCTGTACAGAAAGAGAACACATACCTTTCCCCTAATAAATAACTATCAAATTGATGTTGTTATTTCATCAAAGACAATATTCAGTTATATTATCCTTTAGCATTATTCCGCTTCAAAAACATTAACCCATGATTTTTAGGAATTGAGCTTAATATTATGGGTTTTGTACCGTTTTTCGATTGGTACGACATCCCACTTTCGCTCTTAGTTCTCCTCTCCGATGGTGACCCTCTTTTCCCTCTCCAACGTCTCTCTTGTTTCCTTTCTTCCTTATTGTCACACATTTTTATCTCCACTCTCCTTATTGCACCACGCCACCACTGGACACTATTGCTCTCTAACCATTGCTTCCAATAATCCACTATTGTGCCCAGTGTGTGTGGAGTGTAGGGTGCAGTAGAATCTGCAGATATGGAATTTCAATTATTCATATCCAGATCTAGATCTAGATCCAGATCCAAACTTGGTTTGAACCAAACTGAACTAACCAACCTATCATTTAAATGCCTTTTCTATTTTTTGGATGTATTTTTTGCTTTGAACAATAATTCCATTATATTTGGTTGTTTATGTATGTTTTGTGATGGCTGAAATTCTTAGAATTCTTTCAATTGTTTGTGTGAGTTGGAAATTTTGAGCTTAAAAGTTGGAATTGTTTGTGTGAATTGGTTCAATTTCAATGTAATTTAGGCATTGTTAATTTATAAAGAAAATTAATGAATTGAAAATTTTGAATTTAAAATTTGGATTTGTTTGTGTGAGTTGGCTCAATTTTAATATAATTTAGACATTGTCATTTCATGAAAAAATTAATGGATTGGAAAATTTGAATTTAAAATTTGGAATTGTTTGTGTGAGTTGATTCAATTTTAATATAATTTAGACATTGCCAATTTATGAAGAAAATTAATGCACTAGAAAATTTTGAGTAAGAAACTAAGAATGTTGATTAAAATTGGTGAATAAAAGATTACTAAGTCAAAGTTAGGAATTAGGATTTTAGTAACAATATTGATTAATATTAGTTAAGAAAACAATCTAATTATCAACATTATAAATTGAACTGTATACGTAAACAAAATATAGTAGTTTATAGTTGAATTATGAGATTACATAAAGTAAGTTGTAAACTTATAGTTGTGAGTTATGGTCGAAGTTGAATATGTTATAGTTTTAAGTGTATGCCTTTAGTTTATAGCCGAATGATGTAATCATATAAAATGAGTTATATTATATAAAATGCATACATGTATTGTGTAATTATGCTAGTTTTAAACTTATTAGTGAATTGTGTTGGATGAAATTGAATTGTGTATAATGTGATTATAAGATAGACATATGTATTGTGTAATTGTGTATGTTGAATACTTGAATTGTTGGTTTATGACTTATTATAATTATGTTGGATGAAATTGAACTGTGTATGATATAATCATACAAAATGAGTTATATTATATAAGATGAACATGTGTATTGTGTATGTTGAATACTTGAATTGTTGGTTTTTGACTTATTGGTAAATTATGTTGGATGAAATTGAATTGCGTATGATGTAATCAAACAAAATAAGTTGTATTATATAAAGTGTATATGTGTATTGTATAATTATGTTAGTTTGGAATTTTTAGTTAAATAATACATATTTTGTGATAGTAGTTGATGATGAAATTATGTGTTCTTTATTTTAATATATGTCTTCATTTATTTTTACAGATTAATGAAAGAAAGTTCAAATACTCCTGATAATTCAACCACTTCAAGAAGATACAATGATCTAACTTGAGCTTATGTTGCATTGGTTCCCGGTATGAAGAATCATATTATTTGTTTATTTTGTAATAAGCATTTGAAAGGTGGATGAATCATCAGATTAAAGAAACATTTAGTTGGGGTTAAAAGAGATGTGAAACATGGTAAAAAAATGAGTCATGATATGAAGTAGCAAATGAATACTTTTCTTGAAGACTATTAGTATGAGAAAGATAGAAGGGAGAGACTGAATTATGAAATTAATAATGGAAGTTCTTTGTTATTGTTCAGGATGATAGTGATAATCTTGAAGGTGGTAGTATTCCTTCCCAGCAAGAAGTAAATGTTGCATCTAGACCTGATTTTAGGAAAAGAAGAAGGCATATGTCAAATCTTTTTGCACCACGAACAATTCTTAAAGCTCAGCTTTTAATTCATAGTGCCATATATTCAAGAGAAATGGCTCACGATGTAGATATGACAATGGCTATATGGTGATATGATTTAGTTATAATATCAATGCTTCCTAATCTTATTATTATAAGCCTATTATGGCTGTTATAGCCTCTGATGGTAAGGGATACAAAGGTCTTTCTATTGATGACTACAGAGTTAAATTTTTTAGTAACTTTGTTTATGAAGTTAAAAGTTATTTGGATGAAAGAAGAATGACTTGAACTACTTATAGGTCCTCAATCATGTGTGATAGTTTGACAAATAGGATATATGATCTTATTATTAAATTTTTGGATTATTTTGCAAAAGGCTCAATGTTTTTTTAAGTTTATTGATGCATCTGGCCTTTTTAGGAATACTGATACTTTATTTGAAATATTTGATGAAGTTGTGAATAAAGTAAAGCTAAAAAATATTGTTTAGTTCATTTATTGATAATGATTCCACTTATGAAGCGACTAGAAGAAGATTACAAAGCAAGTAAAATTCTTTTTTTGGACTTCTTGTGCTGCAATTGCATTAACTTAATGTTGAAAAATATAAGAGATATTAGATATTTTCCTATTATTGATAAGACTGTGCAGAAAGCAAAAAAGGTGACTAAGTTTATCTACAATAGTGTATGGGTCTTGAATTTAATGAGAAATAATTTCACTAATGGTAGAAATTTTTGTCACTTTGTTGTTACAAGATTTGCAATAGATTTTTTATAACTTCAGTGTTTTATTGTGATAAAGAAAGAGTTGAGACAGATGTTTAAAAGTAATAAGTGGGTTGCATTTCAACATGCTAGCTCTAATGTTGGATTGGAGATTTCTAGAATTATACTTGAAGATATTGAATTTTGTTCTCAATGTCAATTTATCATATGAGTTTGTGAGCGTTTGGTGAGAGTGTTTTATTTGGCTGATATTGATGAAAATGCAATAATAAGTTATTTTTATGATGTCATGAAAAAGGACAAAAGAAGCAATCAAGGCCAATATGAAAAATAAACCTTCTTTGTACACACCTTATCATGCAGTCATTATGAGAGATAGGAAAAACAACTTTACTTTTCGTTGTTTATAGCAGGGACATTTTTGAATCTGGCTGTCTATTTTAGACCAAGTTTTACAAAAAAAAGCTAAAATTAATAAGAGAATGCTATTAATTATTACAATAGTTGTTGCCATGAGAAGAAGCAAGATCTCCTAAACTCATAAATGAAGATTTATAAAGAGTCTTCTAGGAATTTTGGGATGCTAATTGCTATTTAACAAAAAACAAAACTTAAGTCAGGTATACCTTTTTTCACTTTTTTACTTGTTGAAAATTAATTATCACTTTATTTTGTTTATAACGTTACTTTTGTTATCTTACGACTTACAGTTTCTTAGTAGAACTAATTCAAAATTGGTGTTCCAAAATTAAAAAAATTTGGAATTCGAATTCTAAGTTAATGTGTGAGTATAACAAGTTGTGAAAGGAATTAGAACATGTTTGAATTCATTTATTCCAAAAAAAAAAAAAAGATTAGAGCATAAAAGATTGAATGACTTGGTTTTCATTCGATATAATTTAAAACTTCGGGAAATGTATGCTATTATCATTAATAAGTTATATATAATTTCTTATAATTTTTAATAATTTAATTTTATTGTTTACTAGGACTTTTAATAAAACAAGCAGTTTAGTATATCCAATTTGCATTGATAATATAGATCTTTTAGCGGATTGGATTTTTGAGAAACTATGTTTGATAAATGAAAATAACTTGAAAGATAATCTTGAATGAGAAAGTATTAACATGTCACTTGGTGCAATGTATTTGAATGACGGTGATGATAAAACTTTTCTCAATGATGAAGATTTTGTACAAAATAAGAATTGAGTTTAATGCAGTTATAACAGGTATCCCGTATCTAATTGAATGAAGTTTTAAGTTTTTGTTTCTTCTCTATTTTTAATTTTATTTATATTTGATGTATATGTTAAATTTTATATATGCAATATAATTGTGAATATTTTTGTTTTAGATTTCACTTTTCATTGATTGTTTCCTCATTGCGAACTCTTGTTGTAAATTGTAATAGTTAGAGAATTAATGATATTTTTTGTTCTTTTTATTTGATATTTTAATGTAATTATTATTCATAATATGATGAAATCGTAATATTTTAAATACTTTATATTGTTTTTAATTTTATATTTATAAGATGATTAAGTGATCTTTTTTATATTAATTGTAGTTATTATTTATATGTAAAAAATAGTGTCAATAAAAATAAATAAATTGTTATTATTTGGAATTTTATTATTTTAATTTTTAGAGACATGGTTGATGTTAAATTATAAAGTATAAAATACAATATATTAATAAACTATTTTGTAATTTTTAAAAAATTCAAGGATTATTTTATAAATTTAAAAAATTAGTAGTAACATTACCTTATATTTACCAATACCAATACCAATATAATTCGATACTAATTACTCGAAACATTATCTTATATTTACCAATACCAATACCAATATAATTCGATACTAAAATCAAATCTGATACCACTACTGGTACATATTCGTACCATTGGATGAGCCTCATATTTTATGCCTAAAGATGATGCCAAATACGCCATCTATTTCAAATGAAGGTTTGGATTCCAAACCTTGGCAAAATTACATATTTTGGAGTGTAGTAGGCAAAGACTGTTTCCCATCTCAACGGAGGATAGAACCTGAAGTGGGAAACCCGCGTTGGATACGAGGTAAGCTTGATATGGAACCAAACCACAAATGCTCTAAACCCTTAAAAACCCATCAGAGTCCGTAGATCTTCACCTTCAAGACACAAACTTTTTCCAACTTCTCCTCTCTTGACAGTCACGACATTCTTCACAGTTTTCAACCATGACAGCTGTGAAGTTATCAATGATGTCAAAGGTACACTTTCTTTTTGCTCCTTTTTCTTCACCTTGATCATGGGATTCTTTTTTTGCTTTGAATAGAATAAAAGAAGTGATTTTTTGGTGTTTAAGAGGATGTAAGAAAACACATGCTCGAAATGTTTCAGAATTCTTGACGAGGAAAAGTTTCCATCTTTCCAGGAGGTGGAAACTTTCCTGATTGTTTATGTTTCTGTAAAATGTGCGCGTCACAAGGAGTGAATATCTTACCTTGCATACTTTATAATTTCACTTCTTTGGTTTCATGGAAGTCCTGGCCTTGGTTCCTGATGATCATATGATCAAGAAACTTGTTAAGTTGCAGTTTGGATTCAGTTCTTGCTCTGACAACGAATCAATCGATATCAGAAGGAAAGAGTAGATTTAGTGTTTCCAACGTTAGCTGAAAGACCGTTTTCAACAATTTGGTTTACAGATTTTTGGATGTAGTTCATCAAGCTTATCCTTTTCTTTGTTGTTAACCAACAGGCAACAACCATGTCTTTTGGACATTAGCTTTGAAGATGTCGGATTCTACTATTTGTTTTAGCTTGCTAATTCCCAAGCATTGATCTTACATGTAATCCTTTTTCTTTCCGCAAATGTCACTTTCATGGTTTTTTTTTCATTGAAGAGAAAGTCCAGCAATAATCGTATGCGACCAATTCCAAAGTTTGGGGAGTGGAAAGAAGGTGATCCTTCTTCTGCAGAAGGATTTAGTGCCATTTTTGAAGAGAGGAGAAAAGAGAAACTGAATGGTCATGCATCTAGTGCTAGAATTACACTGTCAGAACCCAAGAAGAAGAAACGCTCTTCTTTCAAGCTCAAGCGTTTCATCAAAGCTCTCAAGGTAACAATCATCAAAACCTCATCTCTTGATTACATTACATACTTAAAACTTTGTTGTGTTGGATGCAGAAGAAGTTTTCTATGCAGAGGAAGTGGTTTGGTTGCTGGTTCCCATTTTCTTCATAGACTTTGATGATCCTGCGTGTTTCTCTTTAACCAACAAGCCTCCTTCAATTTCAATTCTCCCTAAATGGAGTTCATACTCTCTTTTTTTTTTGTCATTGTTACATTAAAATGTTGTCTTAAGAGCCGTGAGTACTCTATTATTATTTGAGTGGCAGTATTCTTATGTTGTCCATATGCTCACTCTCAACATTATGTTTATTTAAATACAACAGTAATCATGTTCATGTCCATACAAAAGCATAACTGTTAAGAAGGTCGTTATATGCAAATTATTGTTGTTCTTGTGCAAAACTAACTTGGATTTCGACAGCAAATTGTGTAGGGCCGGCAACAATTTTAGTAGAGATGTCATGCCGCTTTATTCTTGTTTATATCCTTTAGTATTATGAGAGTAAGCAAAGTAAATTTTGTTCCATCTCGCAGGCAAGCAAGCTTGTATTGTTTTTTTCCTACAAGAAACTTACAGCTGTTGCTAGGAAGAAAAATGAACTTCTAAAATCTATAACAATGGGTTAGGCACCGGCCAAGTTTTAAATTGTGCAGTTGAGAAAAAGTTGACAGAATTAGTCTAAATTATCATAATTGAAAAGCATGAGCTTGGTCCTGTGAGAAAGAATCTATGTAACAATGAAACCAACTAGCTGTGCTTCATGGTCTTGAAGAGAAATTCTGAAGTTAAGGGAGGAAATCAAACCCTATATTAAACATAATTATAAGAAATGGAACAAACATATTCTTTTAGTATGATGCCAAATGGGACCGTTGAATAGCTGTCTCTTTGAAAACTCAGTTCCAAGGTCTTTCAAGACAAGCCAGAGTAGCGTTTGACATCAAGTCTCAATCTAATACTTGGTCCGACCTATGCACAATTACAGAGAATCGAATTTATTCAGGAACAACCTACCATATTACGATCCCAACACCACCAGAGAAGATGAGATCATCTGACTACGCAATGCATCTCACAGTTTCTGTAAAAAAAGGCGTCCTAAGCCTCTTCTCTGCTGGGAGGCTTAGGCCTGAAGCGCATTCGCTCGACTAATGATGCTTTGCTAACTAAACTGGGCTGGACCCTGATTTTCCAACCTTTCACCTTATGGGTTCGAGTTGTGAGTGCTAAATATCGCCTCTCCCTGACCCTTCCCCCCCTTACGCTCCACAGGAGCAATGCCTCGAGCTTCTGGAGGGGGCTATCCGCCACCTGGCATTACGTACGGCAAGGGCTCCGTTAGCGACTGGGTGCGGAGACACGCATATGTTTCTGGCTGAATGATTGGGTCAAGGAGTGGGGCCCCCTACACCGGGTGGCCACTGCCCCGATCCCAGAAGCCCCCCTGTTTGCGACAGTTGCTGATATGACAAATGCAGATGGGTCCTGGAATTGGCCCCTGTTTCACCACTCCCTCCCTGCCTCGGTTTGCATGGATATGGCAGACCCTTGTTTGCACCCTGACTGCTCGGTGGAGGATACCATACGGTGGGGTCCAGTTGCCCATGGCCGGTTTTCGGTCTCATCTGCCTATGATGTTATTGAAGGTCGCACCACAAATACCCATGCTCGGCTGTGGACGCTAATATGGAAATAGGCGGGTCCTCAACGGATCCGCTCTTTCCTGTGGCTCCTGAGCAACCAGAAGCTACTGACCAACCAACAACGCGTGACCCGTCACCTCTCTACGGACAATCGTTGCTCTTTCTGTGGCCAGGAAGAGTCCACTCTCCACGTCGTGATTGCCCTCGAGCCCTAGCTCTCTGGCGACAGCTCCCTGGGTGCCCGGGCAATACAGAGTTCTTTCATTCCCACGTGACTGATTGGGTTACATATAACCTTCTGGTTCCGTCTCACAGCCCGTGGGCTACCATTTTTGGAGTGGCCTGCTGGATGCTTTGGACCTGGAGAAACAAGAGCCTTTTTGATGACGACTTCACATGGCCGACGAATGGGTCGAGATCTGTTTTGTCTTACATTGAGTGGATAGCCCGAGCCCGCACAGTGGAGAACTGTGTTTTTCCAGATCCAGAACTCCCTACATGCCACCTCGTTAGTTAGTCCAAACCACCGGATCCCTGGGCTAAACTTAACACAGATGGAGCTTATCAGCCCAGCTCGTCCATTGCTTCCTCAGGGGGTCTTATTCGTGATTGCACCAGTCACTGGTGTGGTGGTTTTATCCAACATATTGGCAATGCATCCCCGTAAATTGTTGAACTCTGGGGCCTCCACTCCGGGCTCTCTCTGGCTTGGGAGTTGGGGTATTGACGCGTCATTGTCGAAACCGACTTCCTAGAGGTGATTAATCTTCTTTCATCGTCCCGGCCTAATTTTACTGAGAATTTTTCTTTGTTGACAGATACCAGGGAGTTACTCAGCCGAGACTGGGAAGTTCAGATCCAACACGTGCTCCGAGAAGGAAACCAGTGTGCAGATTTCTTAACCGCCCTCGCAGTTCGTACCAGCCTAGGGATGCATTATCTCCCTGCACCTCCCATGTAACATCCCGTTACTGCTAGCAAGGGTATTCTGGTAAATTGGATCGGATTGATGGGTTTCATTGCATTCACTGAACGAACATGCTACTGGCCTCTAATTATAGAGGAACAGGTTTCTTGCATATGCATTTATTCATAGGAGCATGCATTCATGATTTTCCGGCATTTT
>JANJEY010000003.1:18569848-18597838 GCA_024703695.1 Erythroxylum cataractarum
TAGTAATAAAAATATTTATTTTTATTTAAAAAATTAAAAAATCACAATAATTATAAAAGTTAAAGTAAATAAAATAACTAGTTAAAAAAATTTGAAAAAAGAGGGGGAAGGAAAGGTAGGAGGGAGGAAAGGAGAGTTTAAATTTTTTTAAAATTAAAAAAAAAAGTTTCCCTATTTTTTAAAATTTTTGGTACTAGCTGACATTTTAAATACCGATCGGTATTAAACTCGATACAATTAACCATCCGTTTTGTACTTCTCACTAAAGAAAGGTTTTAAGTTTTAACATTCTTGTAATGCTCATTTTGTTGCTATAAATACTTCTTTAGCAATCATATAATATGGTTACTGTAAAGAAGTCATGTAAATTTAGCAACCAAATTTATTGGTTGCTAATGAAAAATTTGAAATACTTGTAATGACCACTCAATAGTT
The DNA here is from genome assembly GCA_024703695.1 of Erythroxylum cataractarum. NCBI lineage: Eukaryota > Viridiplantae > Streptophyta > Magnoliopsida > Malpighiales > Erythroxylaceae > Erythroxylum > Erythroxylum cataractarum. Next base: position 18,570,284 of record JANJEY010000003.1, read on the forward strand.
GGTTGTTAATTTGGTTGCTATTAATAATTTTCTATAGCGGCCATTAAAATTTTGCTAAAATTGTTAAGTTTGGTCGTTATATTATTATCCATGAATTGTAAGCTTTAGTAACCATCTATAGTCACCAAGTATTGATTGATCAGTAAAAATTATACGTAACTTATATATTGCTACCAAATAATTTTTGGTTGCAAAATGTATGTAATTAGCAACTATTTTACTATGGTTGCTGAGAATTTGGTTGCTGAAACTAAATTTTCTTGTAGTGTACTAAACAAGTTGAAGCATTTCAATGTTTTAACCATTATTTAAATTATATAAGTGTAGAAACCAGGCGACGTGAAATAACTAGATTGGTTAGGTTCGCCTGTAAAACAATTATAGGATCGATTGGAGTTTGTGTACCCGTATCCATATCGATTATTGTGAGATGTCGATTTATTTCCTCTCGTCTTCTTCCTTCAGAGAATTCCTCAATGGTTCAGAATTATTTTTTAGAATCGTTATGATGTCATAAGTTATTTCAACTTATATAGCATCTCCAATGGACATATTCTTTGGTAAGTAGAAGAGAGAGGAAAATGGTCTGTGACCCAATTGAGACCCAGTCGGTAATACCCAATAACCATTATCTCGGGTGCGTTTCATAGGACTCAATGCAATAAATTACATGGGACATAAAATAATCTAACATCATCAAGAATATGGGATCTCTAAGCTTCGCCCAAAAAACCTTCAACGATTGAGGAGACAAATGGCATTTATATGAGATGTTGGCTTACAAAGGCAAGCAAATCTTATCGAACTTTTAAAAATTTTCAAGAGAAAAGCCTTCAAAAACCAAATATATGAGCAAAATGCTTCTACCTTCCTCTTAACTATGTATATTTACACCACTTGATTATTAATGTTATAAAAGTTTAATTAAAATTTCAATATTTGGTTATTTAATTCATTTAATTTTAATTCAAGTCATCATCATCAATATCATCACACTCAGTTCGAAATCCTATAATAAAGCGAGATTTGGAGAGATCTGATAGTACACAATTTTACTCCTATATAGTAGAGAGGATGTCCGGTAGACTCACATATAGATATAACAATAAAAGAATGATACAAGTTAAAGAGTAAAAATAAAAAATAAATAAAAATTTAAAAATAATTTTTAAATAACATAAAAAATAATTAAAAATTTAGAAAAATAATAGCTTAAAAAATATATAAGTATACATAATAATTCAAGTATACATAATAAATATCTATTTAAAAGGAGATAGAAGATATTATAACTTTATCTAAAATTAATTCTAATGATTAATTGAGATAATTTATAAATAAAACGAACAATAATCATACTTTTACATATAATACTTCATTTAAATTTAACTATACTTTTTGTCAACAATAATTATTATTATTTAGAATAATAGTTTAAGTATTCAGTTTTATCAACACAATTAAATTTGTGAAAACAATTAAACTGATATTAGATCGCTATAAAACCAGTTAAAGTTAAATAAAATTGAAGAATTTAAAATATGATTGAAGGAGACTGTCCTTACCAACTGAAAATTTTAAATGAAAAAAGTTGTTAAATGAAAATTAGTTAGTTTATTTGGTTTATAAAAATCAATTAGTTTACGAAAATCGATTGATTAGTTAATAATGATCAGTTTTTAACAATAAGGATTATTAAAATAAATTAAACCAAAAAATTAAAAACTGAATAAAAAAATTTATTGGTTCACAGTTTTTACGATTAAATTGAACAAGTTCATAATAGTTGAATTTGGTCATTTTTAATACTTTCCACCCATAACCACATCTATAAAATAAAACCTTCCTTAATGGTACCACTCATATTATATATATCGAATCTTTCGATGGATAAAGTTAGCTTTGAGTCAAGAGGCTGAACTTGTGACCTAAATCCTTTCCAATTAAGTCAAACAGAACACTAACATATGCTTAATACTAAACTTTGGTGTTCACAGTTAGTTTATACCCTAGTAGCGAATCAATTATATGCAAGTTAATATATGACATTATTTTGAATTAATGAAAATGCTTTATTTATCTTTATGTATTAATTTAGTTAGTATTTTGTGTTTTAATACTAAAGATAAAATCCTTGAAATAATTACTATATAATTGAAATTATAATGAAATCATAATTATGAGATTCAATTTATACTTATGTGTTATTCCTAAATACTCTTAGGTATAATTTTATCAAGACTAGATATTGTTAAAATGATAAAACTAGCACATATTATATTTCTTTCTTATGAGAAAGTAATTGATCTCATAAATTAAAGTATAGAGATACTTAAACTAATGTATGGGTGATTATTACAGAATAAGTCTTTGAACTGACCCGGTTATGAGAATTTCAGATGGAATATTACTTATGTGTCTATGGATTATCTCATAATGATAGTTGTATAATTGATCATCAGACTTGAGATTACCAAGATATCTAATGTGGGAATTACTATGTTTTGATGCTACTTATGAATCATCCTAAGATAATTCAGTTGGTAGCAATTGGATACAGTATAAACTATATGTAAATAATTGAGTAAGTCAATATTGGATTCGTCACTCTAAAATAATTAAATATAATATTCTATTGTTCTTGATTAGTAATGATTTATGGAATTATCTGGCCAGAGTGAATTGATATTTGAAAAGGAAGTTTTAAATTTCAATTATAAATCAATTACTAATCAGCAAGAATGAACAAGATTGGATGATAAAAGTAAACACTGTATTCATAAATTAGAATATTTAATGACAAAAGGATTAAATCATACATCATAGTCATGCATAGACAGGTTAAGTCAATCACTTTGATATTCCTAATATTTGAGTAATCATGACATGTTGCTAGACTTCTACATGATTTATGATTATGAATTATTTAATTGAAGAATTAAAGAAAAATTTAAAAAAATTAATTTATCCCATTCTAATTATGAATTAGAATTATAATTTATAATCGTTGTCAATTTATTAGGAACCTAATGGGTCACACATTAAAGAGCAATTTGTGAAAAAATCAATTTAATTAAATTAGACTTAATTATAAAGTTTAAGAAACTTTGGGGGATCAAATATGAGATATTATTTGATTTTATTAAAATTAAATTAATTAGAATTTGATTTTGATTTTGATTTTGATTTTAATTATAATTATAATTAAAGAGATTTAATTTTTATCTCTTTAATTATAATAAAAGATTCTTATGATTTTTTCTATTTAAAGGGAATAGCTTTTTGGAAGCTAGCACTTTTTGTCTTCTTTCTCTCAAAATAGTTTGAGAATTGCTTTGTGGATACCATCAGAGGCTGGACACTTAAACAACTCACGATTGATCAGTCGAAAAAGTTTCAAAGATTTTTCAACAAAAAAGTGAACAAGGTATGATTTCTAAATCGTTTTATGTTTTATTCAAGTTTATTCAATTACTAGGATCCGCTCAGAATTCGTAAAAAATTTTATTTTCCACTTTGTCCGTGATTCGAACACGGATATATTCCAACAGTGATATCAGAGCCTCCTTTAATTGTTTCACTTGAATTCATTACTTGATTATTGTTGTTTTTGATATGTTTTGCTTCGATTTTTTGTCTTTTTCCAAAGCTATTTCCAAGACTGTTTTAGGTTTTGATTGTTCTGAGAATTGCATATGTTTATTCTTTGTTTAAGCATGCATTTATCCAGAAATTGTTTCCACTCTCATGTGTTTTGAGTTCTGTCAAAACTAAAACCTAAAGACAATGCATATGTGCTTACGTTTGTTTTTAAAAATTGTTCTCTCTACCTTGTTGCTTGCATTTGTAGCCCCTATGATCTGACTCTGAAAAACTTATTTGCATTTGCTTTTTTTAACCTTTATGATTACTGCCTTGTGTTATTCTTCTTCTTGTTTGTGTCTCTGCTTGTGCTTACGTTTTCTGAATACAAATGGGCGATAATTGCCCATCTTTGGAAACCACCATTGAAATAGATAGCGTTGCTGGGGGTGATTGTCGCCACTAAAGAAGTCGATGAGCGTTAGTCACCCATCAAATAGTGATGCCATCGACAATGAACGTTAATCGCCTATTGTAGGTGACGCTGCAAACGACATCATAGATGACATTGCTTGGGCAGTCTATGGATGGCGCAAATGATGGCAAATGTAGGTGGTGAAGATGGGTTGCAGTTGAAAAGATGAGGGAGCGTGATAGACGGGGTTGGAAAAATCATCGGTGGGACTACTGACGATTTAAACTTGGAAGCAGGGGATGAGGGAGTTAGGTGGCGACGTGGGAGGGAGCGGTTGCAGAAGACGGTGGAAGTTTTTGGAGAAGACGAAGGACACGTGTGGGACACACGTCTACTGTTCTCGAGAAACATTCATCGCAGACGTTGACTAGTCAACCTATTTTTGATCGCGAGGCACATGCATCCAACCCCTTTTATTTGTTTTAAATGTTTATAAAAACCCTAAATTGTCATTTAATTAATTTAATAGAGATTAAATTAATTTTAACTCCTAATAAAATTGAAAAATATTTTACGAATTTTTGAAAATTGTTTTCAAAGGAAATTTTTATTAGGAAAAATTTTGAAATTTAATTTAATTTTTCAATAGTTGAATTATTAAATTAATTTTTTATCAAATCAATAATTAGAATCAAGCAAAAGTTTTAAATAATATCTTTCATAATTGGATTATGTTTGAAATTATAGATATAATGAGATTATATTATTTTGATGAGATCAATTTTTTTTTTAAATTTAAATCCCTCAATAAATATTAAGTACACGTTATGAACGTAATAGTTATCTTCGATTATTTAATAATAAAATCATAATTTTATTTATTATTTAGCTTGTTAAGTAAACTCAAGGTCACTTTAACCTAGATATGTTTTATCTTAAATGAATAGATTCTACTTAACTAAAATTGTATGATTTGGATGAGTAAATTCATGATCATATAAATATAGAGGCATGGTTAAAAATTGTAACATCTCGTTACCCATATTAAGGATAAAATAGTAAAATATGAGAGATATTGAGAGATTAGAAAATGTATTTCATGTTCATGCATAATATGACATACACATACACATAAATATAGATATCTTTGCACATGAAAATGATTATACATGCATTAATTGACATTCCACATATAATTGATTTATATATGTGAAATGTGATTTTATTGAAAATTGTGGTTTATTTGTATTGAAAATTAATTTGGAGAGTATATTTTTTAAATTAGAATTTTTAGAGAATTTTTGGAAAATTTCTAAAATTGTTGAATATTATTAGACTAGGAAAAATGCCACTTGGTAAGTAAATTGATGAATGGAAATAGACATAAAAGTCAAATGATATTGAAGAATTTTTTTAGATGACTTTAGAATTTGTGAGAAGATGATATTGAAAATTTTAGAGATGATTAAAATAAAAAGATGGGAGTTATGGGACTAGTTCAATAAGAACTTAGTTAAAGCCTTATAAGTTAGATAAGTGACTAGTGTCACTTGTCTAGTTTAAATTTTACTATACCATTTCATTTTAAATGACCAAGTCACGTTTCTTCTATCTTTGAAATACCAAGTCATTCTTTTTTATGTCTTGTTTTATTTCCCTCTTCGTGGCTTTCTTCTCTAAGCTTCATCTTCTTCACGATTTTCTCACCAAAGTTACACCTTGCTTTCATCTATCTTTTTCTACTCCCATTTCATTGTCTCTTCCTTTTGCTACAAGAAAACCTAACATAATCCACCTTCATGATGATGTACGTGGGTTGCATGAGAATTAGGGCTTCTTGGAGTTTTTGAAGAAATTGAAGTTTTAACAAGTAAGTTATGCTTTAAATATCATGGGTATGGTTAAATGAAGCAGAATAATGAGTAAAGAGTGATGACTTGATTTTTTGTAATGTGTATGTATGATAAATAGTTGAAGTAAATGTCTTGCTTTTGTATATGTATGATGAGTAATAATTCATAAATTATTTTAGAGATGTTTTATAGGCGAATGATCGTCATAATGGTGTTAAGATGAGTGCAGAAAATTGATAGTGAATGGTATATGCACATGTTTTGTTTTGAGTTAATGATCAAATATAGATCATGAATTGGTTTGTGAATGATATTGAGTTGAAATAGAGTTGAGAATGAAGCGTAAAGAAGTATGAAAAGTGATCTTTGTACAAGTTGTGTTAGGTGTAAAATCTGGAAATTTGGAACATGAGTGCTGGAAAATATAGCTGTAACGTGTTCATTCATTATGCTTATGTGTTTTACCCATAACTTGAGTTGTAGTTATACAAATAAGATGATTCTTGATCTGGATTAAACTAGAGACATAAGAATACATTTTTTATGAAGACATCAAATTTAAATTATGTCCTTAAAAGTCTCAAAATTTGACATGAAATTGAGAACTAGGTGCAACAAATTGGTAGATGAATGTATATGTTTGTGTTTTGTTTTGAGAGTATGAGAATAACTTCTATTTTGAGTGTTTATGATCAAGTATGGAATATGAATTGTGTAACATGATGTTTTGATAAGGGAAAGTAATTTAAAATGAAAGTTTGAGAAGACAAATGAAGAATGTGTAGGGAATAAATATGCAGAAAAATGAAAGTGCAGAAAACGTGAAGAACATGCGTGAATTTTTCTGTTTTAATGTTTGAGTTTTAATATGGGATTTAGGCTTTGTTTGTGGATGATTTGAGTTAAATGGAATTCCAAAATGGGGTAGATATAAATTAGAAAAGTTATATTGAGAAAAATAAAACAAGAAGATGAACAAAATGCAGAAAAATGAAGGAAAGTGCATGAAATGAAGAACATGAGTGGAGAATTTTCTAGTTTTTGATATTTGGTGTTAATTATGGTTTTTAATTTGTTTAAGAATGTGTTGAGATGAATAGGAGTTGAAATGATGAAATGAAAATGGGGAATGTACAAAACAATTATGATCTTTTGAAATAATTTGGGAGAGATTGAGTGATAAATTTGGGAAGAAAATGATGAACAATTCTGGAAAATTGATGAATGGAGTATTTTTATTAAACATGCTTTGGTATTTTGGAAACATATTGATCTGTAGTTATCCAAACAGAATGATTCTTAATTTAGATTAAACTAGAGACATAGGACTACAATTTTTTTGAAAAAAATTGAAATTTAATTCTATTTCTAGAATTCCAGAATTTGACTTGAAGTTGAGCCTAGAATAATGTTTCAGTTTAAGAATAGTTCAAATTATTTGGCGTATAACTTTTGGAGTACAGAATCAAATTGAATGATCTTAGTGTCATTAGAAACTTAAGACAATGGTAACATTTTTATAGAAACAAATGTTAACAAATTACTTCATTTTCATTGTCAGATTGATCGTGCACAGTAGACCCGAAAATGTGTTTCAGGAAAAATCTAAATTGACCAAATGAGTTATAACTTTTGATTTTTAATGATTTTATTAAGGTATAAACCTAAGCACAAATTATAATTAGGTGATTTTGGAATTATGAATGTTTACATGATGAGAATAATAGAGCAATACCTGGGATTTGGCATAAACATGCGTTATGCATATTTCGTATACCTAAATGTGCATCAATGAATATTTATGAAATTGTGCATGTATTGCATATTATAGAGAAGCAACTGGAACGTCAACATCCAGATATTGTCGAAACTTCGAGGCATAGCCTCTGGAGTAATCAATGAGTAACCTAGACGGTTTCACTCAATTAATTGTTTGTTTTAAAATATATTTTGAATGATGATATGAACGTGATTTAATTATGTAGATGTCGGACAATGAAGGTCCGAGACTTGATGCATAAATGTGATATTGGAGTGCTACTTGTATGTGAATGTGATGAAATAACTGCTTCTTGACATAATTGTTTAAATATGAAAGATACATTCCATACATGAATGCATGATCAGATAGTGAGAGTTGTGACCTAAGTAGCCATAAAAAATGAGCTTAAAGCTCCAAATGTGATTAAGAGCCAAAGGCTCACTATGTAAATATCTCCAACGGATAAGGGACAGTCTAAATGAGCCCAATACCTATAATAGATACGATACAGTTTAGGCACTCGGTCACAACAACGTAATAATAGAAAGAGTCACATGAGCATTTCATATACATTTTAATAAGTATGTTTGATTGTTTGAAATGGAAAATTCTTACTCTTAAGTGAGAATGTGATATGTGATAATTTATGCAAAATGCAAAGATGTGAATTATATGTTATATGTGTGATGTGTTGTATGAATTGAGTGAACTATCAATGATGATTATCTCATTGAGTTCGCAAAACTCACCAAAATTACTCAAAATGGTACCCGATATTGACCGGTACTGGTACAATACCATACCAGAACTCAATCTGATACTAGGTCCAGTGTGGTATTCGCAACATTGTAGATTATACTAAACCCTTTTCTCCTGTAGCTAAATTGACATCTGTTTGTGTTTTCATTGCATTGGTAGCCACCCATGATTGGCCTTTTCATCAACTCGATGTAAAAAATGCTTTCTTTCATAGTGATTCTCAAGAGACTATTTTTATGGAGCAACCACCAGGATTTGTTACTCAGGAGGAGATTAATCTAGTGTGTCGCCTTAATAAATCATTTTATGGTTTAAAACAGTCACCGAGAGCGTGGCCTAGGTACAATTGTATAGTGGTTATGGAGTTTGGTTTGCATCAATGTAGTGTTGATCACTCTATATTTTATCGTCACTCTGTAAAATTCTTTTGATTGTTTATGTTGATGATATTGTTATTACTGGAGATAATAAAGTAAGAAATTTAGTCTTTAAAGTCATTCCTACTGATTAAATTTCAAACAAAGGATCTTAACTTACTAAAATATTTTTTGGGTATTAAGATAGCAAGGTCAAAAATGGAGATTTGTCTATCTCAAAGAAAGTACGTCCTTGATCTTCTAGAGGAAACAGGTCTGTTGGAAGAAAGCCAATTGATAGCCCAATGGAACCCAATGTAAAACATAATGTTGATAAAGGAAAGCAGTTGGAAGATCCAAGTAAGTATTGAAGATTTGTTGGTAAACTGAATTATTTGACTGTTACTCATCTAGATATTTCGCTTGTTGCAAGTGTAGTGAGTCAATTTATGGAATCTCCGTGAACTAGTCATTCAGATGCAGTTATTAGAATTCTGAGATTTTTGAAAGGCTCTCTAAGATAAGATCTTCTTTACCAGAATCATGGACACATTCAGATTCAAGGGTATATAGATGCATATTGGGTAGACTCTTATGACCCACAGTATACTTCTAGCTACTATGTATTTTTTGGTGAAAATATGGTATCATGGAAAAGTAAAAAACAGTCAATTGTTGCACGTTCTATTGCTAAGTCTAAGTATAGGGCTATGCAGTATATTATATGTGAGTTGATTTGGTTGAAGCATCTTCTTCGAAAACTTGGTTTCACGCACTCCACTCTAATGAAATTGATGTGCGATAATCAAGCAGTCATTTATATTGCCTTGAATCTAGTCTTTCATAAGAGAACCAAAGCATTAACGGGGTCTCAATTGAATCTATATGCAACAAGCTCGGAGTTTATGATACGTATATACTCCAGCTTGAGGGGGAAGTATTAGGAAATATCTATATTAGGGAAAGTATGATCTCCCTCTTTGTTGTGTGATTTCCTCCTTATTTCAAAGATCCTTTCTTTATGTAATGACCTCTGTATAAAGGATACAAGGGTCTTGAGTTATTATCAAGCCCCCAGTAAAATATTCTCTATTATGTACAATTTCATTTACTCATTTATCCCAAAAATTACTAAGAAACACATAGAAGGTGTTCGACCAAAATACACCTCAAAGGTGTTTGGCAAATTGATATTGAGAACCTAAGCATAGGAATTTGGTAATAGCATAGTGAGATTTTTTTTTAATGCAGATCACAATCTCAAAATAACCCTTATAATAATTAGGATTTCGTATAATAAAACTAGGAAGTTACTTATCCTAATATTGTTAAGGAGGAAATGAAATTAAATAAAGTTCAATATCTAATTATAGAGATAATTATGTGAGATTTGTTACCTATCCTAATATCCATGAATGTCTTTTATTCTGCTTTTATTGGTTGCATAACGAGTCCTCATCGGAAGCAGTTCCATCTGGCCCATATAAGCTCTGAACTGCATTTACACAGCCCAACCACGAACTGAATTTCGCTTTATTGCAGTTGATTTAGATGCAAGCCGGCGTTGCTTGGATCAATACAGTGGTCATACTTGCGAAACCTTAATTCCAATCCTGGAAATAATAACCATAAAAATGTGAATTGGTCATCGAAAAGTTGACTGTCTCTGTCCTGGCCGCTATAGTTGTTCAGCTAACTTGGTTACTATGTGAAGAAAACATAAACATATTTATGTAATTCATTACTCTAGTTCCTTAATCTCACGAGTAAGTAAGATCAGAAGATAATAGCATTTCATTTCTATAAAAAGAATGCCACTCAACTTCAAATTCGTTTTTTCGGGGAATAGGTATGTATCGTTCGTTTTAAACTTTTCCTTAAATTCAAAAAGCAGGGCTAACAGTAATACAAGGCTCTAATGCTGTCACCGTTTAGTCGTTAAATGCGGTGGTTTTCAGCTCATCTACTTCAACCCCCAGCAGCTGTCTCTTCTCCTGTATTTGTCTGTCCTCACATCACTTCTCGTTAAATTTTACTTATCTATCTGCTTCGCCTAACTGCCCATCTCCTTCCACTGGTTTGTCGGAGTCTCCTCTGTTTTATTTATTTTTCCTCGGGATCTCCGTTTGTTCAATCCAATCCCACCAATCTCTACCCAACTCAAAATCCTGTGTTTGGGTCTCTATATTTAGTTTTGTCGAGCAAACCCAGTTATCAGATCTGCTTCTTTTGCTTTGTGATTCAAAAAGGTTCGAACTTTTCAAAAATGGAGCTCTGTTTTGTTGAGAAGCTGAAGGGTCAGCCTTTGTGGGTTCTTGTTTTATTTGGTTTAGGCTCTGTCTCACTTTTGAAGTTTGTTCTTGTTGTTCTTAACTGGGTTTATGTTAATTTCCTGAGACCTGGTAAGGATCTAAAGAAATATGGTTCATGGGCTCTTGTAACTGGATCAACTGACGGTATTGGGAAAGGTTTTGCTTTTCAGTTGGCTCGAAAAGGCCTCAATCTTGTGTTGGTGGGTCGAAATCCTGATAAACTCAAAGATGTTTCAGATGCAATTCAGTCAAAATATGGGAAAGTACAAATCAAGACCGTTGTTGTTGATTTTAGTGGCGATATTGATGAGGGTGTCAAAAGAATTAAGGAGATCATTGGAGGGCTGGACGTTGGTGTCTTGATTAACAATGTTGGCGTGTCGTATCCATACGCTAGATTCTTTCACGAAGTTGACGAGGAATTGTTGAAGAATCTGATTAAAGTAAACGTGGAAGGCACTACAAAAGTTACACAAGCTGTTTTGCACGGGATGTTGGAAAGGAAGAAGGGTGCTATTGTGAATATTGGCTCTGGTGCAGCAATTGTTATTCCTTCTGATCCTCTTTATGCGGTTTATGCCGCTACCAAAGCGTAAGCTTTTACATCTTTTGGAAAAAGTGTCAGGATGCGATCTTCTTGTTTTTATGACTTATTTTGTGTTAGCTGTAGTTGCTAAAGCAATACTTTTTGCTTATTCTTCAGGTACATAGATCAGTTCTCCAGGTCCCTTTATGTGGAATACAAGAAGAATGGGATCGACGTTCAGTGTCAGGTATTAATCCGCGTTTAATTAATTTGTCAATTCTGATATTTTACAATTACTGAGCTATTTTTCATTTGAAATTGAACAAACATGAATGCATGACCAATAAATGATAGGGTGTTTTGGCAGGGAAAAATTATGTTTAATGAAAGTTCATGCATTTCAAATTGTTTTTCACGATTTTTAGCTCTGTTGTGTCAACCGTCTTCTGGCTAGGATTGATACTTTGCTGAGCTATTTAGGAACAAAGTTTGCATGTTTGAAGTCATCTGTTTTTGTCTGTCTTCATTTGTTGTTAAATTATCGAAGTCATAATTTAGCCAAGAAGGATTAACAGAAATGTTGTGTATCTATCCTGGGGCAAAAGTTAAACTTAGGGACCTACAGCAGGTGTCTCGAGTTACTTGGATGATCTGATTTTCTAGGAAAGCGGAATTTCTAGTTGCAATTTAGGATAGGATCCGGCTTTTGCCTATGAAGTTCCTAAAATTTCTGTTACCAACACTTGAATCTATTGTCAGTTGTAATTGCATGTACTAAAATTCTTCTAGTATTCGTTCAAGCTTATATCAGTTATCTTGAAACAGTAGCTAGGAAGTCTCGTCCTTATCAAATGTTTTATACTTGTTTACATGTTTTGACATGCTAAATATTAGTCTGCTATTACTTATGTCTGTCAGCTGATACCGATTTCATAAGTAATGCATTAGGATCTGCAATCTGCTGAACTCATCAGACAAAATGCACATTGTGTTTGTGGAAGCCATCTGTTATCTATTAATGTTTCTTACCTTTTCCCTTCATTTCTTTTACATGTTTCTGATGATTCCTTTGTGTCTTAGTTGTCTGGTATGGTTATCTGTTGGGTTGGTGGCATTACTAGATTCTGAATGAATTTTAGAACTGTTAAAAGTGAAGAAGACAGAAACATCAATTATGCATGAACACATACGATAAATTACATTCTTGATCACATTTGGCTGCTTGAGTTAACTGCAGATGTTCAATCCTTTTGGCTTACGTATTCTTTTGAGATGCACCAAAAAAAATTTTCTGTATACAGGTGCCCCTGTATGTGGCAACAAAGATGGCATCAATAAAGAGATCTTCCTTCTTTGTCCCATCGAGTGATGGCTATGCCCGAACTGCCTTGCGATGGATTGGTCATGAACCTCGTTGCACGCCATACTGGCCCCATTCTCTTCTTTGGGGCATTCTCTCCTTGTTACCGGACTTCCTCATCGACGAAGGGAGACTGCGGTTTTCCCTTGCAATCCGGAAGAGGGGACAACTTAAAGATGCTAGGAAGAAGGAATGAAAGTGTTCTGTATACCATTTTAGCCAGGGAGGTTGTTCGGTACAATCAGTTGGTCGTTGTTTGGTGCATTAAACTTTTAGGATACTAATTCTGTATTGTATCGTCTTTCTATGATTCAAGCATATCGGTGGTCATTTGATAGTTGCTTTCAGATGCTCTGTAGTTTCACCATTGTAACATAACATAGCAGTTTGAAGAATCAAGCTTTATCGTTGAGAAGGAATTGCAGTTAGGGTTGGCAATTTTGACCCGGTTCGCACGTCGAGTTAATTAATTAATCGGTTAATTTTTATAAATTAGTAAGTTTTTATAAATTAAACTAAAATAATTATTTTTTATTTAATAATCTCTTTTTTTAATTAAATTTAAATTTTTTCGGTAAGTCAAATAATCATATTTTAAAATTTCAAATTTTATTCAATTTTTAATTAATTTTATGACGATTTAATTCTGATTAAATTTTTTAATTTTTAAATTTTTTATTTTATCAATTTAATTTTTAATTTAATTTTTAAAATATTGAAAATACACACTCTTAGGAATTGAATTGTACTATAACATAAACACTTAAAATTACTCGATGTCCTCTAATGTAATTTGCTAATTTGCGGAAGCATACAGTGTTAGTGAGTCGCGCGCATCGTCAAAGCATCGTCGTATCATCCTCCAATCCCTTGCCGCCTTGGATGCAATGTACATAGTATATTATTAGTTTATTACACTTAAAACCATAAAAACAGCATAGAGCCTCTTTGCCTTTGCAGCCATCGTCCCAGACGAACTGTACGCATCGGCGGCACTTTACACCTTCCCTAACCGATGACGAGAGGCAGTATGACCTCCGCTTCCGATTATTCGGCATCATGCGACAACGCAGTGTTCGTCGACACAAACCTCGACACTCACTTGGCCATGATCGTCTCCAATTCTGACACCGTTGCCGATCTCAAAGGTGAATACTGTTTAGTTTTTCTTTCTTCCGTTCTATGTTTGTTCGCCTGTATCTATCATTGTACTTAACTGTGGCTGTTTTGGTTGTGTAGAGAAAATACTGCGTGAACATCCACTCTGCTTTCCTGACATTGGAGAGATAAAGATTGTTGCTTTAAAGGTAATGTATTATTTAATGGGCGTTTATTTTTGTTTCCTTGGTTGTTTTCATGTGTATGAAGTTGGGTCTTTAATGTTTTCGTAACGTGGTAGGTGAAGCGAAGAGGGCATTCTTATCATTTGTCTGAGTCTATGCTTGTTAGAAGTGCGTTTGATGGGATTAAGAAGAATTGGTTTCTTAGTGTTGATGCTTTTAGAGTTGTACAAAATGAGGTTCCAGCTTTGGTTAGTAATGATTCTGGGAATTTAATGGTGGTTTCTGGTGTTGAGAGTGGTAATTTGGCTGATGATCACCCCAAAAGTTTGTCCATAACTACTGCTCCATCGTTGCCCCAAGTCGATGTTGAACTGCAACCTGAGAAAGTGAACTGCCACAAGGCTGATTTGTTGACTTCGAATGGTGGTGCTTCTGAAGGTATAGGAGATTTGAAGAAAGGAATTGGCTTTACGGACAAAGATATGAGTATCGTTATACCCCAGAAGGCAAACAATTGGTCAGACCCTCATGCACAAAAACCAAATGGTCACTATAGCGAGGAAGTTATGAGAACAGAAAGTGAATTTCATCAGGGTGAATCAAGGAATATGGTTGATGAGATGCAACGCAGCAAATTGCCTGAAGGAGTTTTGCAACCTCAACTTGCCTCTAAGACGAAACTCCAAAGCAAGAAAAAGAGAAAAGATTCTATAAATAATCTTACTATGGAAGAAGCTGATACATCAATGAATAAATTTGGTGGAAATGAATTGCCACCAGAGACTATGGTCAGGGAACATACTTTGGGAAAGAATGGTTCACATGATTTACAGGTGAGCATTACAAGCAACACTGGTGGACCAAGTTTGAACTTGTCTACTGATGCAAATAAGCCATCAAGAACTGCAGAAAAGAGGACTGATGTTTTGGATCAGGGGCATGAAGTTCCTGAGGAGCATGTTTTAGGCAAAGACGATGAATCCAGGATGAATGTTGTAGATTCTCAATGTGATAAGGCCTCAAAAGATGCTTCAGAATTGAAGCCTGCTTCAAAAAGAAACTGCAGAACTCGGAAGGAAAAAAATAACAATCTCATAAATGAAAATGAAACTTTCTTTTCTGACTCCGATAAAAAGGTAATTGAGTCTTCTACTATCTGTCAACAGCCTTCAGGGAGCTTACAAAAGAAGACAAATCCCACCTTAGAAGGCTTGTCTACTGAAATATTAGAAGGAGAACACTTGCATTCAGCCTCTCCAAGTAATCCAAAGAGGACAGGGAAAAAGAAGCCTTTAAAGAAATCATCTGACGTTCTCAATAAAGGTACTAATTCTGCTCCTTCTTCCGAGATAGATATTAGAATTGAAGTCTCGAAAGTTGCAAGGAGAACTAACACAAGATTTTTGGGTCAAGAAAATGATGAGGCGGCACTTTCAGGACAACACATTCAGAGCGTTTCAGTATCTGAGCCTTGTGGCATCTTACTGAAGGATAAGCGCTATGATCATGTCCCAGAAGTACTGAAAATACCTTCTTCCCACGGTAAGCATCAGGTATTTTAATGGAATTCAAGTTTGTATACACTGTTCATATATTATCTAGTAATAAACCAAGTAACAAAATGGGCGACAAAATGGTTGTTGACATTCATGCTAGTCTTTTTGTAAGCAATAACATGACAGAGAGAAATGAAAAGCAAATGCAATACCTTTAGGCTTTAGGCTAGTTACTGCATCTGTGACCTACTTACTGTGTCTTGTATCCTCTTTATTGCATTTGCTGCGGAACAAACTAAAAGTTCTAAAGAATGCGAATCCTATTGATGTTGCAGAACATCCTTCCTTTGTGATTAATGAATCTGACGACTTGGAGAAAGGTGCTGGAATTTCTACCCATGGTCAGACATCCAAAACTGATAAGTTCGAAAAAGTTGAAGGTCATAAGTTGTCAAAGGATATTTCTTCTGTTGGTATGCAGTCCATAAATTGCAAGCTGTCTGGTCAGGACATAGCTGGTAAAATCAATGAAGAATTTGCTCCTTCTGAATCAACTGAGGCAAGTGAAGCTGTTGACTACAGAAAATCATCGATAAAAAGAAAGAAAGTAAGGAAAATTGTGGATTCTGCAAGTGAACTACCACTTTCAACAAATATTGATGTTGCAGAACATCCTTCCATTATGATAAAAGAATCTAACCACTTGGAGAAGGATGCTGGAATTTCTACTCCTGCTCAGGCACCCAAAACTGATAAGTCTGCGAAATTTGAAGGCAGTGAATTGTCAAAGGATATTTCTTTTCTTGCTACAAAGGCCTTAAATTGCAAGCCATCCTGTCAAGGAGAAATAGATGGCAGAGTCAATGAAGTAGTTGTTCCTTCTGAATCACCTGAGGTTAGTGAAGCCATGGATCACAGGAAGTCATCAAAGAAAAGAAAGAAAGCAAAGAAGATTGGGGATTTAGCAAGTGAAATGCCAGTCACAACGTCTGTTGATGTTGCAGAACATCCTTCCCTTGTGATTGAAGAACCTGACAACTTGGAGAAAGCTGGTGCAATTTCTACTCACGGTCAGACACAGAGAACTGATAAGAATAAAAATGTTGAAGGCAGCGAATTGCCAAAGGATATTTCTTCTCTTGCTACGCAGTCCTTAAATTGCAAGCCATCCTTTGAAGGGGAAATAGATGGCAAAATCAATGTAGTTGTTCCTTCTGAATCACCTGAGGTTAGTGAAGACATGGATCACAGGAAGTCATCGAAGAAAAGAAAGAAAGCAAAGAAAATTGGGGATTCAGCAAGTGAAATGGTAGTTACAACAAAAGAACCTGACAACTTCGAAAAAGCTGCTGCAATTTCTACTCATAGTCAGACACACAGAACTGATAAGCCTGAAAAAGTTGAAGGCAGCAAATCGTCAAAGGATATTTCTTCTCCTGCTATGCAGTCCATAAATTGCAAGCCGTCCAATCAGGGTGAATCACTTGATGTTAGTGATGCTGTCAACCACGGAAAGATAGTGAAGAAAACAAAGAAAACAAAGAAAATTAGAGATTTAACAAGTGAAGAACCATTCACATCAGTTACAGAACATCTTAAAGGTTCTCAAAGTGGCTTTGCTTCAGATGAGCCTTCTAAGGTAATTCATGCCAATGATGAAAGCATTGAGGCAGAAAACATGATTCCTAAAAAGAAGGTAAATAAAGTATCAGAGATGGATACGGTCAGTACTTCTGTTTTGGCTACTGATATAGAAATTGATGATGTGATCCAGAATGCGGTGAACTCTGTGCAGCAAATTGAAAGCCAAGTGAATACTTATTCTGACGGAAAACCGAGGAAGAGTAAGAAGAAAATTCAAAAATCAGAAGAAAATAAGCCTCCTGGACTTGCAATTGAAACTAAGGATGTTGGATGTGAGGCTCATGTAAAATCAACTGATAACATAAAGGAAGTGCATTCCTTGATAAATGTGAAAAATCACAGAGTCGTGAAGAATGCAACTTCAGTCAACCCATTAGATGAAAGAAAATTAGAGCATAACATGGAAGCTAATACTAAGCTTGGCATTATGGGTGCAAAAGTGGATTCTGTTACTGTTGAAACTTCCAAAGCTGCGGAAGTCCACGCCAAGGAGAGGCAGCTTGGAAATGTTGGAAGTACTAATGCTAAAAAGAGGCATGCAGGTAAAGCTAAAAATGATTGTGAAGCAACTGGCCAAAGTGATATGATCAACTTTAATGACTATTTTGTGCGTAACCATGACGATGATGAAACTGTTGCGTCAAATAAGGTACTTGTTGATAGCACGACTAAAGCAAAAAGAGATCTTGAGAGTAGAACAGACAAGAAAAAACTAAACCTTGACGTCCATTCTGGCAGTAAGCTGAGTACTCCTGCATCAACCAAGTCTGACAAACCAATATCTGTTTCTGAAGAAGCCAGAAGAGCTATCAAGCTATCTGGTACTGGCAACAATATTAAGAATAAGAAAGACTCTTATTCAGCATCAATCTCTAGTTTGGAAAGTTCTAAAAGGAGCATTGCCAAAAATAAAAGGGCCAAGGAGTATCTATCACATGAGCGGCAAAATCAGGCAGATTGTAGAAAAATGACCCCGACAAATGCTGGGGAAGTTGTAAATAGCTTAAAAAATGATACAAGCTTAATAGGAAAATCAAGTGCAATATTTAATGATGATAGTTATGGACCTTCTGCTGATGGAGATGTACTTAACAATTCTGACTCTGGCACTAAAACGCCATCAGACAATTCACTGGCTTCAGACTGCTCAGATGTAGAAAGTGATCTACATTTCAACTCAGCACAGAATGGTAATCTAAAATCTGTTTCTTGTACTAATAGCTATGTTGAGATTTTTTGTGTCTTAGAGTTTTTGGTGTTGAAATCCCTCTTTTGTGCTCATTGTGGTTTGTGAGACCAATGAGATGAGCAAAAAAATAGTGTCTATCGTAATTTCTAGTTTACAGTTGACTTGGGTTATAAAGCTTTTACCAGTTGAAATTGCCTTCACCATAAGATTCCTCTCAACAACCATGCCATTCCCATTGTCTTGGGAATAGTTGTTCTGCTATTTTTGTTATGAGTTACTTTTGTGTTTCATGACACTAATTATCTTGGTTTACTTTGGTGTATTTTGTAAATTAGCTTTCTTCCTTCTAGTTAATGACATTGGTAAACGAACATAGTTGCTTCATGTCTTGCTCAATGTTGGCATTCCAGGATAATTTCTCATATGCAGAAAATTTTGAAGCACAAACCCTGCACGTCTAACTTAATAACATTAGTTCCTGGTTACATTGATCTTTTGGGTCATGCTAGTGTTCTGAGCTTCTAACCCTTTAATCGTCTTCGCTTTTACTATTTCTTCTCATTTGAATAAATTTTTGCTGCAGAGTCTAATGGCTTGAAAAGAAAGGAAGCTGGTAGTGCAAAGAGCAGCTTTAAAGAATTGTAAGTGATAAAAATATAAGTTCACCTTCACTCCGTTTAAATAGAAACCTATATAGCCGCAAATTCTTGATGTGATTGTGGCACATTAGTCTTCTCTTGAATAGTAGTGATGGGAAGTTGGTAGGACGATGGGTATGGCAATTCAATATATATATACATATATATATATATATATATATATATATGGTTTCATGGTGTCTTGAAAAGACCTTGAACGTAAAGAGGAGGGAGTACCTCTCAAGCCCAGAGCTTGGTGGTAGGGCCTTGATTTTCAGAATATCAAAAGGATCATTTTCTTCTTCCATAGATTGGAATATGATATATGGATGTCTTACTATCTCTTTTTCTGCACATTGGTATAGCTCCTCAGGCATGACCCTGGATGCCATACTTAGAAGTTCAAGCAGATATAAGAAGGCCAAACTAACAGCTTCACAATTACAACTTGAGGATGCTGAAAGCCTGCCTGTTGATTTCGTTCCTGAGAGTCAATTGAGCGTTTAATCACCACGTCCCTGCTCTCTCTGAGTTCCCATTATCCAGGAGTTGTTTATCTTCGTGTTGTCTCACCTTTCTGGAAGGTGCTGCCTTTTCACTTGTGCATTCAATTTTGTAAAGATGGCCGCAGGAATTGAGGTTTGGATGTCACTTATATTAGGATTGACTCTTTAGAACTTTTTTACGAGGTTGTTTGTGCAGAGGCCTCTGCATATGTTGCCTTATTCATGAAGTCAATGTTGAGAAATGGCATGGAAGAATGCCCTTTTGACGATTCGCATAATCTGGTCGTGAAAATTTTGATGTGTATTTTGTCTTATAATGTAGTGAACTACCCAGTAACGTAGCTTCTTTCATCCATAATCTTGTCAGCTGCCAAAAGATTAACCTGACACAACGTATATGTCTGCCTGTTGGTTTTAAATAATTTCTTAGCATTAAATGAACAATGAAATGCTTCTTCAGGTTTTCTTTTGGCCACCATGTCTTCAACTATACAAGTGATGAAAAAGTAAAAGCCAACCCAATTTATGGATCGTTTTCATTTGGCTATGCACTTTATTCTCTCAGAGTTGCGTTAATGTCACATAAACCATGATCATTGGCTAAATAATATGACTCATTGGGACCCATAAAAGTGTATTCCATATAGGTTTCTTCTAGCCAAAGTTTTGTCCTCAGATAAAAGTCAGTAATGGGGGGCCTAATGAAACCAATCCACCTAGGGGAGTTGCCATCTTATATTCCCCTTCTTCTTTTTTCGGTGTAAACCATCCGGTATCCGACGCCATATGAATAATCGACTAATCCGGATTCAAGCCAAGTTGAACTCTTGTGAGTGGCAAAGTTCTCCCTCAAGAGTGCAGCTCCATTCCTAAAATTCGAAACTAAAACCTTGGTTAAGGGAGGAGGAGCTCCAGCCACTCCATGACAACACTCGCAGGTTATATTCCCCTTTGTCCTCTCATCATCACTTCCGAATTCTCCGGATTTGATGGAATCTGGTCCGCTAACAGATTGGAAAGCTTGATTTGGCCCCACATGAAAGATCTACTTACAATCTTCCTTCAATCTTTGTTTCAAAACTCAAAACTATAAAGGACGCGCTTCTTCAGTCATACTTGAATGGAAGTGCAAAACGCATTAATGTGAAACTCTTGATATGTTACAAGTCACGTGTTTTCAACAAGTCCTTTAACTCCTACGCTGGAGTGAGCTCAAGCACTCCAACGTCTGATGAAAGAGCAAAAACAAAAATGATAATAATAATAATATAACAAGAATTTCAGTGTTAGAAAAATATAGGCCAGCTTAACAATGATGCATCTGCTAATATGAAATTGAGAGGAAAAAGCAAAGGAATAAAATCAGGACCGTTGGATCACCTTCTTCTTGAAGACAACCTCTGTATCCAACCCGAACCCGTCAACTTTCCGGACATGAACCAGTTCCGATGCCGTAAACATCTTCAGCAGCGGTTTTACACTATACAAATCATTAGCCGAGTACTTATCAGATCGTTTAGAAAGCGCCACGTGTAGAACACACACCCCACCGGGCTTCAACGTCCGTTCGATCTCACCAACAAACTTCTCCGGGTACAACGCGTGATCAAACACGTTAGAGAACTCAAAGTCGAAGGTACCATCATCGAACGGCTGCTGATGGAAGTCACCCTTTATCACCAGCGGCGGGTACGGCACAAGGTCGATGCCTACGGAGTCTCCAACGCCGACGAGACGGAGAGCCGCCACCTCTTGACCGACGCGAGCTCCGATGCACAACGCTTTGGACTCATTGAAAAGGAGGCCTTTTTGCTTCAAAACTTCAAAGAAAGTGGCAAAGACTCGAACTTTACGACCCCAGTCGCGAGTTAACCATGTTTCTCGTAGTTTTGGATTCAGGGTTTTGTTCAGTTGACGTTGTATGTACGCGTCGTAGGTGGTGAACCCGGGTCTGATCCTAAGATCGTCAGAGTTGGAGTTAGAGTTTCGGGGAGGTGAGTGGGCACTGGTGCTTTTGGGAGAGAAGAAGAAGAGAAGGAGAGGGAGTGAGAGGAAGAGAGAGAGAAGAAAGTATTTGAGTATTGGTGGCTTTGGCTTCATGCTTCAAAATTTCTCTCTGTAGAGACACAAGCATGTGGGGTGTAGCAGGCATGCAATCAACCAAAATGGTGTTCTTTAGGTTTTATGCGTAGATAGCAGTTGTCATGGAGTATATGGTTGATGACTTAGATAGTGATCCCATGGCTTGAAGATGGAACGATAAAGAGACACCCTAAAAATGACATCGTATAGGAAATTAAAAGAGGCAGCTTGGATTAGAACTTAGAAGGCACCAAAAAGACATTCTACTATTATTGGTTATAGATATTGTATGACAAATTTTGAGTCATCGACACATAGAAAAAGGATATGCAAAAAAGGATGAGAACCACATCAAATTTAGGTCTTTGGATACAGAAAATGATTTTTAGGATTTCTTGGATAATTTCTTCATTTGTTATAGGTTTTGATACCTTTTTATCTTAATCTAATCAAATAGTAGAATTTGACTATATTTTTTTACAGAAAATATGATATTCTTACAAGAAATATTATCAAAATATAAATATCGAAAATAGTATCTCTATTGTTAAGGGTAAGATAAGAACCTTTCTAAATTTTGCATGCCAATCGATGTTTACAATCACAGTACAATTGCAGTTGGTGTTGTAGGATTTTGGAGTGTCTCAGATATGATACAAGAGATAATACAATGAATGCATTCTATATTTTACGAGTAACTTTTTGCAATGGGTTTTGAGTGGCTTAACGGTGCACTCATCAAATTTTCATTTCATTGACAACGTTGAATTCATGTCTCCTGCGAATAATTACTCGCTTTTCCTACTTCATTGTAAAGAACACTTATCGTAAACTCCAAAGTGCAAGTAAGTTAGCTTGGGATTTTTTTAGTTTTAGTAAAATCACGGATCTTAATCACCTTCATGTATGCAGTCGTTTAAAACTTAGAGTTAGAGTTTTATTTTCCACAAATGACATATTCAGATTAAGCAAAAATTAGTCTAGATATGGATGTGGATAGCTTAAAAATATCTTCTCATAATTAGGATTCTCTTAAAATACCTCGTAGCCAATTAAAAAAAAAAAAATCATATTGTGTAGACTTTAAACTCGTAACTAAGAGAACATAACAAAATTCCTACTTTCGTAGTCAATGTTACTCTTTCAAAACTACAAGCTAGCTAGCCTCAACTATCACTTATGAGTAACCTAAGGAAATTTCTGTTACCTTCCAGGTTTCTAGGGATGATAACTCATACCTGGGGGAAAAACTTTAACAAGTATATAAGATCAAGTTTAGGTTCAATCAGTCATGGATAAATTTGAACTTGTATTACTTTAGGCTTCAAATATACCCAAAAAAAAATTATGTTCTTGAAAGAGATTCAAACTCTTTTTTTTTTTTGGTG
Organism: Erythroxylum cataractarum; assembly: GCA_024703695.1. Classification (NCBI taxonomy): domain Eukaryota; kingdom Viridiplantae; phylum Streptophyta; class Magnoliopsida; order Malpighiales; family Erythroxylaceae; genus Erythroxylum; species Erythroxylum cataractarum. The sequence continues at coordinate 18,593,435 of JANJEY010000003.1, forward strand.
TGAATTTAACTTAGATTAAATTACATTAAACTATTAATTTTGAATCAGATCAATTTGGTATCACTTTCTTTTTACTATTCTTAATGATTTCGTAGAATGTAATGTTGATTTGTTGGCTAGGAAAGTACAATTTGTTAGTTCCAATTATGAACATTTGAACATATTATTAATCACTAGACTGGGATCTATCAAGATAGTCCTTCAACACCTTTCAGAACTTTGTCAAAAATCAAACAACAAGAGGGTATGAATATTCAATTATGAACAATTGAACATGTTAATCACTAGCTAGACTGGGATCTATCAAGATAGTACCTTTCAAAACTTCGTCAAAATCAAACAACAAAAGGGTATTAAATTTAAGATTGAATCATCTTCTCATCTTGTTATTATACGTAGCCATTAACATGGAGTACAACAATTCAGTACCCAATCCCTTGAACCTCCACCGTAAGTTCAGTTCCCATTCAACCTTCATCATGCAAATCCTGGTTTTTCCCCTTTCGGACTCTATGAAATGGTCCGCATAGCAAATTAGTGCTTCTTTTAGATACTATTGGTTGTCAGTATTTGTTATTATCATGTGCCAACATTGTTTTCGTGCATAATTATCTAGAATCCGTGTTGGGCTGGTAGGTAAGAACTTTGTTTTAAAGGTCAAGTCTTGATACCCTTATCAACAAAAAGGAGAATAAGAACAAAAGTGATTCTGATTAAAACAATAGGTCATATGCCAAAGTTTGGATGGTAAGCTCAATTGTAATAACAGGAGAAAAAAAAAGGAAAAAGAGGAGTGCAATAGGAGCCATCATAACAGGATTGCCAAACTCAACATCGTTACAAATAGGCTGAAATCGTTCATAATTACAATGATAATCCGGAATGAAGCATAAGATGCAATCTATTTTATCCGTAATTTTAAGGAATTGACATGTCAAAGATCCAAACATGTTAGAAATACCTATAACTTCTTGTCATAAGTTAGATAGTTAAGTACAGTTTCATTGAGTTTCTTGCTAAAGTAAGCAATTGGTTGATTTTTCTTTTTCAAAATTGCACTAATACTTATTTTTTAATGTGTCAGAATTAATCTCAATTTTTTTTAAAAAAGTTAGGCAAAGCTAATAAAAAGCATATGTAACCTTACTTTAATCAAATTAAAAGCACGTTCTCATTTATCATCAACTTCAATCCAACATACTTTTTGATAACTTCAGTGAATGATGCATCCAGGTACTAAAACCCTTCATAAAACTTTGAAAATTTCTCACATATGTAATAAAAAGTCTTCTTAGAGATCATGATATTATCAATATAGACAACCATGAATTTTCTAATAAAAAGCATATAAAACATGGATCATTAACCATGCAAGTACCAGATACAATTAATTCAAAAGTCATCATTAACCATTCAGATAAACCATATTTTCTTTAAAGATTGTTTTCTACTCATCACCTTTTTTTATCCTAATTTGATGATATGCTTTTTAAATCAAAATTTGAAAACATACAAGAACCATGTAACTATCAAGCATATCATTTAATCTAGAAATGGGATATTGATATTTTGTTAATATTTTGTTGAAAGTTTGACAATCAATATGCATTATTTGTAACTCATCCTTCTTAGGAACAAGTAAGACCAGAACAACACACAGACTCATGCTCTCTTTAATATACCCCTTTGATAAAATGCTCTTCTTCTTTTTTTGGTATAAAGGGAAAGAGTACACGGGACACAAAATAAGTCAGGAAAAACAACGCCCCGACAAATTCTCTAAAAAGAAATTAAGGCACCCTGTAGGTATAACATCAAAATATGTGATACCAATGTCTACAGGACCAGCCTGGGTAATGAGTCAGTCCACACATCTGTTGCTCTCTCGGTACACATGCCGATGAACAACAGACCAGTTCCGGTTGAGAAGTTTCAAGATACCCATGACAATAGGATTGTTCGACTGAGAGAAGGACGTCACTGAAAAAAGGAGTTGGTGCACCCCCAACTAGTCAACTTTCAGCTCAATCCGTCGAAAGCCCAACCACCAAATCAAAGAGAATCCTGTGTAGACAGCCCAGAGCTCCGCCGACTTCGCTGTGCACCACCCTATAAGCTGAGAGAAGTCAACTTGTCAAGTGTCGTCACTGTCACATAGTAGTCCACCAGCCGAAGCTGTGATTGATAAAATGCTCTTTAATTTGTCTTTAAAGCTTATTCGTCTAGTTTTGATTACTTTTATAGGCTGGTTAATTAAGAAAGGTAACTTTAGCTATAAAGTAATTTAATATTCTACTTCCCTTATTGGTGGTGAACTGCTATGTACATCTTTGAAGAATACATCTTAAAATATAAAAATACTAGATAAGAAAACATCAAGATTGTTAGTACTAAACCAAATTTCTTTGTACAAGAATATAATTATAGATAAGTTATAATGAAAAGCTCTTTTAATCTTACTCTCTAGTATAAAGCTACTTGTTTCTTTATTTTTTTCTCAAGAATCTCTTTTCCTTTTCCTTAATCTTTTTTTTTTCATTTTATGATTTTTCATCCTTAATTTTCAGCTCATTTTCCTTGCAAATACTCTCTCCTCTTAACTTGAGCTAGTCCTTGTATACTTGTTTAGGTGTTAATGGTTAAAAAAATGATGGGCTTATATTTATTCAAATGAGTACTTAATTGTAAACCCATCTTGCATAATCCTTTTATCATATTTATAAGGTATCTCTAAGAGAATATGGCCAGCATGCATATGTATCATATCACAACACCTCGTCATAATATCTTCCAATCAAGAATGAAATCAACACTTGTTTATTAACCCCTATCTCATCACATTCATTTAGCTATTAGAGTTTATATGACCAAGGATGATTTATAGTAGATAAACTAAACTTTTTAACCAAGGTAGTGCTAGCTACATTCATGAAACCACCTTTATCAATAATCATATTATACAACTTGTTATTGGTGTATCGTCTTATATAAAAGAGCATTTTTTGTCATTGTTTATAACATTATTTTCTTTAACTTGAACATTTAGGGCAAGCCAAATCATAAACGCTTCCCTATCCATCATATGCTTAACACCATTATTATCATAATCTTCTAATAATAGCATGAAATCCTTATCACTCTCACTATCAATCTCATTGTTCCTATCATTTCTCAAGATTATCAACCTTTTATTATGATATTATGAAGTGAAGTGCCTTATTATTAGACAACAAAAGTATTTAATATTATGAGTACGAGTTCGGGCTTCAAATTTATCTTTTACTTTATTGGAAACTTTCTCTTTTTTTAAGTGGTTTGGCTTTGAATTTAGGAACAACCTTGTCATATTTTTTCTAACTTGATTTCCAAAATGATGAACTAGAATTTTGTTTCTAGTGATTGCCCTCCCTTTTTAGTTATCTTTTGACCCTTATGTTCATATGAACTATATCTTCCAACTTTATATAATGTTAGAATTCTACTATATCAATATTTTATAATTCAAATCAATTGAAAACTTAGCCATGGTAGCTTCTCGGTCTTCTATTATATTCACTCAAATTGTAATAATCTCTATCTCCTTATAGTATTCCACTATTCAATCCTTGAGTGAAGCGTTATAATTTCTTGAATAATTCTTTTTAGTAGTAATTAAGGATAAATCACCTTTTCATTATTACTTTCACATCCTCCTAAATATTGTAGCTAGTAAACTCAATGACAATGAGTTTTTCTTTTAAGTGTAATAAATAATATTAGTTAAATATCGGCTCTATTGTCTTATCCCACTCCAAGTAAGCCTTATGGTTATTTCTTCTTTGAAATGAAAGAATCCTCATTTTATTGTCCTCATAATTTTCATCTCTCTTAGGCCTATTTAGTTGAAGGGTTAGGGATGGAACGTAACACATTTTTATCATTTATTTGAAGGTTTCATAATTGAATATAATAGAATTGAATGAAAGTGAAGGGTTTCATGTTACGTTTCATTTTATCCTAAATGGTGAAAATAAGAAACCTCCGATTCGGAGGGTTTGGGATGGAACCTAAACTACTAAATATATATTATCTAATATGCTATCAATAATTCTTCTTAATACCAACTCTAAACAAATCATAATATTAATATATTAAATAGAATATAATAATATCTAATATAATAAATTTATTAAATAAATAATAATATTTTATATTATTAATAATAAATTATATATATTTAATAATGAAATAAAAATTTTATATTTAAAAATAATTTATTTATTTATTTTTATTTTTATAGAATATATACAAACAATTAAATAATTTTTTTTTATTTTTCATTAATAAAAAATATTAAAAAATATTCTTGCTTGTATATATTTCTATATAAATAAAAATATAAATAAATTATTTTTAAATATAAAT
>JANJEY010000003.1:18611202-18636688 GCA_024703695.1 Erythroxylum cataractarum
AATCTCATTCTTGTTCATCTTTAATAACTCTCAAATATATATATATATCGAGAGAAGAAAACTGAGCATATATGCTTTAATCTTTCATAACTATTTGTACTCTTCTCATGCATATTTTCATTGATCTTTCCAATTATGGAATCATTTCTACACTATCTTGTAACATATTTATCCTCAAATTCGAAAATCAACACATGTTGCATGCTCTGGTTTTTCACTCACGTTTTAGCACATGTGCATTTTCATTTTATAACTTCCACGTATAACTAACATAATGTATGTTTCATCTTATACAACCATAAAGAACCATAAATTGCTTACTTGTCTAAAGCTCGAAAATCTTTGAAATCACGTGAGCCCTAGCTTTCCATTAGCACCCAATCATCAACAGTTCGAGGTTGTAGGGTTAGGTATTTTTGTGATAGTGAAGGAGATAACAAAAAGAGATAGACAGCTAAAGATGAAAGCAAGGCTTGCATTGCGAGGATGAGAAATCTCTGAAAGAAATGAAGCTTCCGAAAAATGAAAGAAAAATCCCGAAGAATATATTTTTAAGAAAGGAACAAATAGTAGATGGATATTTTAAGTTTAAAAGAATGCGTGCTTAAGAATTGGATGCTTGTCCATTTCATTAAGACCTTGGCTAGTTTCCTAACTAACTAATTCTTATTGAACTAGTTCCCTAACTTTCATCCTTTTATTACAATTATCTCCGATTTGTCTCTAATTTTCACAACCATTATTCCAAAATTTTGAAGTCAACCCTCAAATTTTTCTTCAATATCATTACACTCATTTCTGTTTTCTATACATCAATTTACTTGTTAAGTGACACTTTTCTTAGTCCAATAATAATTAATAATTTCTGGAATTATTCTTAAAATTTACCAAATTCAAAATTGACTAATACGCTCTCCAATTAAAATTTTCAATACAACAAATTCACAAATTCTCTATAGTATCATATCACAATTCGATTATACTCGAAATTATCCATGAATACATGTACAATTATTTTCATGCGTGTAGCAATCAAATTCATATGCTCGTATGCTGACATTATGCATGAGCATGAGATGTATTTTTCTAATATCTCATTGATATTTCTTTATTACCGACATCTAGGGTTCTAACCCTTAGTATGAGAACGAGATGTTACAATAATGGCTTTAAACAATCAACAGAAAGTCACTGCTCATTATTTATTAAACATGAGAGCTTGCTGGACATAAAAAAGGATAGCCAACATTGGGAAAACAAACCAAATATCGCATATTAAAGGAAAACAGTAAAGATTTTAAATTTTGGTCATCTATCAACCCAAAATTTGGACTTGCATATAGACAAATCTCAATGCATCCAACAAGTATGTGTACATTATAGATAATATAAATTTTCGTACGTAGAAATTGTGCATTATATAATCATCTTTGGAAAGTTTTTTTCTTTTTTATGCAAATTTTAAGTAATATGTTTGAAGGTTTATAAGACTACCTATTTAGTCGTTCAGTTTCTTCATCCATGCAATTCCTTTATCACTAAATTTGTAATGTTTTTGTATTACATTTTTAAAGCACAAACAAATCATCTGGATTTCTATTGTTTCCTGGTTACACTGGCTAGTTACGTGTAACTGTGAAGTTGCTTTAAGTAGAAAGAAACAGACATACAGACATGGTCACGCTAGGGTATTACATTTGCATTACAATCCTCTGTAGCTCCAAAAATAAAGTATATCTCCAACCCAATGCACAAAATTGGTACTTTAATGTATTAAAAATTTATATTTTTTGAAATTACTGTATATTTATTAAATAATTTATTAAGGATGTATAATTTATTATCAAGCATATATATACTAAGGACGAATGGAATGGATGACTATGCAATACCATCCCATCATCCCTTTTATGAACGGTTGGGATTTGTCTGCTATACACTTATGTCACTGTCACTGTCGTGACTCATCTATAGTATTATTGAATATTTTAGATATTTTAGACAAATAAGTTACATAAATAATAATAATAAGAACGTAGTTTTGTCCATCAACTTTTAAACGTAATCATAATTTGTTTATGCAAGAATTTTACAACATAACACTTTTTTACGTAAACTTTTTCATGTTACCCTTATTTGTCCATGCATGCAACACTTAATTAATTAACTGAATAATAATAACAATTAAATCACTTTGTTTGTTATATTTTAATTATATTTAATTATGTGTGTGTGCGCGCGCGCGCCCGCGTGTGTGTCCATGATCCCTTAGTATAAAGTATTTAATTAACTTAATATTAGTATATAATAGTTAATTAATTAATTAATTAATTATAGTTTAATTAGCGCATATATCCTTTGTCATTTTTAATTAAATATAATTTAATTATAATTAATTGAATAATAAAAATATAATTAATAGAATGTTTAATTAAATTTTAATTAATTGATTGATTAAAATATAATTAAATGTTATTATTTATTATTATTAAATTAATTAAGTCTTATATATTAAAGGGGCAGAAGCGTTAATTATATTTTAATAAATTAATAAATTAATCATATTTTATATAATTGTCAATTATATTTTTATTAATTAATCAATTGCTTGTATTTCATGTAATCAATTAATTAATTATATTTAATATAAATGAAAAATATATGTGTCACAGGCGTGACACTTAAGTCATGCCTGTGACCTTATATTTTAATTAATTAATTATATTTTATTTAATCAATTAATTAATTATGTTTAATTAAAAATGAAAAAATATTTATGTGTCTGTAGTTACACTATCATGCACAAGTACGATCGTGACAAAGAGTTGATTACATGGTGGTGGTTGCACGATTGTGCATTGTTGTATGATTATCATTTAATAAGTATTATTCATTAATTATTATTTTATTTTTAATTATGACATTATTCATTATTAAATTTTATTAATTTTATCATTAATTCTAAATTATTACATATTTTTATTAATTCTTATTATTTATTAATTGTTAATTACATAATTATTAATTATTTTATTTTTATTAACTATACATTAGTCACAATTGTTATATTATTTTTTATTAAATATTATTTGATTATTATGCATGTTATTATTAATTATAAAATATTATTATTTAATTATTAAATCTCACCTCGTGAGCATGCTATTATACGGCAAAGGGAATCATTTAATAATTATTATTGATTATTAAGTTTGATATTACTCCTTATTAAATATTAAATATTATTTTTATTTATGTTATTATTAATTATAAATTATTACATGTATTTATTAATTCTTATTATTAAATAATTGTTAATTATGAAATTATTAACTATTACTATTATTAACTATATATTGGTCACAATCATGCATGTTATTATTATTTATTAAATATTATTAATATAGACAAAGGTAAATTCTTCTAATCCTAGGAGGTTATTATCCATAAACCGTTGATAAATACTAGGTGCTTGTTTTAATCCAAATGGTAATACATTCCATTGATAATGTTTCTGAGGTGGACAAGTAAAAGCTGTTAATGCTTTTGTATTATTATGTAGTCGTAATTGCCAATATCCAGATTTAGCGTCTAATGTAGTAAACCAAATATGTCCTTTTAGTTTGTTAATAATGTAGTCTTTTCGAGGTAATTTATAAGCATCTCCTATAGTTGCTTCGTTGAGTTTTCGATAATTTATAACCATTCTTCGTTTTCCTCGTTTCTTTTCAGCTGAATTATTGACATAAAATGCTGGTGCTGAATGTTTACTAGTACTGGGAGTAATTAATCCTTTTTCAAGTAATTCTTTACATTCTTGTGTAAATTCTTTTACATCTAAAGGAGTATATGGTATATTATTCTTAATATTGACTTCTTGAAGAGGATTTTTTAATTTTATTTCAATAAGTTCGGTATTATGATTCTTTTGTGGATCTAGTGGATTTTCACTACATACTTGATCTAACAAAGTATCTACTTCGACTTGTATATTTGTATTATTTAATAAATAAAAATGTAAGATGTCGAGTTTTTCGTTGATTGTCTTTAATTGTTGATAATAAGACGTGTGATAGATAGGGATTCTTAATATAATAGATTTCTGATTGATTTCCTTAATATAAGGTGTTCGTAAGGTAATGTAATGTAAATATTGACAGAAAGGATTATATAATTTGAGAAAATTATTTCCTATAATTAAGGGTAATCCAGATTCTTTTTGATAGATCGAAGGTATTATAAAAGTGTAATTTTCAATAATGATAGTATTATAGTAACTAACATACCAGATAGAATTAGAACTTCCATCGGCAATTTTTACTTGTAATGGTTTATTTAATTTTTTCCAATTTAATGCTAATTGTTTTGATGCTATACAAATAGTAGCTCCTGTATCTATATATGCATGTACTTTAGTCTTCGTTTTCTGAACTATTATTTGAATAAAAGTCGATTTGGAATTCGGGGTTTTGTTCAGAGTCTTGGCTATTTGATTCATCTGATTGCATTTCATATATATAGAGAGAAGTTTCTGTATTATAATCTGATTCAATTGGTTCTAATTGATGTTCTAAGGCTGAGTTTAATATTTGTACTTTATTATTATATTGTTTATCTTTCTTTTTAGGACATTCATTTGCATAATGACCTTCTTCTTTACAGATCCAACATTTACAATCCTTTTTCTTTTTAGGACAAAATTGTTGTTTTTTCTTGTATTTGGGATTATATTTATATCGTCTAAAATATTTTGGATATGTTTTAGGTTGATAGCGTTGTGGTCGATATTTCTTCCATCTATATTTACGTGAATATTGCTTCTTATATCTTGGATTAAATAATTTCTTTTTCTTCTTATAGTGGGAATAAGTTTTATTACATCCATATTGTTGAGGTACTTCTGCATTTTGGTCACAACATAATGTTAAGTTTTTGTGTTTTAGTGTTCTTTTTAATCGTGCTTCTAAACAAAAATCAACTAAGAAGTCACGAGATACTAATATAACACCTCCTAAATTATGAGCGATTGTATGATTTTCTATACGTTCATAAAATTGTTGTTGAACCTTAATATTAAAAGGGTATGGTAATTTTTGAATAAAAATACCACTTTACTAATGAAAGCACGTGTTGACAGTAGGGCGTTATCAAACCTTTTATACCCACCACGCTTCGCTGCGTTATTTTTCATACGCTGGATCGGAAGCAGTAGATGTGCTGCAACTCGAACTCGAGACGTGGAGGCAGCCCAGACCCATACTTAGACGCTCTGATACCACTTTACTACTGAAAACACGTGTTTACAATATGACTTTATCAAACCTTTTATACCTGATCGGATTAGAGCCGGACCAATGGACAAAATCTTAAACGTTTTCTAACTTCTAATACGCAACGCAAGCATTAAATTGGCACGTGAACATAACCAGATATTTGAATTTAATAAGGCCAGTGCTCGTGGTGGTTGTCCCATCTCCATATCTTTTACTTTCTATTGTGCAACTCCGTTACATATATAACACTTTCCATGGTCTAAATCATTATCAGATTGTAGAATCACTCCACAACCCTTGAGTTCGTGAGAAATCGACGGCTCATTAGCCATCCGTCACATGAGCTCGACAACTCTCAGCCTTTTCCCCAAATTTGGCTAAACTAAAACCGTCCCGTCTTGCACTTCCCCTCAGACTCTGGAACATCCAGACACAATAGGGATACCCTTTGTACCCAGTTACAAAAGTCTCTTCCTTTCTGGTTTTTGACACCTAAAGACTCGAACTTTAGAGGTTTGACAATGGTTACTACTTCTATCTCTTCCTTAATTTTTCCGAACCTTGTAATTTGTCCCTTTTTGGACAGAACAAGACCAAGGTTTAATCCTCTTATTCACCATAACCACCTCGGTTCTTTGTCCAATTACAAAACCCCTCTTCGTGGTTCGGTCTGTGTTGCTCAGTTCGGGTTTAGACCCGGTTTCTTACCGGAGCCGGATGGTGCAGAGAGTGTGATAAGAGACTTGTTTGTTCGAGCTGAGAGCATCTTCTACACGATTGCTGACGCAGCTGTTTCAAATTCTGATACTGTGACTACTTCTACTACGAAACAGAACGGGGATTGGCTCTCGGGTATTACTTATTCTATGGAAAATATTCTAAAGGTAGTAACTTTACTTACGTTGGTGTCTTTTTAGTGTTCTTGTTTTGGATTAGTGGGATGTGGGTTTTATGTGAAATGATTTTGTTTTACAATACCTTTTTCAGGTTTTGAAGGATGGTTTATCGACTTTGCATGTTCCTTACGCTTATGGGTTTGCTATTATACTCCTGACTGTTCTTGTTAAGGCTGCCACTTTTCCTTTGACTAGGAAGCAGGTTGTTGATGTCTCTAATTGAGTGGTGTAGTTAACTTTTGATTTGTAGAAGCTGAATGTAGTTATGCCTTTACGGTGGGCAGGTGGAGTCTGCTATGGCTATGCGATCCTTGCAACCTCAAATGAAGGCTATTCAGCAAAGTTACGCTGGAGATTCGGTAAATTTCTTGCTTTTCATTTAAGGAATTTGTTAACGGATTTAGACAATAGGTCTGATTCTGAGGTTTTGTTTGCTCAGGACTAGAGGTAATTGCTTTGAAATGTGATCCATCAGTTGTATTCTTTGTGTGAAGCTGCTTTTGGGAAAGGGATCTTTACATACTAGCTTTCCTCTTTAATAACTTGAGCTTAATCTTCTGTTACTGGCAGGAGAAAATCCAATTGGAGACTGCCCGATTATATAAACTTGCTGGGATAAATCCGCTTGCAGGTACTGATGTTGCACTGTTGTTACAGCCTTACTAAAAGCTAACGTGGATTCCTTTCTGTTTTTAAACTTCTCACCTGTGTTAAACTTGAATTCAATTTTTTGTCTCCTATTCCACTTGCCTGGCTATAGTCAGAGTCCACATGTAAAAGCATGTACAAACTCTTCTTCATTTTTGTTTCTTCAGTTCCTCCTATATCTGTAACACAGAATTATAGGATCCAGATATCATATTCTAGAAAGAATTCCTTGGAACACATGTAATTCTTCTCCATTATTGATATCTTTTGGTTCTCACTACCAGGATGTCTACCTACGCTTGCCACAATACCTGTATGGATTGGACTATATAGAGCACTTTCAAATGTAGCTGATGAGGTGGGATAATCTTCATTAGAGTTTGACATAATTGTTCCTCTATCTGCTTTTGTGTTTATGTTATGCATTGTCTCTCACCTTTTGGTTGTTTTGTCTAATATCAAGGGGCTCCTTACAGAAGGCTTTTTCTGGATACCTTCCCTTTCTGGTCCAACCACAGTTGCTGCTCGTCAAAATGGCAGTGGCATCTCTTGGCTTTTCCCTTTTGTGGTGAGTGCACGGATTAAAATTAGCTTTTCAAAAGTTTTTACTTTTTTTCCGTACATTCTATAACCCTTAAAAACTTTTATATATGCAGCTTTGTGAGCTGCAGAACTTAGCTGAATAATTCTTTGATCATGATAAGCAATTTTCAATTCTAGCATATTGATTTCATGACTGAGAATGTCTTTCGGCCATGATAGATTTACATTTCTTTTCCTTGAACCTTTTAATCCTTTTTGGACCTCATCTGTTAAGTTATTTCATTGGTGCTTCTTATTTGGGATTGTCTAGTTGCTACCTAATTGGGATTGTGTAATTGATTCTTTGATGCTTCAACTTGCAGGATGGACATCCGCCCCTTGGATGGTCTGATACCTTGGCATATCTTGTGCTACCTGTACTGCTTGTTGTCACTCAATACATCTCTGTACAAATCATGCAGTCATCACAGGTGTGTCATTTCTGAATGAAGGCTTACTTTCTATCTTTACCCTTATGTAGCTCAGCTGATTCTTCTGGTTAGTCCTGGTTAGTTTGGGGATGTTGATTTCTCCATTGAACGAGTGCTGTATGCTATAGCATTTTGCATGATAGGCTGAATGCTTACCTTTTCATGGAAATTTAAATTTATGAATTTAGTTAGAGAATATAGTATCAAGTCAATATACACAGCCTTAGTCTAGGCACTTGTCACATGCTTGGAGGCTTTTTGGGGGACAATCTCCTCTGACCATGGGGTAAATGAATATATAACTTTGCTGTGAGTTATATAGCCTGGCAAGAGATAGTAAGAAATCACTAGACATGTTTGTTTATAACCAGCTGAGAAAATGACACGACTACGAAATAGCATTCTGTGTTAAACTTGATTGGACTGTTTGTTACTTGTTTTGAACACTATTCATATTTGAAATCGTATGAGCCTGAGATCAGAGGCCGTACATTATGTGTGCCAACTATTTATTGTTCATTTTTTCACAGAAAATTTTGGAACAACATGAGACATGAAATTACTGACACGGTTGTTTAATATTTCACTAATTGGTCTCTAAAATTGTGTTCACCTGTCCAGAGTAATGATGATCCAGCTGTGAAGAACTCCCAAGTAATAACAAAGTTCCTTCCTCTATTGATTGGTTATTTTGCTCTTTCGGTTCCTTCGGGTCTAAGCCTGTATTGGTAAGCAGACATGTAAACATTGCTTTCTGTGAATTTCCCTTGATATCAAGTATAAGTTTTCTTGTGGAAGTTGTTTGTGGGAACCTTTCACTGCCGTAATTCTTCACGTCAATATTCCTGAAATTTTGTTTGATGTCTTGCAGGTTTACCAATAATATATTGAGCTCAGTACAGCAAGTGTGGCTTCAAAAGTTGGGGGGTGCAAAAAACCCTTTAAAACAATTCAATGATGATAGCTTCAAAGAGGACCAACTTCCCATTCAGAAGCCTGTATCGGAATCAAGTTCCACAAAAAACAAGGCTGCAGACGGAGAGAAGTTAACTCCGGAGGGGCTGCGTCCTGGTGAAAGGTCAATAAGTTGTGATAATTTCCTTGCAAAACCCTGTTTCTTGTAGTCTGAATCTATTAATTCATTCAGATTTAAACAAATAAAAGAGCAAGAAGCAAAGAGAAGACGACAGAGAGAAGAAGAAAAGAAGAAGAAGGCTGAAGAGGCTTCGGCTAAAGCAAGTCAAACTGAAGTCGAGGTGCTTGAGAAAGAGGTGAGCTTATTTGAGAGGGAAAATGCTGCGAGTGTAGTTGCTACTGGCGCTGTTGGTGAAAATTCCACGACTACCAGTCATGAGTCCTCCAACGTTGGAGTTGTAAACGGTGACCTATCTGCTCAAGACAAAAAAAGAACTGACCTCTCAGCTAATGCTGAAGTTGGTGGGGGGGATGACTAGCACTCAAACTAAAACAATACAGAGCTAAGGCATAGAAGTTAAACAAGATTAGCAGCAGAAGTTTTTGGGTGCCTCTATCCTTATTGCAGTGAGCAGCTTCATACAGTATGTGTCCATACCAAGCAGAGGAATTTCAGCTTCTGCTTCCATGTCCGGTAAATACTTTGCCCCCCACGAGCTCTCATTTTGGCTACGAAAATATGGTATTTGCTGTAGGAGAATTACAAGTTTTGAGAGCTCCTGTGCAGCCTTCGAGAGTTGGTTCGAGTATAAGCAGAATATCCTCTCCCTTTTGATTTCTTTTGCTACAATTATTGAACGCAAGGAAAAGATGGAAGCTTTAGGGGATAATGTTGATCAACAAGTTACGTTATCCCACCCCTTTTTTGTAGCTAGACTTGTATCCATGCAATGTATCAAATTATCAGAAAGTTCATTGGTATTCATACGCCTGTATAAGAATTGGCAAGACGAGGTTCGTATTCTTCTGGTTCAATGCCAGGTTCTGAATTTACACCCGGAAAACTTTGCAGGTACTGATTACAGCTTATTCTTAAAGCATGTCACTGTCGGTTACATCGGTTATAGCTTAGTTGTCAGGCAGAATAGATGGAAATGTTTACGTTTACGTAATGAAAATTTTCATGTTGAACAGAAGGAAAGTAAAAATCTCGTGAGGTGTATTGATGAGGTCTAGAGGGGAATATCAGGTAGGTTGGTAGATGTAATTTTAGCAAATCTTACAAAATAGTTCAAGCATCACACTTGTCCCTAAGGCCCAAACTATTACGATTGGTTAAATGAAGTACTGGTCTAATATCAGAATTTAGCTGTGGGATATTGTCATGCATATCCACCATGAGTGGCTGAAACAGCAATAAGCGCTTCAACTAAGAGAGTGTCTTGCTAAAACATCCAGAGCAGTCGAGTAATGCTATTCTGGAAACAGGTCTAATGCTTCCCTGCCATTTTTTGCACCGTAACTTGTAAAGGCTAGGTTTCGAGACCTATCAAGGACAACCAAATAAACAAATGAAGATCTTGTTTCTGAAGGCAATCTTGCATGGGGTACAACACAAAGCATGGATAGGCCTGTTCAATAATATCTGACCTCTTATTGCGATAGACAAAAAGAAATTAATCGCCTCTTGACAAATCATGTGTCGGACCCATTTTCCTGAAATGAGCTTTAACGTGCTCTAACAGTTCCCCAGAGCTTTGTGGTTGGAGAAACATATTAACATAAAACATCCTACGAAGAGACCAACTCGGGTACAAGTTGGACTCATTGCCCGGAAAGCTTTTAGAAGGTCGAGTGTCAATGACTCAATGGCACGACAAGAGGAAAAGTCATCAATTCTTATTACCATACAAGATTGGATTAGTTTGCATATTACTCCACGTAATTACCACCGACCTTACAGCCTCAAGATGTGAACTTTACCCATCATTAGGTCCTGGTTTGCAGTTGCATATTCAGAACACGGCAGGCAGAAAACTTGGGGAGAATCTGACACATTAATTGACCATAAGCACATGGTGATCATGCGTGCTTGCGTGCTTTTACTTCCAACAGGTGAATTCTCTTCTTTATTAGTTGTTATGCCATGCTTTGAATAATAAGTTTGCTTGAAATGACCTTTACAAGTTGTTGAGAACAGTTCTCCACAATTATGGGACAGGAACAGACACACAATTGGGAATTGTAAAACTTAGTGATAACTAACAAAATTTTGATTTATAATCCAGCAGAATCCGAAGAACTTGTGATTTGTTTAAACATGAGGGAATGTGGAGGCTAGTGAGAACAGGAGCCCGAGCCTCCATGTCAACTTGGTGGAGTTCTTAATCATGTTTGATTAAATAAACGTGCTAGTGATGGGATGGGATGGGACCTCTAGGTGCAATCATCTCTTCACCACGTCACCTATCCATCCTATTCTATTGTTTTTTAATTTCTTATTCCAATCAACTGTTCGTTGACATGAGAAGGGTCTTCAGTTTTTAGTATAACGCAAGGGAAAATTAAGACTTGTGGAAGTCGATTTCAAGAATTGTATATGTAATGGAGTAATCGAGAAGTAGTTTGCAAATAATGTGGGCGACGAAACTGACCCCATAATCTCTTCATTATCGTCTCAATGCTCTAAACATGATCCATAATAACATACACAAACTTTACTGGACCAATAAGAAAGCAACGAGCACTCCACTGTTACTGTTTCCTTCCATTTTCTTTAATCGAGTAATCTGAACATGTAACGGTTCAAAGGTAACAATGGAAGCACAATCAAGAGCCTTTTCACTCTCTGGTCGTTGAGAGTATAGTATATAATGATCCTTTTTCTGAGTTAATCTTGAAAGCCTTTGGTGAATTTGATGGGTATTAAACATAATTAATACCCTTCAAATTCACCAAAGACCTCTTTTTCAATGATCTCTTAAAAAGACACAACTACACAAGGGTTGTCTCGCACATTAAGCTTTGCATGTAAAAATGTCAATGCTCGGTTAAGGAATGGCACGTTAATGAAAATAGCCACTCAACTTCCAATTCCTTGAATATACAATGCCTTGTTGAAAATGAACCCTTTCGTCTATCTTTCAAGAGATCTTTTACCACACACTTTAACTCATTTTCTTTACCTTTTCCGGGCTGCAACTGCCAAGTGGAGAAAGTCTTCTTCACTCTATTCCATTAGTAGGTACCTTGCAGGGCTTTAGGTTGATAGGTAAATAGGACCTAACTCCAAACCTTCCATGAGCTAAGTATCCCCGTAAGTTTGTACCATAAAAACAAAGTTACTCTTAATGAAGAGGCACTAAAAGGCTTCAACAAAGGAAAATCCAAGAAGATCTACTCCACTGTATAACTTAAATGCTTCTCTAAAGGTCCAATGACCACAGTATACCTTTGCTTCTCTTTTCAAAGAACCTAAACTGAACCCTTACAAAAGGTGTCATAGTTTCCCCAACTTGCAAAAGGATACACTTTGTAGGTTAAAGCCAAATCTCCACCATCAATTTACAGGAAAAAATGTCCTGCTACTTTAATGAAAAGGGCCGTGAATAATCAATTATGGCAAGCTAGACTGTTGGTTCATAATGGATACAAGCAAGCATGTGTCGTTGTCAATTTTTTAAATCAATCAGAGAAGCCAGACCATAGAGCACAGGATTTTACCATAATTTCAACTTTTCACATCCATAACAAGGTTGACTGAAAACATTAATTTCCCAATAGCAACATGGTTTTACCCTTTTCCAAGTCCTCAGTAATGTAGTTCGTCAATCTTTTTGTGCGAACATGTTCAATTTAGTATTGTATTCTAGCCACCCCATTTTCCTGATTGCCCTGAATGTTCCATATACACAGAGTTTAATAATCTGCAGACAAAGAAAACTCCTGATGGCATGTTCTCCAACAAATTCCAGGCCTTGGAGTTATGGTTGCATCAGGAATTTGAAGTATAAATCAGCGTTAGACACTCAGGTTACCACTGGCTGTCGGCGACCCATATGTATTGATGTTTAGGGTCTGCAAATTGTCATCGTACATGAAACTCTCTGTCAAAAGGTGTAGATGAAGCAACCATAAGAAGATGTAGGTCCAAGATGTTCCATATCTCTCCTCTTTTATATGTTTGCGAACTTTGAGGAACCTTCCATAATCAAAACCTGAGCTAGCTCTCCTTGCTTCACACGCATAGCTTTCATTGCTGCATGTAATTAACTTGTAAACTTCTTGCATTGACATGATCTGTCAATCGGATTCTTGACTTCAACGCTTAGAAGACGATTTAATACTAATTTTGATGATTTCTTTTTTACTCATTCCGGATAGTGTGTAGTTGCAAGTGATAGTTAAGAACGGAGTTTCATTAAGCAAAATCAAGCGAATCGAATTTGCATACCTTTTGCTCAATGTCAACTTGGGTCCATGACCTCTAACAAGTTAAGAGGTTGTATGATAAAGAGGTTGTATGCAGAACTACTCCTACTTGTCCATCTTAGATAGACAAGTGTGCAATTCTTGAACCTTTGCCGTAACAATTTGACAAGTGCTTTTAGGTAAGTCTTATTATGTTATTAGTATTTCTTATTCGGGAGTAGGATCCTTTGTCTAATATTATGATGTCTTATTCTGTTCTATAAATTTCAGTCATTTATTTATGTGAGTCTCACGTAACACAAGACCCACATAAATGAATGGCTAAAATTAATAAAACAGAATAAGATATCATAAAATTAAACAGAAGAACCGAACTCCTTATCCTAGCTAAATATTTGAGGACCAAATCTACAGGATATATATCACAATTAACTAAGATCATATTAGTTACTATCCCATGCCCATCACATTATTTTAGTGTATCTTTAGACTAATTTGGGATTTATAACTAATCCACCTCAAAACTAAAGTTGTTATTAGTGGAGCCTTTTGCAAATGGATTGAGATATTGCTAATTCCAATGTGGAATCACTAAACAACATTTTTTATTTTTCTTCTCAAAGGAAGGGGAAAAAAATATATTAAAACAAATTTCCTCCCTTAGTTAACGTTAAACCATAGGTTACGGTAAATGTCAATTTCCGTAGTTAAAAGTGTAGAGAGAGAAAGAGGGGGGTTAGACTGTAGAGAGAGAAAGCTGACGTGTAACCGTGGTTTTTCTTGGTATATATTGTAGACATTCACCACCAATAGGACACCTCATCTCGTTGTGAAAACGTAACAGATATACAAGAAGAGAGACACCTCTCATCAACGCCTCTCTCCCTCTCAATTATTCTCTCTCTTCCCTCTTTTGTTTTCTTTTGCCTGATAGACATTAAAGCTTGTTCGTTCACTATTGTTTCAGCATGTAAAAATTCGATCTTTTCTGTTTTTTCTTAAACTCTCACAATTCCCTTCTCTTATTAGCATACCCTTTGCAATCCCATTTGGTCTCTTATTTTTCTTTACTACTCTGTGGGGCGTAAATTGCACAGACCATAGCATAGAGTCGTGTCTTTTGATCAAGAAAAGTGATCAACTTGATACAATCTTTGCGGTGTTTCCGTCGAGAAACCGTAGAATTATCTTAGTTTGTTGACATATGCAGATGGATTCTGAGTAATCCGAGGCCTTACTGATATGTAATCTCCATTTCTTACTCATTATGTCACCATCTGTGACGATCATATAATGTGCGGATGATAAAGTTGTTAAAGCATGTTTTTTTTCTTCTTTTTTTGGTGTTCTGCTTTTCTATGGATTCTCCTTTGCTTCCTTTTGTTCGGCTGGTCGAGTGTACCTGTGAATTTTGTTGTCTGATGGTGTTTCCTGTCTGGGTGTGTGAAGAACATGATCCAAAAAGATTTTTTGGCCAAGTAAAGTGAGAATTAAAAGCAACCATCCCTTATTTCTGCATTTTGAGCCGTGGACGTTGATTTGCTTGTGTAATTTTCTTTTTGATCGGGTCAATACGAGTTTTCGTGTTCCACGACAAGTTTACGTGAAGAGAAGTATCTCTTTTTGATATCGTAATTCTTTGCTTTCTGGGTTTCTTTTGGGTGTGGAATATCCTCACCAGGGGGTTCGTATTCTTTTGCTCAAAGTTTCCTATTCTGATTGTGTCTATAAGTTCCGTGGGTCTGTTCTCTTGCCATTTTGCGATCTTATTTGCATAAACGATCTGAATTCCCTTGACCGAGCTATATTATTGAATGATCGGTTCTCACTTTAGCTTGTCTGCTTTTTTCTTGTTCAATCCAAGCCACCTCTTCCGATACGAGTGTTGATTTTTTTTTTTTTTGTGCTAGTTGATACAGTTTAAAAAAGTTTACTTGTTTTGTATTATGGGCCTTTAAACAAGTTGGGATTCACGATTTTTCCGGTCAGATAAGGCGTTCTTATGAGGATTTCTCCTCTCCGTAGGTTTTAAAGTTGGACTTTGCTTATTTATAGTCTAGGTAGATACTATTTCATCAAACTTTACTGTCTGATAAGGAGTTCTCCTTCCTCTATTGAATTGGTGTGTAACATTGAAGTCTAGACTTTGTCGATGTGTTTTTTATTGAGGAGACTAAATGTGGTAATTTGCTATCTTTTCTTCATGACTTTTCAGATAGATCCTCTTCTCTGCCAATTCAGGGCACTCCAAAGTGCCCATGGATGCCACAACTAGTGGGACGCCTACCTTACAGTACCATAACATAACCGACCAGCCCATTACTGACATTGTTTCTGCATCGGTCCCTTCTTTTGAACGAAATCAACGCCATTGTTTTGGGGACTTGATCCCTGGGGAATTCCCTTTGGCTGCTAATCCATCGATTGTCCTTCATGTCCTCACTGCTTGTAATATGGATCCGCAAGATCTTGCAAAACTAGAGGCAAGTTCCCTTTTCTTTTACTATTTCATCATGGAACTCTTTCTTACTCTTAGAATTGATAGTGCTGCTGATTTGATTTTGAATGTCGATGTTTTAGGCAACATGTTCCTTCTTTAGACAGCCTGCAAACTTTCCCCCTGACTTCGAACTGTCCATATCGGAGCTTGCTGCTCTAGATATGTGCCAGAAAAGGGCAATTTTCAAGCCAATGACACCAGAAGAACGTCAAGGTTTGAAAGAAAGGTGTGGGGGCTCATGGAAACTAGTGCTCAGATTTTTGCTGGCTGGAGAAACATGTTGCAGGAGGGAGAAATCCCAAGCTATAGCAGGACCTGGTCATAGCATTGCTGTGACGTTGAAAGGAGTAGTTTATTCTTTTGGCTCTAATAGCTCAGGGCAACTTGGGCATGGTTCTACTGAAGAGGAATGGCGACCTCGGCAAATCAGGTTGCTAATTCTATGATCACTACTTAGACCAGACATTGACATTGCAGGAAACACAAAGAGCGATACTTGTCTAGAAGAAGTTAACGGAACTTCACTATGTTGCAGATCACTGCAGGGCATTCGAATTATACAAGCAGCTGCTGGCCCTGGCAGGACAATGCTGATTAGTGATGCTGGACAGGTGTATGCCTTTGGAAAGGATTCTTTTGGGGAGGCCGAGTATGGAGTTCAAGGAACCAAGCTAGCTACAACTCCACATTTGGTTGAGTCGTTGAAAAACATATTTGTGGTGCAAGCTGCAATAGGAAATTTCTTCACTGCTGTCTTATCTAGAGAAGGCAGGGTTTATACCTTTTCCTGGGGCAATGATGGCAAACTTGGTCACTCGACTGAGCCAAATGATGTTGAACCTCGTCCTCTCTTGGGAGCACTTGAAAATATACCAGTGGTACAAATTGCAGCTGGATACTGCTACCTTCTTGCCCTGGCTTGTCAACCAAGTGGCATGTGAGTCGCTTCATCTGTTAAAGTTAAGACAAAGCTTAAGGTGATGTTTAAAGTGGAAAAATGGAAAACTTCAAAAGAAAAAAGTAACGAAATCTATTTCAGCTGTTGCATTCAATTCAGACATGCCAAATAAGCTTTTAAATCAGTTCAGATTTCGAAAATCGTATGTTCGATAAGTCATCATGGTAAATTGGAACTACTTGCATTTTTTTGGTTTCTGATTCTTTTAGCAAGTATTTGGTATCCATAATTTCGAAGTACCACCGCATAAACTTCCTTATTGATGTGACAATGCACCAACTCCGTCAAGTTATTTAACTAGATGCTGTTCCCTTTGATGTTTGGTAGGTCCGTGTACTCTGTTGGATGTGGCCTGGGTGGGAAGCTTGGACACGGATCAAGAACTGATGAGAAGTATCCGCGATTGATTGAACAATTTCAGATTCTGAATCTGCAGCCGGTGGTAGTTGCTGCTGGTGCCTGGCATGCTGCCGTAGTGGGCCGAGATGGACGAGTATGCACTTGGGGTTGGGGCCGCTATGGATGTTTGGGTCATGGAAATGAGGAGTGTGAATCAACTCCCAAGGTGGTGGAAGCATTGAGTAACGTGAAAGCTGTTCATGTTGCTACAGGCGATTACACAACCTTTGTGGTTTCTGACGATGGTGATGTATATTCATTTGGTTGTGGTGAGTCTGCTAGTCTTGGACATAATGCTGCTGCTATTGCTGATGCTGCTGATGGACAGGTCTGACAATCCTAGTTTCATGCTTAAAAATCTAATCTTTAACGTTTTTCTTAAATTACCTGAAGATATAGCAGCTCTGTGATTATCTGCCCTGTTGACAGAGAGAGCTTGTTGATGGGATCAAGTTTTTTTTGAGAAAGGAACCATAACGGTTTTTCTTCTTTTCTCAGGGAAATAGGCATGCTAATGTGTTGAGTCCGCAGTTGGTAACATCTTTGAAGGAAGTCAATGAGAGAGTGGTGCAGATCAGCCTCACCAACTCCATTTACTGGAATGCGCATACATTTGCGCTCACAGAATCAGGGAAGCTGTATGCATTTGGTGCTGGAGACAAGGGACAGCTTGGTATAGAACTCGTTAACAACCAGACCGAGAGGGGCAATCCAGAGAGGGTTGATATCGATCTAAGTTAAGACCAGGAATGGCCTTATCCCCCAAAAAGTCTCACATGCACAAAATAACTGAACGCCCTCCTCTCAATTTGGTGTTTAGATCTCCTTTCTTTGTTATGTACATAGAAAACAGAAAGAACAGTGAAGATTTAAGCTGTAGGTAGTGAGGTACCAAGCTGATAACTCCATGCTGAATCACCCAAAGAAAAGAAAAAAAAAGGGGTTTAAGGCTTGGGCCTTTTAAGTTGTTAATAGTTCATACATTTGTTAAGGTTCATAAATAACTTATTTTTACGTCGATCAATGCTTCCTGAGTTACTAGGTACCCAACTTCTTAAGTAACACAAAGTAAACATGTCAACTTCCTATTTGATGTTGTCTGGATGTTTGTTGCTCTCTCCTTGTGTTTCGTTTAAGCCTACCAAAAAGCAGAAAACTTTGTCTTCTTTACCACTCCATAAACACTGGTTTCGTGATGTTATTCAAGAGATGTCTTCGCTTTTGTTTGTCGATTCTGTTGGAGTTGTTTTATCTCGTGTTACTGTTCTGTAATTTTCCTTTCTAAGCTTGCGCCCCGCTTATACAACCCAAAAAAAAAAAAGGCCACCCATCTCAGAAATTCCTCACTTGCCCGCAATCCTTTACTCCTTTTTCTCTTTGTTGACTTTTTCAAGTACAAGTTTTAAAATGATAACCATCACATGTAAAATATACCTTAGAAGACATACACAAACGTTCACCTCTCAACAGCTCGTGAATTCTTATGCCCCTCGTCACCTATGACCTATGCTCTCAAGATTTCACGTTTCGACATTTTCCTGGATCAGATGTTCTCCTCGTAACAAATATTCTTCTTTTTCTCCATTGAGGCCTAGTCGACGCTTCCCCTTTAGTTGTCGGAAAATGGAGCTGCTGCTACCAAGTTTATATATCACAGACACAGAGCGTTGCTAGATGACAAGAGTCCTACATGGAAACTAAAATCCACGTATCATTCACGTTGCAAGATCCTAGCTAATTTGATATATTTGTATATATATATATACACTAAATTTTAGATTTTTTTATTATGAAAAAGAACTTATATTGAGTTAGTAAATATAATATAAGATGTATATTTTTTAATTTTTTAATAAAAAATTAAATCAAATATCAAGTAAAATATATATTTATATTTAAAATAAACTTTAAGTTCAAATAAAATTAAAAAATTTCATAGTATATTTCTACATGTTTTATAAATTGTAATTATTTTATTTCAATTTTTTCGTCAACTTCTTTAAAATTATAGAAATGGGGTCAATATCGGTTATTTTAAATAATATGTAAATTGATATAAAAAAACTAATAATCATTATCCAGTAACAATTATAATATGTATTAGTACCTAATAATGCTCCAAAGTGAAGGTCAATAAAGTACTGATAAATTTTTTTAAAAACAATTTATCATGTTAAGGAGCATTATTTATATATAAAAAAAGTGAATATATGATTTAAAATAATAAATTTCAATAACACATTTAAGAAATAATACAAAAAAGGTCATAAAAAAGAAATACAAACTAACTTATAATGGTTCTACAAACAATTTTTAATTACATCCACACTCAAGATTTTTTTGAAATTTTGCTATGACTTTTTTTTTATGCGAAGAATAACTTCTATATAGTATTTTTCTTGATAAAAAGAAACTATTATATAATATAAAGAGGTGTACATTGTTCCGCTTTTACTATTCTAACGTTGTTCTAACTTATCTCTTTCATGTATTTATGTAGATCTTACGTAAATACGTGGATGAGATAAACTAAAATAATGTTAGAATAGCAAAAATGAAAGAGTAATTTGAACCTATACAATATGCATTAATGATGAATGATATTTCAATTCCACTTGTAAGTTACACCCCAATTTCAATAAATAAAACCTCAATAGAAGCCTACAACTAATGATATCTCAATTTATCGCTTTTAGAGAGTAGCTCCCTTAAATATGAGATAGTGAATACTCAAACGTTTAATGAGTAGAAATATGAGTATAAAACATCAAAATAACTCCCAATTATATTGGAGCAGATCTCCTGTGTCACTTATTCTATGCCCCCTGTGACATAAATCATCCCAATCATCTATTTAAATGATTTGGATGATTGAGATGATTTATGACATAAGAGGCATAGAGTAAGTAGCACAGGAGATCTGAAGCCTAATTATATTGGCCAACCAATATGCATTCAATGTATAAAATCTATCGGTTGTTGCATAGTAGTTAACTATTAGGACATATTGGTAGACTAATGTATTAGAAGGAAATTAATTGACCACATCACATTAATGATCAACTAATGTGTTAACAAACAACCCAATTATATGCTTAACTTCTATTTGTTGACCACTATCTTATATTGATCAATCAATCTCACAAAAATCATAATTTTAACAAATTTAAATGTTCAAATTTAATTTATTTAATGCAATTATAATTAAAAATAGCTTTCAAAATGTCTCATAAAGAGTGTTTAAAGATTAAAACAATTTTATTTAAAAAATTAACATCTTTTGACGAATAAAAACAGACATGCAATAAAATAAGATAACATGTTTATAAGTTGTGAACTTTTAAGATGATCAAAATGACTAAATATAATTACAATTAATATTATAAAATATAAATGACCTTCACGTGTCTTAATCTTCGTTTATTCTCTACTTAATTTTTACTTCAAATGTTGCAAACTTAACTTTTCTTTTTCATCTTCGTAAACCTATCTTCAAATTATGAATACATTTTACTTTTCATCAAAATAATAAACTCGTTACTAATACTTATGTTTTGATATTATTTAAACATCAATAGAAATTTTCCTTAGTTCAACAATAGGACCAAAATATATTATAACTGTAATTTAAACTTTTCACACTTTCCAATAAAAATATAACAATCATATTTTGTCACTTGCAAAAATAAAAATAATAATTATAAATATAAGAACATAAATAAAAACATTAAAAAAATAATAAATTAATTGTTATAATAAAAAACATTTTACAAATTTCAAATTTGATCCACTCTTAAAATATGAAATAGTCATACTAATTTTCTTGTAAGTAGGCTTCCTTTAGATATTGAATTCTTGTATATTGCACAACTTAGTTAAATATCTAATAAAAATAATACAATTAAGACTGTTTTAAATTATTATCTTTAAATATTATGTTATTGGAATATTTATAAAATTACAAATATTTAATAATATATAAATTTTTTAGTAGTAAAATTTAAATAAAGAATCATTGTTGTGGTCTCTCGATGCAGGTAGTAGTTGTGGTTGGTTCTTGATTGTTTTTTTTTTTGGTGTTTTTTGAGTGGGTTTGGAGTTAAATTTAGGTTCTTGATTGTTTTTTTTGGTATTCTTTGAGTAGGTTTTGAGTTAAATTTACATCTTCTTCAGCTTATTTCATTGTTTGTTTATTTGATTTGTGTTTGTTTGGTGCTTTTCGGCATGGCTAGTGGTGCTTTAGCTTCCATAAGCTCGGTGGTTATCCCTTTTTAGGGTTTTGGGTGTTCTTTGGTTAAAACTTGGATGGATTTTTAATGCCGCAATGTCATAATCGTTATGTCAACTGAACAGTCAAGTAAAGTAACGACAAAACTAACGGGATCAAGAACAGTGAGCTACAGCTGGTAACTTCTCTCATAAGACACTTGTGGAGGGAAAGTCTGATAATCTCGAGGATTTTAATGACTCTATAACACACCGGATTATATCTCTACAAGTTGTGTAAAAGCAAAATCATTTCGCGACGGTAGATTTTGCTTTCCCAATTCTCTCAAACATCCAACCCTAAAAAGCTTACGAGAGTCAGTTTTTCGTTCTGAAACAATGGAGCCAGCCATGATATTCGGAAAACATGTGAGTTTCGAGTCATTGAGGAATGATGGTATGGATGTGGAAGCAGAGATTGTAAGAGCTGGTTGGAGGAACTTCTTTGAGGTACAAGAACCGGTATACACAAACGAGGTTTTCGTCAGTTGGTGAGACCCTCTCTAGCAAGGCCCGATGGATACGCCAAGTCGGTATGAGAGAGGAAGATGTCAGAAGACAATTATATGGAGCCAACGATCCATGGGAGAAGAAGAGCTCTAGTTTGGTTCCGAAGGCGAGGATTCTCCATGCAATTCTGTTAAATTGCATTTTACCCAGAGCAGGTTCAAGGGATTTGGTGACTACGTTGGAGGAACAATGCTTGTTTTACCTGCTAAATCGCAATCCCATCAACTTACCGTTCTTAATCTTTCACTACATGATTAAGGGGATGAAGGATACAAATAGCTATCTTTACGGTATGTTGCTTATAAGGATTTTTAAGGAATCCGGAGTCGTCCTACATCGAGGACATACAAGGATTGTACTTGTGAAGAGTAAGGTTGATTCAATCACAATACGGCGAATGGGTGTAAGGACTGTAATCAAAGAAGAAGCCGACTGTTCAAGGAGAACTAGGACTGAGGGGGAGCATGTTTTGAAGATGAGTCGCGCTTCAAGTTCTCGACCTCAGGTGAGTACGAGAACGCCTGCGGATGAATTAAGAAGAATGATTGGAAGACGGCTAATAAAACAGACGAGTCGTCGAAGAGAATGAACAAGGCGAGAAGAGGATAAGCAGAAAAGAAGAGAGTGTTCAGAAATGAAGGTGTGACTCAAGTAGACGAAGAAAGGAAGAAGTCAAAGAAGAAGTACTGAAGATAAGTTTTTGTTTTCTTGAAAATTTTGTAATTTTGTTTTTTTTATATAGTTTGTTATCATCAAAAAGGCGGAGATTTTTAAGTTCAAATGACTTTAGTTAGATATGATTTTGATGAATAACAAAAAGAACAAACAAAAAACGAACACAGACGAAGTGAAGCAGACGCAGAGATAAAGCAGACGCAGACGCAAAGCAAAGCAGACGCAGACACAAAGCACACGTTAAACAAAGCAGTCGCAGACACAGAGCAGTAAAGCAGACGCAGAGAGAAAGCAGAGGCAGACGCGAATAGTAAAGCAGACGCAGATGCAAATAGTAACATAGACGAAGGCGTGTATAACAGCCGGAGGAGAACAATGAAGAAGCAGACGCAAGAGTCAGTTCGAGTTGGTTACAGAACTCAACTGATTAACCGTTTCTTTAAAGATTAAAGAAAGAAGAATGAGGAAGCAGTTGGAGACCAAGGCTAAAATATACAAGTCCAAGTCGAAGATTGTAAAGTTAGACAAGGTGAGAAAAAGTGATCGTAAAAGCATGAAGTCCAAATTTAGGCGAGAGCTATTTTATTGTAACAGTCTTTTTAATACTTTTCTGAGAGAAAGTAGTACAGACCCCGCCCCGTGACAAAATATTGCATCGAGTCAGAAGATTGCGTGTATATCGCGTGAAGACCGAAGATAAAATATTGGATGAGAAGGTTGGGTCAGAAAATTAACGGAATTAAAAATTAAAGTTTAAGATTTGCATTGTATTAAGTAGTAAAACAGATTAAGTAGAAAAACAGAGGCATAATGAAAAACAGACGAAGTAGAAAAACAGACGGAGAATAAAAAACAGACGAAGTACAAAAACAGACGGAGAAAGAAAATAAGAGACGAAGTAGAAAAGCAGACGGAAGCCAAAAACAGTCGCGTATGTTACTCCAATGTATTTCCACAACACCAGTATAATCAATCTGTCAAAGAATCCGATTCAGCATTCAAAAGTGAAGCACATACAAGTGAGACATCACTTTTTGAGAGAGTATGTTCAGAGGAAGGGGGTGCGTCTACAGTTGATGGAAACAGAGTATCAGTAGGCAAACATGTTGACAAAACCATTAAGTGAAGAACGGTTTCAGAAGATCAGACGCAATGTGATAATGGTTATGTTAAGTGAACAGTCGAGCAAATGTAACGAGAAAACTAACGGCGTCAAAAACAGTGAGGTACAGCTGGTAACTTCTCTGACAAGAAACTTGTGGAGGGAAAGTGTGATAATCTCGACGATTTCAATGACTAGAACACTCAGGACTATATCTCTAGAAGTAGCCTAAAAGTAAAATCATTACGGTTATTCTCGTCGCTAGACGGTTCATTTTGCTTTCCCAATTCTATCAAACATCTAACCCTAAAAAGCTTACCAGAGTGAGTTTTTCGTTCTGAAACAATGGAGCCAGCCATGATATTCGGAAGACATGTGGATTTCGAGTCATTGAGGAATGATGGTATGGATGTGGAAGCAGAGATTGTAAGAGCTGGTTGGAGGAACTTCTTTCAGGTACGAGAACCAGTATACACAAATGAGGTTTTCGACTTTTGGAAGAATGCTCACCTAGTAGACAAAACTCTAGTATCTTCAGTAGATGGTATATCCGTTGTTGTGACTAAGGAGTTGATAAAGAAGGTGACCGATTGTCCGTCAGTTGGTCACACCCTCTCTACCAAGGTGGGATGGATGTCTGAAGTCGGTATGCGAGAGGAAGATGTGAGAAGACAATTATATGGAGCCAATGACCCATGGCAGAGGAAGACGTCGAGTTTGGTTCCGAAGGCTAGGGTTCTTTATGCAATTTTGTTTAATTGCATTCTACCCAGAGCAGGTTCAAGACATTTGGTGACCACTGTGGACGAACAATGTTTGTTCCACTTGTTGAATGGTAATCCCATAGACTTACCCTTCTTAATCTTTCATTACATGATTAAGGGGATGAAGGATTCAAATAGTTATCCTTATGGGATGCTTCTGACAAGGATTTTTAAGGAATCCGGTATCGCTCTACACAAAGGATATAGAAGGACTATGGTTGTGAAGAGTAAGATTGATGCACACATCATACGGCGTATGGGTCTGAACACAGTGATGAAAGAAGAAGGCGACTCTTCAACAAGAACAAGGACTGAGGGGGAGCTTCCAAGCAAGAAGACTCGAGCTTCAAGTTGTGAAGTTGAAGTGAGTATGAGATCGGCTGCGAATCTTCAAATCGAAGAAAGCCAATCCCGGAGGACAGAACAAGGTGCGCAAAAAAGACAAGGAGAAAGTCTTCTAAGTGAAGCTACAAAGAAGGGAAAGAGATCAGGGAGGATTCGGACTCTGAGGCAACAACAACAAAAGAATGTCAGAGAACAGAGTGAAGCAGAATCTTCTCCATGTGGTGCACGTACACAAACAAGATCCTTAGTCTCTATTCTGGAAGAGGATAGAGGCATAAAAACCAAGGAGACCAAGAAGAAGAGAAAGGCGGAAGCGAGAAGAGAAAAAGGTGAAGCCGACAAAACTTCAAGACTAACAGAGGCAGTGCGGAAGACTGCTAGGGAAGTTAGTCGGAAGAAAGAAATCTCTGATGCTGCTCAAAGACAAAAAGCAAATGAGCAAAGCAGAGTTCAGGATATGCCTGTTAACCAACCAGTGGAGCTTAATCTGCTTCAGAGTACTCTTGTTAATGATCAACCTGAAGTTACAGCAGATTCGACTTTAGTCAGGACACCAGTGGAAGTATCTGTTGAATCTAGTCTGATCGTTCATGACTATTCTGAATATTTAAGAAAGGATAAGCTTGAAGTCAGACTGGTTGAGATCGTGACAAGAAGGAGTACCTCAATCGCTATCTGCAGCCAACCCAGAAGACAAATAAAGGCTGTCTTGCGACCTATTTTGATAAATAGTGAGTCATGGCACATTTTGAATGAAGACGAAAGGAACTTCTATGATACTTTAAGGTACG
>JANJEY010000003.1:18732400-18744707 GCA_024703695.1 Erythroxylum cataractarum
TGACGTTCCAAATGTGTCTCTATAACATTCAAAATATACAGCTATTACCAAATGCACAATCAGGACTATTTAATAATACACATATAGCAATTAAAATGTGTACAATGCATATTCGTGACATTCCCCGCATTATCCTATAGTTCACTTCACAAAATATTCCTCTAAGACTTAGGAAACCATAGGCACCAAAATCACGCAATTTGGAGCTCTATAGGTCCAATTATTGATAAAAACACGTAGCAGAAAAATCACTACCCGATCCTCTCACTTCGACCTAACCAATCTCCAATAAATTCAGCTCTAAAAATTCCCAATTTCACAAATAAATAAAATTCAGTGTTTCACGGATCCGATGCCTCGAGAATTAGATCAATCGGATGTCTGATGACGAAGATAAAAGCAAAAGAAGCTTTAGGACAAAACAAAAAGATAAGAAAGTTTGCACTATTTCCCTCTCTTCTACCATCTGAATTTCTAACATGCATAACTTTTTACACACTATTCCAAAAATTACAAACAAGATCTCATTGGAAATATAACAAGAAACCCTACAAGTTCCATGTGGGGCTCACAAACCAATCTCACCTCTAAGGGTGCCAAAAATTACTTCAAAGTTACTGCCCATAAATGACCATATGAATAGTAATTGTGTTCTTCTAATCCCCATAACTTCTTACTCATAACTCAAAATAAGGTACATTATACACCATTAGAAAGCTCTAAACATTTTCTACAATCTTCAAGAAGACCCCCCAATCCAATCCAATCTCTAAGAGGGTCAAAAATACAAACAAAGTTCTGCCTAATGAAACAGTAAAACTACCATATGAACAGTAACTGCACTCTACAAAAAAATTCCTATATTTCCATTCCTTATGCCAAAAATTCCAAGATATAGGTCAAAAGAAAGATAAAAACATTTTCTTCAAGTTTCATGAATAAATTGGAAGCAAAATCAACCTCTAAACAACTCAAATTCTCAAGCAAAACTTCTGTCTATATAAGTCTCATTCTCACAGTAATAGAATATTTGAAGATTCATAACTTTCCAACCCATTGTCGAAAAATTACATACCATATAGAAATAAAAATCTCAGACAATATACTACAATTCTCAAGAAGGACTTCAAAGCAAATTCCCATTCAAACTAGGTCAAATCCTCTCACTAAAATGGTTGTCCTGTTAGGGTTTAAGAAATCAACATTTAACCCAAACCATAACAAAATTTTACAAATTTATATGTAACAATCCTTACATCTAAAATTCACATAAAATACCTCATTAGAAATCTACAACAATCCTATACAACTTTACAGAAGGTCACTTGAGCCAATTTCACCTTTAACATCTCCAAATAAATATCAGAACATAGAAAGCACAAAACCTATACACTCAGAGTCACTTACACACAAAACACATTTTCAGCTGAATGACCATCTGAACATTAACACACCATAACTTCCAATGTATAAATCAAAAAAATGCATACTTAGTGGCGTTAGAAATTATTATCAAAACATAAAGGGATTTAATTTGTTAACCACCATTGGTCCAACAATGAACCTCCACACTCCAACTTGAGGGGCAATAATAAAATCTACGTCATCTACTGCAATGATCGTGGAAGTCAATAGGATAAAGAAGGAATGTATCTTCTGCATATTTTGTATATAACTGATATCATGGAAATTATAATTAAGATCTTTCCTATTTTTTGTCGTTACCTTTTGTTGTAAACATGTAAATATATTGATGATGAAAGTAATGCAAAGCAATGTTCTTAGCTAACAAATCTCTTCTCTTATATATATATTATAGCCGTCGTCGTCGTCACCCCTAGTTTGAAGTCCCGTAATAAAGCAAGGCCTGTGGAGGTCTTTTATATATATATATATATATATATATATATATATATATATAACAACTTATATATATAACAACAGCTTCTTTCTGGTTGTTGCAGGATTTCGTTTATTCTTAGTTCTTCTTGAGCACAAATTTGTTTAAACTAAGAAACTCACGGAACTTGGGTAGAAAAGAAATATTAGTCAAGTTACTTTCATGACCTCGTTTATCATTTAATTGGATATTAAAGGAGTTTATGTTCGGTGTTCCAATTACCAGTAACTGTACTGGAAGTAACTGATAAACTTGGTTAATTACTGAGATTTAAGTTGAATACTCAATTAGATTATTCGATTACAGACAAGTTCCTACATAAAGTAGCATCACATAACACTTTTCTTTTTTTGGATTCGAGGAAACCCTGTAGGCGGGCCAAGCGGGCACACCTCTCTGAGGGCCCAACTAGCGCACCATCCCACAGGTGGGTCAAGCGGGCGCACCTCATCATTGAGGGCCCAACTAGTTCTCCATCTACAGGTAAAACCCCGGTTGCTCCAGGCTCTTACAAGAAAGGCTAGCATGGAATCGAACCTGGAACCTAACCAAAGTCAAGTCCCGCTCTCAACCATCAAGCTACACCCCTTGAGGGCAGCATCACATAACACATGCAACCGATTCTTCTACAAGTTGAGACTCGCTCACTAGGCTACAATTTCAAGTTGCGTTCGTGAATATTAATGATATTGTAAACAGATCAACTCTCTCTTCCTTCTTTTGCTCGATTCATATACTACCCAGGAACCATAATACCTGGTTGTTCTTCCGTATGTTAGTACTGTCCACCTCTTCAATAATTTTAGACTAGCTTTTTTTTTTTTGTCTACGAGATGTTTTAAAAAGGTCTCAATTATAAGAAGACACCTTTAAGTCATCTAATCCCAGACTAATCCTTACTCGAGCCAGGTAAGTCCTTTGCAGGAAGTAAAGTTCTGATCCCAAATTTTAAACAACTGCATACATAAGGGCGATTCAAACTCACGACCTCACTTAAGTAAAAAAAAGACTCCTTATCAACTCACCTATGTCTTGAAGTTTTAGACTAGCATAATTAGTCCCACAGGAATATAAATAGATCATGACAGGCATGACAAGACCGGTGGACGACGCAGTTGGGGCCATGTTCCAACCCCAGCGCTGAAGAGGTTAGCAATTTCAGGAAAATGAAATACTCAATAATGAATTTCATACCAAGTGAGTACAAGTAGGTACAAGATCGTTCACAGAAAAGTCGGTTCATGGTGCATTAAATCATTGGCTTTGGAGGTGGTGTGGTACTAGAAACTAATGGCTAAGGTGCATCTACCGTGACACAACCAAGCCAACAAGAGACGAGTTCTGCGGCTGGGAATGTTACTGAACAATAACTATCCCGATTAGCATTTAACAGGCCCTACGAGCCTGAAGTTGAACCTACCACCACGACCCTTCTAAAATACCAAGGCAACTTTGTCTGTTGATCAAGCTGTAGAAGATGCTCAAATAAAAAAGCAGAGAAGTTGGCTTTTGTCTAAGACGTCCATGAGGTCCCACTGGAGAAGAATAACAGGGAACAGAACTCACATGGAGGAACGTGCCTTGCCTGGCCAATGAAGACGATGCTTAATGTACACTTAGCATGTCTCCAAGTATAGTACGGACTTCCAAGCTTTTTCTCTTTTTCTCATAAGTGCTTCTCTGATTAAGTGGTCAACCATTGTTAACTTCCAATAATATCTATG
This sequence comes from Erythroxylum cataractarum, assembly GCA_024703695.1. Taxonomy (NCBI): domain Eukaryota; kingdom Viridiplantae; phylum Streptophyta; class Magnoliopsida; order Malpighiales; family Erythroxylaceae; genus Erythroxylum; species Erythroxylum cataractarum. The sequence continues at coordinate 18,736,025 of JANJEY010000003.1, forward strand.
GAACAAATAAAAGCACTCAACTATTTTTGAGAGATAGACAAGTGTTAGCTTCTTTGGGTCTTTCTGTATTTCAGAAAAAGGCTAAGTTGTTTTTTTTTTCCATCTAAATTAAAATCAAACTCTTAATTATAATTATAATTAAGATCTAAATATAAATATTATTTAATTTTAATAAAATCAAATTTTAAAATTTTAAAATTTCTTATGCTGCATAATAATTAAGTTCAATTTAGTTAAATTAAAATTTTTCTTTTTAATTATTCGTTATACATGCCCTATTAAAATTTTAATATATTGATAATAATTATAAATTATAATTAATAAGTCTATAAGTTGCATGTTTATAGGCGCTAAATTAGCTTGTAATTTAACACTTAAATAGCATATTTTATATGTATTATATGATTTTTTGTGATTAATTTATTGTCTAGTAAGTGATAATTTGACGCATGATTTCATATTTTAGTGTAATTTTTTCTATGATCGTCCTATTGAGGAGATAACAAAATCAATTCAAAAGGAATACTATGGACAATAACTTTGTAAAAGACATCAGAAATCAACGTATACATGAAGATGTCAAAAACCCAAGAAGATTAGAGAATATAGAAAAAATAACTAACCGCACCAATATGATATTGGTGTTCAGCGTCGATATTACAATGGATGGAAAAAGTTTGAGAAGTAGAAGTAAACTAGTGTTAGATTGATATCTGTAATCGATGCTGAACTCGTAAGTTTTTACACTCGTAAAGTTTCAGAAGCTAGCTGGTGCTAGTGTGAACGGTGGACAGGCGCTAAACTCATGATCAAATTTACCTGAGGACTCGCAAAAACCTACTTTCATTGCACTTAAGACTCCTATATGTAACTTTAAACTATAAAACCTAAATAAGGTTAATTAAAAAGAGGTTTATGGGAGCCACTATTGTTTTAGTTATTATTTTAGGTTTTCTTAGCATCAAAGAGAAATTACGAGCAAGATTGGGGGGAAGATTAACCTCTGCTTAGAAGTAATTAGGGATATTTCTTCTAATTCTTTCTCATTTACTTTCTTTTATAGTAAGAGTTTTTTGTTTGAAATTAATTATGTTGAGTATCTAAATTTATAATTAGGGTTAGTAATTAATGTAGTTTATGATAGATATTTCAACTGTTAATATATGATTAATTATTGGTTTAGTTGAATTTAGTTTATTTAATCTTAATTGTTAGGTTTATCCTTAGCCATCATAAATTTAATCTTAGGATTGTATAAGATATTGAAAGGTTTGAATTATAATCTATATATTAGGAAAATAAACATCTAGATCTAGAGATGGAGGTATCCTAGACAAAGGTGTAATAGTTAAGTATACTTAATAAGTTCAATTAGCAATTAGGTGCTGCATATTAAAGGATGATAATTTCTTAGTTAGATATTCTTATGTACCTTGAAAGAGAACACTAAATACTTTAGGTTAATTGTTATTTTAGTCTTAATAATCAATCTTATATGATAATTAAATTCTTCATACGTGAAGCCTCAAAACTTTGGCTTTTGTTATCTTGATTCTCGTTTGCTATTTAATTATCTTGATTTCATTAGTTTAATAATTTAATTACATTTTATAAATTATTTATTTAGTTTAATTGCAATTGTTTTGTTTGAATCAAAATATATAGTAGTTATAGTCATTTTGGGATTGGTCACTTCAAATACTCTAGATTTATAACTTGCTATAATCGATTATGTGCACTAATAATAAAGATCAATCAATATTCTTAATTTATAATTATAATTAAATAAATTAAAAATGATTTTAATTTATCTTTAATTTTTTGATTAAATAAGATTAACATCCGGTAATATGTTATGACTATTCAAATACTAAGAATGTCATAATTGTTTATCTTAACTTATCCATATAATGTTATAATGTATAATTCAATCCTTTTATCATTTAATATTCTAATTAGACATGGTGCTTGAAATTAGTATATACTTTATTTAAATCTAATTATGTTCACTCTTGTTGATTAGTAATTGATTTATAATTGATATTTAAAAATAATAATTTTAAATCTCAATTCACTCAAGTTAAAAAATTTAAATCATTACTAATAAAAAAATAAAATACTCCTTAATTACTTTAGAATGATGAATATCTTTTGTTGACTTATTTAATAATCTCCAAAAAGTTCATATAATATCTAAGTGCTACTGATTGAGTTACGTTCAATAAAATGTTATAAATAGCATCAAAATATGGTATTCTCATATGAGATACTATGATAATTTTAAGTAAAAAGATCAATCATACAAACATCATAATAAGGACATCTGTGTGCACAGAAGTAAATGTTTTATTTGGGATCATCATAATTAGGTCAATTTAGTGAATTTATTTTCTAATAAACACTTGTGCATTTATTTAAGGATGTCAATACTTTAATTCATGAAATCAATTAGTTTTTCGTAAGAAAGAAACATATTACTAGATTTATCATTCCATCAATATCATGTCTTAATAACATTATAACCAGGAACAATTTAGGGCTATACTTACATACAATTTTAATCATATAATTATAATTTTATCATAATTTCAACTTTGTAGTAATTATTTTAAAGAATTTATTATTAATATTAAACATATAACTAAAAAAATATATAAAGATAAATAATGACTTTATTAAATAAATTGATAATGTCATACATTAATTGCAACCAACTAATTAGTTGCAAGAGCACAAACTAACATTCTCTCATTTATAGTAAAAATAATCGTTTATGTATATAGTACCATATCCATTCATATGTAGATCATATCTCTTTTAAGATAAGTCTCTTTAGTTGGCACTCGCTCTAATATAATATCTTTCTATTATATTATTTCCTTGATCAAGTAAATCTTCCTAAATAAATACTTGGACCGTTGAAAAGAATTTGATTTTTTTGCCTGTGCAATAGTATCAATCTTGTTATAGTACAATAATATTAGCTCAACAACATTAGAACCACTTCAAGTTCAGTAATAAACTTCTTAATTCAAATAACTTCTTTTTTTGCCTTAAACATTAAAATGTACTCTGCTTCGATTGTAGAATTAGCAATGATTAATTATTTGGAACTTTTTAAACTAGCAATGATTAACTATTTGGAACTTTTTAAACTTACATCACCATTATTTAAAGTAATGATAACCCTAATTGTAATATGCTATCATTATGGTTAAATTAAAAAATAGCATCTAAATATCCTTATACTCTTAGTTCAACTCCTTCGTAGACCAAGAAAACGTATTTAAACATTCTTAAGTACTTTAAGATATTTTTTATTCAAAACATAAGAAACATCTAGTCTCATACATAACATCACATATATGATTGATCTAAAATCTGAAGTATATGGAACACTATTTATTTTATCTCTCTTTCTGTGTCTTTGTGCATATAATTTTTAAGAGATAGATCTCATTCAACATGAGTAAGAATCCCCTCTTAAAATTCTATATATTAAACTTCTTTAACACTTTGTCTATATATGTTAATTAGGATAAACAAATTAATATCTTTTTTATTTATTTCCATAGATTTTTATTTCCAAAAAAAATTTGATTCTCTCATATCCTTTATGGAGAAATTTTTGTATAACTAAATATTTATAAATTAAAGCATTAATATATCATTTTTAATCAACAATATGTCATTTATATATAGCATTAGGGAGACATAAGGTTCATTTGTAATTTTTGACAAAATCAAACTCTTCAATTGCTTATTAAAATAGATGGTCCAATTCCATCACACTTATTTAAGTCCATAAATAGATTTTTACAACTTCCATGCTTGATTAGGAAACCCTTCAAATTCAAAATTTTCAGGTTATGTTATATACACATCCTCAAGCAAATTATAATTAAAAAATTTTGTCTTAACATCCATTTGTTTCATATTCATGGTATAGGACTATAGCCAATAAGATTCTTAAGGACTTAAGTATTGCTACTAATGAAAAGTTTCATCAAAATCAATTTCACTTTCGTTTGCAACCTTCTTTATATGTAACATCCATGTTAGATTTTCTCTTAAAACCCCACTTGCATATAATAGATATAATCATATCATGTTCATTCACCTAAGTCTATACTTGGGTACTATACATAGATTGCATTAAGATATTTTGATTTTATTCCATTGCCAAGAATTAATATTGGACATTACTTTCTTAAAACTAGTAGGCACATCATATACAAGCATTGCGTTGTCTTTTCCTTTTTTAAATATATTTTTTGTTATGGGACAATGTATTTCATTAATGAGTAGCTTTATAGGTACAACATCCCACTACCACAAGATGCATACCCCAAACATTCAAAAATATTCAAGTACATATCCTATGATAATGGCATATTAGAGCACAAACAAATCTAACTTACACATAGCGTCATCTAACATAATCAGAAGTCATCATAATCAGAGGTCATCAAATTTTTAAACCATTCATTGCATTCATTCACAAAGTCTAATTGTTTCCATCAGACGAATATTTACAAAACCTCATACAAGTTCTAGCAAAAATTATAAAATAAAAGCTGTAAATCTCTTACGTCAGCTAACAGACCTCTGAGCCATAACTTAGTCCAAAACGTTCTTCTAACCCAGAATAAACCCTAAGTCTTATGTCTCATACCTGGAAAACCACGTTGTAATTTTTATAAGTTTTGCGAACTCAATGAGTGAACCATCATTGATGATTTCACCGAATTCACATACACAAATCACATATTTCACAATTATTCAGACAGAACATGAATATTTCAAATACTCACACTATCATGGCACATCATTTAATCAATGCGAATTAGATCATATATAAACATATACAGATGCATATGAGACTCTACATTCGTTATTAATGTTGTGATCGAGTGCCTATCACATATTCAAATAATTGCCCATTGGGCTTAGTCAGAAACATATATCACAGAGCATAGCTCTATGTGCCAAATCATATATCACGAAGCTTTGCTCTACGTGCAAGTGCTTGATACTGACCACTCCGGTCACAACAACTTTATCTGAGCATGCATTTTATGAAATGCATCAATTCAGAATTTACCACATATCACAATCATGTATAATGCACAGTCAAAATTTCATAATCATTGGACCTAAGTCGGGCATTCAAACTTCATTGAGAATTCACATAGCATAATACAATCAGAATTATCAAACAAATCATAACACTTCCAATACAATCCCAAATATATACTCCTCGGACTTTAAGCCTGGAATTCAGAAACAATCGCAACAGTTCAATAATTTGAAGCTTAACAAATCAAATTGAATCAGTACTAGGAAATTCATCTAGGTTAGCTTACAGTATACTCTAATAAGCTATTGCCTAGATGGTCCAGCAATGTTTGACTAGTGTTCGATTTGCTCCTCTAAAACATACACATCATATTTACAATATATCACATTTTTACACATATGTATAAGTATTCTTTTATGCATATGTACTTATATAAAATATGCACAATGCACATTCAATGACAATTCTAGGGTACTTTATTGTGATCCTTATCAACAATTCATTCGGATATAAAAGCTCTCATTAATACCATATATATCTATAATTTGGATGAAAATAAAACAATGAGAAATCAATTTTATAACCTAATTGACTACTTCAAATTTTCTACCCACAAGATTTCGAATCAACTTTGCATAATTAATCTGATATGGTACATGACAAAATTAGACAACACTTCCTTCTGGAAAGTTGTTCTCCAATGTCTTAAGTTTCTAATGACTATAAGATCATCCAATTTGATTTAGTATTTTATGAGTTATGTTCATAATACCACAGACTGTGTATATTTAAAGTTTTGGCTAATATATAATCAGATCCTCTAATTGTACAACTCATATCTTTCAGCTCAACTGTCCAAAAATTACAAACTTAATACCAATTTAAAGCTAAGAGAATAAAATATAACTTTTATGAAAAAACCTATGTCTGATTCAACCTCTATCTATATAGTTTATTCAATAACAACAGGACATGATTTCTTTCTCGGGTAGAACTACAACCTCAATCAAGACTAAATTGAAATCTTGACTTTGAAATGCTTAGAGATAGAATTAAAACTCTATTTCTTCAGACAATTTGTAGTACTATGTCTTTAGTTTACTTGAAATTAAAAATAATCCCATTTTGATAACTATAGATCAAAATATGGTCAAAATACTGAAGCATATTCGAGCTGTATAGGACAAGACTTCACCGCGGCGAGCCAAAAAGATGGTTGCGGCAAACTTTGATTTTTTTTCAATGATGGCTGTAGTGAACCACAGAGTTGGTCGCAGCAAACCAAAGAGTTGGCTGTGGCAAACTTTTGCAGAAACTTGACTCATCTTCCAATTTTCTAGCCTGAAACTCCAACTATTCTTCCTCCCTCTCAACCATAAATTTTTCAAAAGCTCAATCTCACATCAATTAACTCAAACAACACAAAACAAAGTAGAAATCCATGATTCACACTTAAATATCAAAAATCCGATTCTCAGCATGCAAATTCCAATTTCTGCATTTTGTTTCTCTTTCTACTTTCATCTGATGTATTGTTTTATTTTTACTCTTTCATTTCATCAAAACAACTTATCAATTCATCAACTCCATATCATGACTACACCACATCTTCATTTAAATTCATTAACCACACTTAAAACCATCTCTAGAAGCACTCCACAATTTCATGCATGAACAATACAAATCACCATATTCGGATTTCTCTAAACCAAAACAAAGTATGTATTTTCACACAAATTTTCCAGCACTTTTGCATATCCATTTCAATAACAACAGAACCTATTTCATAAGTCCATCATTTAATTCATTCATCACCGAAACTACACTTCTTTAACCTCACATGCATGCCTTCATTTCAGCAAAACATCATTGAATTTACTTACTTAAATCAACAATAGTTCCAGTACTGATTGCGGTGGATGAAGGATAAACAAGCATAAAATTTACTTTTAGGAACTCAAATACAAAACCATAAACAACTTGGTGTTTTCGGTGTAAAATAAAACTAACAAAGAACAAAACTTCAGATGCAGAAACATTCCTTCCTAAACACGAGTATACTTTGCATGCAATTCACGTGTCATCCTATTAAGACTACCGCATGTTAGCACATGCAAGCCATGTGTCAATATTAAATCAGTCCATTTGTCACACTAGAATTGGTCCAAATTTCAATATTTTTCTTAAAATTCACCAAAAATTTTTGAAATAACCATAATATTATCCAAATAAATTTTCACCATAAATAATCCACAATTCATAATTTAATCGCATTAATAACTCAATTATACCCAAAAATATCAATGAATGCATGTTTAATCATATGAATGTGCAAAAATGTGCATGTCACAAATAACTTATATATGATGTGCTTTTTCCTAATTTCATAGAAATTCCTCATAATTTACTATTCTAGCCCTAACATGGATAACTGGATGTTACAATTCTCCCCTCCTAACAAAAATTTTATCCTCGAAATACTTACTTGAATAATCAATAGGTAGGGGTATTGATTCCTCATATGCTCATCTTTTTCTCATATGGCTTCTTCACTCAAATGATTCTTCTGAGCCATTTCAGAAGGTAAGGCTAATTTATAAGCCAATGGCCTAATCCTTTCAATTATCTCATATGGACCAATATATCTCAGACTTAACTTACCCTCCTTGCCAAATCTCAGTACACCTCACCATAGTGATACTCTCATAAATACTCTATCACCAACCTGATACTCCATATCTCGCCTATGTTGATCTACATAGCTTTTCTATCTATCTTGTGCTACTTTAATTATACTACGGATCAATTTTACCTTATCAATGATGTCCTGAATCAACTCTGGGCCTTCGACAATTCTTAGACCCTCTTTATGCCAATATAGAGGCGAACAACACTTCCTGCCGCATAACGCCTCGTAAGGAGCCATATATTAATACTACTGTGATACTGATTGTTATAAGTAAATTCAATCAAGGCCACATATTGATCCTATGCTTCTTGAAACTCCATAACATAAGCTTTAAGCATATCCTCAATAGTCTTAATCATCTTTTCAATTTGACCATATGTTTGAGGATGAAATGCTGTGCTGACATTCATCTTTTTACCCAAAGCTGCTTGTAGGCTACCCCAAAATTTCGAGGTAAATCGAGGATCCCTGCTCGACACAATGGACACTAGAACCCTGTGCAATTTCTCAACTTCATTTACATATCACCGAGCCAACTGATCTAGTGAATAATTCTCCCTTACTGATAAGAAATGAGCTGATTTGGTCAGTTTATCAACAATGACCCAAAAGGTATCATGTTGCCTCGGAGTCCTAGGCAAACCCATAACAAAATCTATAGTGATTCGCTCCCATTTTCACTCCGAAATAGGTAACAAATGTAATTTTCCAATAGGATCTTGATGCTCGACCTTAACCTACTGACAAGTTTTACATTAAAAAACGAACTCCGATACTTTCTTTTTCATTCCTGGCCACCAGTAATGTAACACCCCACTCCCGTATGACCCGAACCCAACATCGATGGTGATATCCGAGTCCGTGTCCCACGAGGGTGGCGTGCTACATCACTCAGTCAGTCAAAACTCAGTATT
>JANJEY010000003.1:18759344-18775931 GCA_024703695.1 Erythroxylum cataractarum
CTACTCAGATATCAAAGCCCTCATTAATATCACTTGTACTTATAATTTGGCTCAATATAAAACAATGTGAAAACAATTTCATAACCTAATTGACCACTTAAAATTTTCTACCCACATGATTTCGAGTCAACTTGGCATAATTAATCTGATAAAGTAAATGACAAAATTAGGCAACACTTCCTTCTGGAAAGTTGTTTTCCAATGTCTTAAGTTTCTAATGACTCTAAGATCATCTAATTTGATTTAGTATTCTATAAATTATGCTCACAATACCACAGACTATGTATGTTTGAACATTTCGTTAGTGCATGATCATACCCTCGAATTGTACAACTCATATCTTTCGACTCAGATGTCCAAAAATTACAAACTTTATACCAATTTAAAGCTAAGAGAATAAGCTACAACTTTATTGGAGACATTTCAGTCTAATTCAACTTTTTTCAATACAGTGTATTTAATAACCGCAGGACATGATTATTGTCTCTGGTAGAACTATAGCCTCAGTCAAGAAGCCAGATTTTGAAATGTTTAGAGATAGAATTAAAACTCTATTTCTTAGACAATTTGTAGCTCTATACCTCTATTTTTTCAAATTAAAAATCATCTCATTTAGATAACTATACAGCAAGATATGGTCAAAATACCGAAGTATGTTTGAGCTATACAGGACAAGACTTCGTCATGGTGAAACAAGAAAGTTGGCCGCCGCAAACTTTTCTAGAAACGAAAATTTCTCTAGAATTCTCAAAGGTTGGCCGCGGCGAACTCATAGTTGGCCACGACAAACTAAAAAGAATTGGTCGTGGTGACCCAAGAGGGTTGGCTGCGGCGAACTTTCACAGAAGACTCGTCTTCCCAACTTTTCAGATTTTATTCCCAGATTTCACAATTTCAACTCCTCACCTAAGCCATTTGACACATGCATTCACCAACACTCTACTGCTTTACTTTCTCATGTATAAATTCATCTCTAACACTAGTCATCATCAAAATCACAATTCAATAACAAGGTTTCCAACAATTTTTAACAACTCTGCATTAACACCGAAACTACTCCATTTTTTTTGTTCATGCAATAACTCATTTTCCAAAATTTCGCACTCTTATTAAGCACAACTTCAATGATTCATTTAACTCCAACTCAACTCAACAATATCTTTGAGTTATTGCAAAAACAAAATATCCTTATTCCGTTTTCTCTCTCAAACAAGACAAAACATATATAGATACCTTAATTTTCAAACCTATGCATGCATGTATATATTTACACCAAAAACTAAACATCAGCAAACTACTTACTAGGTTCAGCTGTAAATTCCAGAGAGTAACTCAACAACACAGAGACACATTCAATAGTTATTCAGTGATGAAAATAGTGAAGAGAATTTAGTGAAGAACATAAGCTATAGTGATCTTTTCCTAATCCCAGCATAAACCACACGTAAACACAAGCTGCGTGTAGGCTTGCATGCCTTACATTTGTTATCACACAAACAAGACATTTGTCATTTATACACTAATGCCACGTGTCACTCTTTCATAGATCCATAAATCATGATTTTTCGCTAAATTTACCAAAAATTTCAAAATACCCTAAATATTCTCACAATTGTCAAAACACATTTAATAACTCAATTATACTCAAAAATATCAATGAATGCATTTACAGTCCTGTGAATGTACAAAAATGTGCATGTCACAATTTACTAATGCATGATGTGTATTTTCTTAATTTCTCATAAATTTTTCGTAATTCACAATTTTAGCCCTAACATAGGTAACGGGATGTTATAATAGGAATGTAACATGTCTTAAAAAATATGTTTTTACTTAAAACGATGATGAAATTAATATTCAATACTTTCTTCCTAATACTCCGTAAATTTGCATTTATGTTATTTAGGTTGAGACTTACCAATATTGCATGCTTCATATAAGTATCAAATCCCCAAATCTTTAGGGTGACAATTTTAGCTTACTATTAATCCATATCTCATATAGAGTCTTGTTAACCTAGTTGGATGTAACACTATTTAAAAAGGTAATAGCAGTTTCAAGGTTATATCCTCAAAAGGAAAGAGGAAGGTATTCATGGGTTATCATGGCATGTACTATATCTAAAAAATTATTAGTTCTCCGCTCAGATGCTTTATTATGTTACAGACTTTTAGCTAGAGTCCATTATGTGATAATCACATTCTTTTTTTAAAAACCAAGAAACTCATAGTTTTAGTATTTACCACCTTGATCATATCTAAATCTTTGAATACTTTTACCAGTTTATTTCTTAACTCAATTATAAACTCTTTAGATCTTTCAAATGATTCAGACTTTTATTTCATTAAATATATAGTAATACTTAGCATGTAATGAAATATGAGTGTCGATCTTCAACATGAGTAATATAGAGCCATATCTATCTAAATGTATAAGCTCTAGTAACTTACTGACACATTCTCCCTTTTCACTAAAGGATAATTTGGTTACTTTACCCAATAAACAATATTTAGGTCATTGGGCATATATACAGATTGATCTTGAGTCTATGTATTCAAGACACATATAGATGTATATATATAGGATATAAGGGGATAAAAGTTCCTAATCCCTTTTCTCTAATGCAGTTTAACATTTAGTGAGAGAAATTTTCTCTAATACAATTTCGCATTTAGTGGGAGAAAATAAAGGTTTTCTCTAATGCAGTTCAACATGCAGTGAAAGATTTTTATGGTAAAGTTTAGCATATGCAGTTTAGCATAAAGTTTAGAAAAATTGAGACAGACAAACGGGAAAATGATAAATTTCAGATCATACACGTATCATTCTACTTAGTCACACTTCATTTTTACATTCATGTTAGTGAGGTATTAAATATGGGTGTTTGTGTATTAGATCTGTGTCACATATGACGCAAGTATTTGATATTTTCTAGTATTAAAAGCCTTACGGAACGGAATGATGAGCTTTTATTATCTTTGGATCAAATGGTTTTTTTAAACTTGTCGAGCTATACAACGATTTGCTTAACCCTTTTTTTTACTAGTTTTGTCATCAATAGAACTGTTGTAATTAATTATTATCTAAGAGAATGTTAGATGTTTTCCTATGGGTGGATAACAATTAATTACATTTTAAAGGTTTTAATAAATTATCAGTTAAGCTAATCGAGTTTGATCCGAATAGAGATAATAAAGTAGCCCACTAAGGATCTAGGTTAGTATGCTGAAATCAGGTGAAAAAAATAGACCCTAGTCAGTAAAACTGACCCTATATTGAACCTATAATGGAGAGACCCGATATAGATATTATACATATAAGATTAAAGTCTGTTGTAAATGCTTAAGTAAATTGTGAACATACAAATACTTTGATATATTCAGAGGTTCGCATGTTAAGAAAGCTACAGAAAGGCCTTAACGACATCTCGGGGATTGACTCTAGTGAAGGTTTCGGTGGATTTGATCTCGTTTCGGTTTCAAAAAGTTTATTTGAAGTTATGGAACCAAAATCAGATATTTTTTGCAGCTCTTCATTTTTTTCCCTTTCATGTTCAACCTGAGACAGGAAACTAAAGCCCATATTACGTATTACAATTTCTTCTGGGATCGATTCCACCATTTCAAGTTTACCAGATTTGGGTGAAATATTATAGGTTCTTGGTCATGGAGTTTACTCATGGGCAATCAGATCAAAAATAAAAAAGTTCTTAGCACCTGCAAGTAAATATGAAGGATGCCAATGACTGACAACATCGGTACAGTTTGAATCAAGCAGTGTTGGTTGTATTAATAACAGAATGGCCTACCGACCACACTGTCTGCATGAAATCTTGGCACCCATTAATTGTTTTTTCTCGATCAGTGATTGCCAACCTGCAGCTTCAGAGTTAAGATATGGTGAGTATATGAGTGAACATGTCCTTTTTGTCTGGGATGACTTTAAATTGGTAAACATTAAAATTATACAAGTAATTTTCATTTTAAAATCTATGTTATTTTCTTTCTTAGATTTGTTATAATCTCTAGGGTGAGTTTGATAGGTTGAGAAAGTAGTTAAACTTTAAATTGCAAACCCACCAGGTTTTGAACAGGGCACCTTTGGCTGGCCATAAATGTATGCCCTGAAATGAAAGAAACTCTCTGCCATCTTGACTTTTCAGTTGACAAAACAAGCAGTACTTTCCGTTTGAGGCTTAGGATTGTCTGGCTAAAACTGAAATCTAGGACTAGCATGTACACATGTTTAGGTTACATTTATTTCTATCTTTTGTTCAATGGTTAACCAGTTTACAACCTTCCTTAATAAACCCATCTCTTATAACCAATCAAAAGGCAAATTGTCCATGTTTGTCCTGGAAGTTGATGATGAATAAACTCTTCCCTGCATGTTCTATCTTCTGCTCCATACGACCAACTGCTTACTAGTAAGGTTTTTGTAGTAAATGAATATTGAGCACTTTAATCAAGGTTTATGCAGAGTAACTTCAAAAGGAAAAGAAATGAGGTGGGATTGCATCATTGCATGGCTAGTTTTGGCCCATTCAACACCCTCAACTGGATGCAACTGAAAGTTATGAAGAGACAATGCTGTGACAGTTTTTTTTTTTCTTCAAATTTTTTGTTTTTTGTGTGTGATAAGGAAAAGAGAGGGTGTCTTCATTGTCAAAAGAACATGCCGACAGTAGTAGCATTCATAAAGTGTCGGTGTAAGGTTGAAGCTAAATGTGGTTTTCATCATAAACAAATGCTCAAGCAATTATATCCATTGTTTAGCAACAAATTAAGAATATTTTTGCACTACAATAGCTACCTATTTTGCAGCTAATGGTTCAAGCAACTGTCAAGGATATGATTAAGAAGTCTCATTACTAGTAGATGGAGGTTGGAGAGAGCAAGCTCAAAGTAACTGTACTAACCATCTGATTAGACCTTGTAGCGAAATAAACATAGAGCAGGTGAGCCGCGTGCAGTATCTACTCAAACAAGTTTTTACATTCTTGATTTCCTTTATAAGAGACCCTCTAGCCCTCCACACTTGCTCACTCATTTCCATTACCCTTAAAGAGAAGGCCATGGCACTTCCATTGTTTCTCATTGTCTCTCTGCTTCTTCTTGTGGCTCCAAGTTTGATATCTTCCTCACCAGTTCAAGACCCTGAATTAGTAGCAAAGGAAGTGCACAAGTAAGAGAAACATTTCTTTTGAAAGCCTTACATCGTTACGCTCATAGTTCAGGACTCCTAGTGTGACACATTTTTGTTTTCTTGTGTGTTTCAGGAGTATAAATGCTTCCAGGAGAAACTTGGGATTTCTTTCTTGTGGAACAGGGAATCCGATAGATGATTGCTGGAGGTGTGACCCCAACTGGGAAAAGAACCGGCAAAGGTTGGCTGATTGTGCCATAGGTTTTGGCAAGGACGCCATTGGTGGTAGAGATGGTAGGATATATGTTGTTACAGATCCTGGAAATGACGACCCTGTGAACCCAAAACCTGGCACTCTGAGGTATGCTGTTATACAAGATGAGCCTCTGTGGATCATATTTGAACGTGACATGGTCATCAAGCTCAGGGAAGAGCTTATTATGAACTCTTTCAAGACCATTGACGGAAGAGGAGCCAGTGTCCACATTGCAGGAGGTCCATGCATCACCATACAGTATGTGACCAACATCATAATCCATGGAGTCAATATTCATGACTGTAAGTCGGGAGGGAATGCTTATGTGAGGGACTCCCCTGGACACTTTGGGTGGAGGACTATATCAGATGGTGACGGGGTATCGATCTTTGGAGGGAGTCATGTGTGGGTTGATCATTGTTCTTTGGCCAATTGCAATGACGGTTTGATTGATGCTATTCGTGGATCCACAGCCATCACAATTTCTAACAATTACATGACACATCATAACAAGGTCATGCTCTTAGGCCACAGTGATACCTATGTACAAGACAAGAACATGCAGGTTACTATCGCCTTCAACCATTTTGGTGAAGGACTAATCCAGAGAATGCCAAGGTAAGAAAATCCTAGCTATATTAGAACATTTTAGACACACCCTACTCCAGAAAACTATCTTTTGTATGATTTAACTAAACAAGTTGCCTGGATTTAGGACTAGTTAATCAGTTTCGTTCAATTTGGTTTCGAGCAGATGCAGACATGGATATTTTCATGTCGTGAACAACGACTACACCCACTGGAAAATGTATGCTATTGGTGGCAGTGCTGATCCTACAATCAACAGCCAAGGAAACAGATTTATTGCACCAAATGACATATTCAACAAAGAGGTAAGAACACGTGAACAGTCGCTTGATGACCTCATTTTTACTCCTCCTTCTTGATCCACGTCCAACAACATGCCACTTGTTTTCAGGTAACTAAACATGAGGATGCTCCAGAGAGCCAATGGAAGCAGTGGAATTGGAGGTCTGAAGGGGACTTGCTGTTGAATGGTGCATTATTCACAGCTTCAGGAGCAGGAGCTTCCTCTAGCTACTCCAAAGCATCGAGCTTAAGTGCAAGGCCGTCTTCGCTGGTTAGCTCCATAACAGCAGGAGCAGGTTCACTTGTTTGCAAGAGGGGTTCACGTTGCTGACCAGTGGCTTTGCATAGAGTCCAAAGTTGGTCAGACCACGATTGAAGTGACTAAGAGAAAGGGTAAAAGAAATGGTTACGAGAGAAGGGGGAGTGAAAATAAGGCCAACTGTAAAAATTTAGTGTATATTGCGAATCTATTCAACTTTGAAGTTGATGTTCAATACAATCTGTGTCTATAAGACCACCATCACATGCAGATAGCAAGTGTGAATGTTGATGGCTTGGAAAGAGAAACAAAACAAAGTGTTCAATATAGCAAAGCTTTCTGTATCATTCATTTTCGCCAAGTCTCTCTACTCACATGGGAATGGAAAGCTAGTGCCGTGGTGCCCTGTTGATGGGACCACATTAACTAATTACAACTCCCAAGTCTGTCCATTTCATAGATTTGCCAAGTCTAGATCTTAGGTGCCGTGTTTCTGAAATTTCACCAAATGGCACAGAACAACCTCCAGGTTTTATAATTAGGTCTTATGTTTTAGAAAGTCCAATTGCCATAACCATAAGAGATGCTCATATTCTGCTGTGATAAATAGGACGGATAATTTTCCTACCTCCTCCATAACCAGAGGCACGTGTTCTTTTCAGATTAGCCACAGGACATTATAAATGTCCCCACCACAATTTGCCTGCTTTTTATCATTCCATTCCAAAACCTATCGCCGGGGACCCTGATTTGTGTGATATCTTTATCACATTCCTCGTTCACAACGGCTAACCAACCGACTTGAACAACAGCGTCGATAAACCAGATTCATTTTTTCTTGTTAGAAGACGAGTAGCAAAGGATTATGCGACAATCACTGCGATGAGTTGTGCGCTTCAGCTGATTGTGATTTGACTCCTTTGATAAGCTAGCCAGTCATCTGGTTCAATTTCTTCGCCTCATAACAAAAAACATGGAATAGAGAAAAACATAAGACGTTCATCCTCCATAAAGGTTCATCTTCCAGCCTTCGTGAAGTTATTTTCCGTTTGCAATAGGTGGAAATCTATGCAGTGGAAGCTAATAAATGCTTACCAAGTAGTCAAAATGTAATAAACCTCGGATCCTTCAAATTAACAAATGATCAAATCACAAAAAGCTATTTGAATATCAGAGCGAAGAACTCAAATCCAAGATCTAGGATAGCAAAAAACCTAACAATAACTGACATTTTGAAGGTCGCCAGATACAACAAAATCATCCCAACAGAAAACCTCATACACCTAGTCACGGCACAGTACAAAAGTGCATCTCAGTAATCAGCTGGAGAGATGACATCATCTATTTTCAGAATCATTTTGACAACTTGCGTTGCAAGCAAGATTTGCTGTTGCTTCCCTATCAAAGTCTCAAAAACATTTTGTTCACGCATGTCATTGGTACCAACATCATTGCAATCTATTCCAAAGTGAGGATTGTTCTCCTGCATATTCCAATTTAAAATTAAGTCAAATCGACATCACTTTTTGACCAGTAGCAACACGACTCAAACTACTGCGTTTGCATGGATGCCTAATTAGCTACACTATGGCTCTGCCCTCAAGCATGACTAAAACTAATTATCTCATGCTATTACCTTGATTTGCTGAGATTTCACAGCAGAAAGTGTCTCAATGGGCTGCAGGCCACTATTTTCAGCAAGTGCCATAGGAATGAAGTCTAGAGCATCTGCAAAAGCTCTGATAGCATACTGTGTATAAAGAAGAAAAACACAATCAGCGATGAAGAAACTAATGGTTAAATGCAGGGAGAATTAAGAAATAGCTTCCCACCTGTTCAACTCCTGGATATTTATCTGCAGCAGCCTCCACGGTGACTGAGCAAGAAATCTCTGCAGAACCTCCACCATAGACGATGGAGTTGCTGCGAATGAGATTCCTTGCCACACATAATGCATCATGGATGCTACGCTTCGTCTCTTCTATAATCATTTTGTTACCTAATACAATATAGATCACCATGTCCTTAGATGAGATCCTCCTAACTTCCAAATTGCTAATAATGTGTTTGGCAGCATTTAAAACCAATATCTTTAAGGCATAATGATGAAAGTAACTTCCACTATAACTAATGCTATAATAGATATTAAAAGCCAGTACCAACATTCATCTCTTGGCATTAGTAGAAGAGGGGGGGAAAAAAAGAACTAGATATTGCAGTAGTTGAAGTATGGCAAGTTCTCATAGATGCTATTTATCAATAAGTAGTTCCGACTAGATTCTGATTTCACATACATGAATGTAGCAAATCTTGTTTAAATCACCAATGCAAAAAGAAGGGCAAAAACAAACCAAGTAAATGGCTAACTAAAGTTTAGACAGATGATGTAATTTACCTCCACGAATAAATATTGTGACAGCCCTTGAATTGGCACAGTGTTCAATATACAGCATTCGGTCTTTTGTGGTTCCAAAAGATTTTTCTCGAACTAAACCAGCCTGCAGCATGTAAAAGGAGAGGCAAGGAGAAGAAAAGATGAATGACAAATCAATTTCAACAAGTATTCTAGGGATATAATAGGTGAGATAAATTTGGATGAATCAAGCAGAAAGATGAAAGGGATAAGAAATTGCAACCTCCAGATTCTCAAGTATTAAAAAACATTTGAGAGAGTAGATTCAGTTTATGAAACCCAAAAGAATTAAATCAAACATGCACACACACACACACACACACAGAGACAGAGACAGAGAGAGAAAGGTCTTTTCTGTTTGTGTGAGAAAGATAAAAATGGAAGAAGGGAAGGGAGAGTAAGAGAATAAATAGAAAGAAAGGGTTAAGACTTGAAATTGGAACAGAACATACCCTTCCTAACTTTTCTGAAGTTAACTCCTGGAACCTTGGTACTATCCTTCCACCTACAAGTAAAAATACATTATGTTCCATATACTCACCTTGTCACCAGAACAGCTAAGGCCAACGTTAAAATGCTTTGATAGTTAAGCAAATTATAATAGATGCCGAAAAAAATTAAGACATACCTGTGGCTATTGCTATCAACTCTAGCTCTACACCACCAACCCATCTTACAGCAGGCAAGTTCCTGTGCATCAACAAATGATTTGCTTCATCATCAAACCCCCATTGACAGATGACTAACGTGGCACCAACATCCTGTAGCATGGTTTTACAACAAAAGAAGAAATGTAAGACCTAGAAGGCAAATCTCCAATAGCAACTCCAACAACAATGACATAAACCAAGGCAACTCTCCCTTGGATCCTGTCTAAATGAGGTTAGGACACAATCATGGTGCAGATAAAAGGATACCTAATTGATAAAGATAAAAACAAGAATGGAGTTCAGGTACTTTAGAAACAAATCAAACAATAAAAGGCGAAGAAAGGAGTCCAATATCATGTCATGGAGCTAAGCAAATCACAACTGCAACTAACAAAGCAGTTCTATCCCACCTTGCATCTCTGAACCATATCGTCAAAATACTGCTGCTCTTGCTTGCGTAAAGTCTGAAACTTTTCTACCGTATCAATGTCAACCTTATGTTTAGTTTTTGGCTTAGGTGGTTCAAAGGGGCAAGTCAAAATGGCGATTTTCGCATCTTCAATATGTTTTGGCATCTGTGGATGACTCATATCTTTGTCCACAACTATTCCATATATGAGTTCAGTATCTTCCAGCTTGCCACCTACTTTGCCTTCCACTTTAATCAAATCTAAATTAACATCTTTTCTCTCTAAATCTGCTACAGCAAGAACTGCTTTAACTGCAATCTCAGCCAAGCTGCGCTTGCACCGATTTACTCTACAAAAATTGGCAACAATGAACCAAATATAAATAAGTTTCCTAGTACCAAAGAGACATGAGAAAGAAAGAACTTACATTTTAGATGACAAAGTTGTCATGCAAGTTTGAACCAAAGGCTCTGTATTCGTCACCCCAAAGTCAAACGTCTGGGCAATGTGGTCCAAATGTTCAACAGCAATCTTAGAAGCGATCTCAAAACCCTCTGCAATACGGGTAGGATGAATTCCACGTTCCAACAACTTCTCAGCCTGCTCTAATAGTGCACCAGCCATAACAACAACACCAGTCGTGCCATCACCAATTTCATAATCCTGACTTCGAGACAGCTCAACCATAAGCTTTGCGATCTGATTGTCCACATCCATCTGCTCCAAGATCGTAGCACCATCATTTGCTAACAACATAAGTCCATAGCAAAGAATCAGTTTCACTTGGCCTACGTAATCTTAATCATAGTAATACCCGCCATAAGTTTTAAACAAAAAATAAAACATTTACCTCACAAAATACCGAATTCCGTATCTCAATTCAACACACTTACTTCTAAGTCAAAGAGATTACATGCAACCTCAAGTTCCCAATATTAACCCATTAACTTCCTAAGAGATCCGGGACTAAAACCCAAAATAAACCCTAAAAATCAGCAAACAAGAGTAATTAATCAAAATGAAAGTGGATAGCATACTGATAGTGACGTCGCCGTCAGGGCTCTGGAGCATCTTGTCCATGCCCTTGGGGCCGAGGGAGGTTCGGAGGATGCGAGCAACGGCTTTGCCAGCGGAAATGTTGGCCTTCTGAGCATCGAGGCCTCTCAATCGAGTTTTCTGCTCTTGTTCCTTCAATATTATGAAGGGCCTCCCGAACTCGTCGAACGCCAACGCCATTTGTAATTTGCTAAGCTCGCGATTCTTTTGGAGATGATTTATATGATATATGAGCAGCACCACTAACGAAGAAGAAAGCACGGTGCATTTTCAAAACAAGCCCTAACCCTAGTTTATGGGTTGGGCTTCTGTACTTTGATCCTACTATTTCTTTTTAAACTAATAATACGCCTTTTTTTTGCAGAAATTTACAAAAAATATTTTTTTCAGGTATTTTTATCTTATATGAATTAAAAATTATATACCTAAAAAAATAGAAAAAGTTATTTGTGCAATTAAAAAGTTAATTATATTAATAATAAAAATAATTTATAATACATTCATATTAATTTGTACTTATGTAAATATAAAAGGATTAAATTAAATAATTTTTATTCTCATAGATGAAAATTACGTTAAGAAAAGATGAATAAGATACTTATACAACTTTTTTAATGAGAGCGGAGTTGAAAACATCTCTTAGAGTGATCTTAGAACATTCAAGAAATATCATTACTTCATCTGTCGGTAATTAAAGGAGTTTGAAGGGGGGATGAAAAGTGGAAGGACAATTGGAATTAATGAGCTACCCACGTAGGTGTGGAAGAGCCTGAGAGGAGAGAGTCTCACTTGGTTAGTTGGTTAACCACTTTTTGATGCAATCCTCAAATTTGCCAAAATGTCAAATGAGTGAGACTTAGTACACTAATTTATTGGTAAAGAATAAAGGGACATCTAAAGTTGCAATAGGTATAGAAGTACCAAACTACTCAATCACATCAAGAAGTTATAGGAGAAGGTAATTGAAAAGAAAGTAAAAAATAGTGCACCAATTTCAGAGAACCAATTTAGTTTCGTGTCAAGAAGATCCACGACATAAGTTATACACCTCCTTAAAAGATTAATAAAATATTACAAAAAAGACAACAACGCCTGCATATGGTTTTCGTTGACTTAAAGAAGAATTATGACAGTATTTAGGGAAGTTGTATGGATGTGCTTAGAAGTCAAGGGAGTTTCTGTAACTTATATACATATTATTAGAAATATGTATAAAGGTGTTAATTTTAGAGTAAGGACAATTGGAAGAGATACAGAAATTCTCTATCAATATTAGGCTACGTCAAATATTCTCATTGATTCTTTTCCTATTTGTAGTAGTAATGGATAAGTTCATGGTGAATATCAAAGAAAAGGTGATTTTGTGTATATTGTTCATTGATAACATTGTTTTATTAGATGAAATAAATAAAAAAGTGGCAATGTCAAATTAGAACTTTAGAAAGATATATTAGAATCAAAGAGCCTTAAATTTAGTAAGACTAAGGCTGAATAATTATAGTGTAATTTTTCAGGCCATAGTAGTATTTAATATGGAGATAAAGATTAGTTTTGAAGTTATATCACAAAAAGATTATTTTAAGTATCTTAGATCCATCATCCATAGCAACGAGCAAATTAGATGAAGACATTGTATCAAATCAAGGTAGATTAACTGGAAGAGTGCATCCGAAGTTTTATATAATAAAAAGATATCACTCAAGCTAAAAGATAAATTATTCCATTTAACAATTAGGTCGACTATGCTCTATAAGGCGAAGTATTGACTTGTCAAATAATTGTACAATCAAAAGTTAATCATAGTAGAATGAGGATGCTTTGTTTGTTGTGTAACCTTAAAAAAGAGATAAGGTTAAGAATGTAATGATAAGAGATAGATTGAGGGCGGCTAATCTTGATTGTAAATTAAAGGAGATAAGGCTTAGGTAGTCTAATCATATTAAAAGGAGACATGTCAATGTCTCAGTAAGAAGATATGAAAAAATTGTACTTAAGAACTGTAAGAGAAAAACATTAAAAGAACTATAAGGAGGTGATCATGAAATATATGATTTTGTTAGAGCTTATCAAAGACTTGAACCCAATGTTGCGAATACCATATCGAATTTTGTATCAGTTTGGGTTCTGCTATGGTACTGTACTAGTACTAGTCAATATCAGGTACCATTTCATGTAATTTTTTAAATTTATGAAATAGTCTCTTAATTTTTTTAAGAATTACAAAATAGTTTATTGTCATATTGTACAATTGTACTGTATACTTTTAACCATGTCTGAATGAAATTCAAAATCTTTCTTGACCCTCAATAAGAAATTTTGACGGACAAAGATATGATTAAAAGATCTTACATAAATAGCTCATTTTATATTTTCACAGGTCTTTTAAATCTTTAATTCAATTCTTGTATTTTGTATTTAACCTAAACATCTTTATCTATAATACTTATTCCTTAATATTTTTTAAAATATTTATTTTATTATTTATTATTATTAGCAATTGTATTATTATATATTTTCATCTATTTGTGTTGTTACAATCTCAACTAGTTAAGAGTAAGGTTGTATATTATTGAATCTTCTCAGACCTCTCACGTTTCAACTAGAATAGTAACATTGTTGTTGTTTAGTGTTATCTCATTCATATATCTTATATTTATTTTGAAGACAATTTTATTTTTATATGTAAAAAAAAATCTTATTTAACTTAACAAAATTTAATCCAACGAAAAATTATCGTTATATTTTTAGTGTTTTATTTGTATACCGTTCTTCCCAAAATTAGATGGTTTAAAACTTTTACCAAAAAAAATATTGCTGTAAATAAAAAAATAAAAATGTATATAATACAAATTTACAGAAGAAAAATTGTTGTTATGATAATTTAAATATCACCAAAATTCCATTAGACTGGTTCTTTGAAGGCAAAAAGATTGTAAAAATAGGTGCATAAAATCAGTTTCACCCTTCATATTTTCCTAAAAAGGTTCTCTTAGTTCAATGACATTCCTCGCTCTTCGCATGGAAACTCGCCGTGGTGTCTACTTCTCCAAGAGCTATATAAACCCATTGAGGCCTCCATGAATACACCAAACGACCTTTCACTGTTGCAGTGTGTTCTACAGAACATCTGCAAATAATAAAACTTCAATAAACGTCTCGCAACAAAAACACACAAAAAAAACTATTTATCTTCCATCACGTATTAACATGGCCAACAAGGTTGTTGTTCTTGCCCTTGTCCTCTTCGCCATTGTTGTGCTGGTCTCCGCCGGCACTCCGGCCACCCCCGCAACTGGAACTCCGGCAACCCATGAGACGGCTGCTGCTCCTGATAATGATGACCTCATTGGCAACGAGGATGGTGATGATGACCATGCTCCTTCGCCAGATTCCGACGACGTGGTTCCAGGACCTCTCGGTAGCACCATCCCCGAAGGAGTAGGTGCTGGATCACCTAAAAGTGGTGCCGGAGCCCTCGAGGTCTCTGCCGCCGTGGGAGTTGCTGCTATTGCAGGATATTTCTTGTAAACTAGCGATCCAAAAACAAAGCATATACTTTTTTCTTCTGTTTGTTTCTATACTTTTCCATGTCATACAAAGCTAAATATACGTTATGGGTTCTGGTGATGCACTGTTGCCTGAAGTTTAATGCAACGGAATCTTGAGCCAATTTTCTATAGTAATTAAGAACATTCACGCTTTGATCATCTTCTTGTCTTATGTTTTTTCATGTCCGTTTCATTCAAAATCTAGAAATGTAAATGCTTCAAAACTTTCTGCAACTAACGGTCCATGGACTCATAGAAGTATTACCGACCAAATAAGCCATTTCTTTTAACATGCGTGCGATCGCTTCCTAACTGAAAAAACCACATACATATATATGTACAGCAACGGAAGCTTAAACCAAGAACAATATAACTCCAATTATTGCCTCCTAACTGAAGATCTGGATATCTCTGTAAAGTTTGGAGCTTCTATCCTCTTCCTTAGCACAACCAATGATGTCAACAGATGCATGGAAAAGTCTGGGACCAAACCAACGTTTTTAAACCCACTAATAAGTATCTGGCCATCACAGAGAAGAAGGGTCGGGTATTACGGGCAACAAACTGTGCATGAGTTAAGGGTTTATGATGATTAAATAGATCATATAATCATCATACGTGAACAGTATGAGGTAGGTAAGGTTTCGGTAAAATCTTACATTCTCCCACTTAGTCCATTTAACTCAAAACTACCACACATAACAAGAAATCAAATATATAAATCATGACAATAGGTCCTCTTACAGTGAGTATTATCTTCCATATATTACATATACAAAATTTTTCATTATTAACCCTTCAACTTGAATAAACCATGTGTTTATTGTAGGTCCAAAGTAAATGACATTTCTCAAAACCAATCAAAATATACGTGCACAAAATTTATGAGAAAATATCAAACTGAATAAAAGTTCCATTGAATCAACAAATATACAACAAAATCACATTATGGAACCAAGTCTCATGTGTACTACGTGATCCTTAAACTGCTTAAGTGACATTCCTTTAGTTAAAGGATCCGTAATCATCAAATCAGTGCTAATGTGTTCTATAACAACTGTCTTTTCCTTTACACGTTCTCTTATGGATAAATACTTAATGTCGATATGCTTACATCGACTTTCACTCTTGTTATTTTTAGCTATAAAGACCGCAACGGAATTGTCACAATACAGTTTTAACGGCTTAGAAATTGAATCAACAACTCTGAGCCTAGATATGAAACTCTTCAACTATACATCATACGAGGTAGCCTCAAAACATGATACGAACTCAGCCTTCATAGTAGAAATAGCATTCAGGGTCTGCTTGGCACTTCTCCAAGATACAACTTCACCAGCTAGCATGAAAATATAACCAGATGTTGATTTCCTTAAATCAATGCAGCCAACAAAGTCTGAACCGGAGTATCCAACTACTTCTAAGTTTTCAGTTTAGTTTCTTCTTTCTGTCACACCATTCTGATCTGGAGAACCAGGCATGGTGTACTGGGCAACAATCTCATGTTTCTAAAGAAACTTCATAAAAGGACCAATGCTTGTCCACTTTTAGTGTATCTACCATAGTACTCTCCATTCTATCTGACCTCACGATTTTAATCAACTTTCCACATTGATTCTCCACTTCAGCCTTAAACATTTTAAAGGCATCCAAAGCTTCGTCCTTAGAACGAAGTAAGTAGAGATACATATATCGCGAATAGTTGTCTATGAAGGTAGTAAAATATTTTGAACTATTTGCATCCATATTTAGACAACAAATATCTGTATGTATGATTTCTAATAGGTTTGTACTCCTCTTGGCACCCATTTTAGACTTGTTAGTTTGTTTACCCCTTCATTTACTAATCTTTTAATTTTCTCAATGGAGATGTGTCCTAATCTACAGTGCCACAACATAGAGAATTCTTCATTCACAACACATCGTTTCAATCCAGCAGTGACATGCATCGAATTATAGGCATCATTATTTTGTAACTGA
>JANJEY010000003.1:18785972-18799525 GCA_024703695.1 Erythroxylum cataractarum
AAGCTTTCCGGGAACAACGGTTCTGATTGCTTCTTCTTCTTCTCCTCTCTAGACGGGACCATGGCCACCCATGCAGTATCATACGGTGACGCCGACAGCTTCACGTTCCCCAGAACCTCCGACGCCACTCTCTTCACTGCCATACTCGACTTTTCTCCATCCTAACGCAGTCATGTCAAAATGGTTCAAATCAAACACCACTTCAATGAGCAGAACCAGAAGAGATCAGATCAGACTATATATATATCTAGTGATGGGTAATCTTACAGAGCCAACTTTACGAATAGCGTTGGGATCCAAGAGCATTTGAGAACGAACACCTGTTCTTTGACAATGGCAAAACACAAGGAAGTAGGAGTTAGGATCACAAACTTGGTTATGGTAATAGAATCATCGTTTATGTCCAAAATCTTACGTACCTGATGAGATGGGTTTGGCTTCACTGTGTCGGACAGGTGTTACCGAAGTTCCGTTAACAAGCAACATTATTACAAGAGATGAAGAGACAATCTGATCGTTATGAATGATGGAACAGATATTTATAAAGGCACTGCTAGCACAGAGTGGATTCGAGTGGTCAATCCTTAGGGCTGGTGTGAACAATATGGAAGGAAATTGGAACAAACGGTTTTCATAAAGACTCACATGGAAAGCAATCAAATAAAACAAACGGTTTTTATAAAGACGCACATGGAAAGCAATCAAATAGTTTATAAAAATATTTTTAAAAATATTAATTAATTATTATTTGGCTTAACCTCGATATTATTTAAATTAAATGATGCTTCGAAGTGATTTCAGATTACTTTTGCATTTTGTCCTTATCTTTTGGTTACGTGACATTTGTAGTGTGAAGGCATTAATCTAATGTTAGTTTTAGTCTGAATTCAAACTTAAGTTACTTGAGTTTAATTTGAATAAGATATCATTTTAAGCATGTGATTGGACACAAATGCGATGGAAGAAGAACGTTGTTTTTTTTTTGTTTTTGAAATTTTAAGATATTATAAAATACTAAAGAGCAACGTTTTCAATGTACAAGAAACAAAACCGACCCTTGTTCACTAGCTGTTCTCCGACACTCGACTTGACTTCTCTTCATGCTAACACATTCATGTCAAAATGATTCAAATCAAACTCCATTTTTGAATGAGCAAGAACCAGAAGAGATGGGAGTATTGAATGATCTGTATCTTACGGGGGCAACTTTACGAATCACCTTAGGATCGATAGGCGTTTGAGAACGAACACCTGTTCATTGACAACGTCCAAACACAAGCATGTGGTAAGATCACAAAGTTGATGATGATAATATAAATGACCATATGTGCAGAATCTTACCTGATGAGATAGGTCTGATTTCATAGTGTTGAGGAGGCCTTGGGGTAATTGGTTTCACAAGCAATATCATTTCCCGAGTTGGAGAGAGAAAAATAATAGAAGTTTATCTTATGTTTTATAAAAGAAGAATGGTTATTTATAGAGGTTTTTAAAGGTAATGTTTTAAAAACTCAACCGGTTCAATCTTAAAAATTTTGAATCATTTAATTTTTTAATTTAGTATTTAATTATTTAATTTGATTTACTTTAATAACTCTTATTGTTAGAAATTGATCAGCTTATTAATTTATTATATTAGTTAATTTTTGTAAATTAATATAAATTTTTATAAACCAAAATAAATCAATTAATTTTCATTTAACAACTTCTTTTTTAATTAAACTTCTAATTCTTTAGTGGCAAAGACAATATATTTTAATAATATTTCAAATTCTTTAATTTCATTTAATCTTTAACCAATCTTATGATGGTTTATTATCAGTTGAACTATTTAAACCTCAAATCTTTTGTATTATCGATTTAACTTCTAGTCTGATTTTAAAAACTAGTAAATCTTGACAACTTGTATCAAAGACAAGAACATTTAAACAGAGAAAAAGACGATAAAAATTAAAAAGAAAAAATGAAATTTTATATTTTATATTTTATATTTTGTAGAAGAAACATGGTTATTTATGGAGTAATCATTCTTATTTATAATTTACAAAGCAATCAAATAATTTATAAATCTAATTTAAAAATATTAATTATAATAATTACAATTTAGTACTCTTAGTGAATATCATAATTGTTAATACTCCTTGTAAAAGATTTAGATCTGTGATACATACTATATGGACTTAATAAAAATGGCTGGGTATCATGGATTTAAGTATCTTTGAGTAATTGACTGATTTCTACAAAGTTTTCTATTTTATTAGAGTGTTTTTTTTAGATGAGAAGGCAATTGTCCGGATAAGTCTTTTCTATTATCTCTACCTCTTCCTCAACCAAACAAAACTATATTGCTGTTCATCCCTATTTAACGCTCGTGTACCATATTTTGTTGTGCTTTTCATCAATGGCCTACTATCAGAAAATGCAGTGTGGTATCTTTGGGCACACTCTACCTTCTATGCATGTATTATCTCTCTTCCTTCTTTACGAGTCTATCAACATTTAGAAAAAATGAAAATTCCCTGTTATGAACTTTCCTTGAGTGGTACCAACTAGTAATGAAACAGAGGATGCACCTCTCGCAGGTTATTGAAGAGTTCAAGTTATTAGAGACTCCATTCAAGAAGTAGACTACTCAATGCTTCTTTGTCCTTCATCGAACTTATAGCACAAGGATAAACTTTTGATTTTTTAATTCAAATAACTTAAATTCAACCCAACTTTATACTGAACTTAAACTTATTTTAAAAAGATCCTTAACTCCATCGCCTCCGATGATGACAGAAGACTTTTCTCTGTTATCAGCCAACCCTGCACCCTCTCCTTCTCAAGCTCACTGTAGAAGGCAGAAAAACTGACCTGGAGTCGCGTTACTTGTAAGAGACCCAGAAACCTTCAGAAACTTGAGGTTCATTCCTGGTGTTGCTGAGGGACCAATCTCTCTGCCGGAAGCTGTGTTGCAGTTAGTAGCTACCAAATGGCAATCGTCCCTTGTAGGGTACTTTCTTGACAAGAGGATGGCATACCCCATTGTTCACCGATGGGTAGATCACAACTGGAAAAAATGGGGTCTTTAGACCATTCTTATCACAGAGGATGACTTATTCATATTTCGGTTCTCTTCAGCTGAAACGGCGACAAAGGTGATGGATCTTATTCTTGCGAAAATGGGAAGTTGGTTTTAAGTTGGATAGATCAGTAAAAGATAAAAGTTACCAGAAAATAATTCACTCACTTATCTTACTATTAAGAGGTGTCAACATATATATACTACACAGGTCCTAATTTAGATCCTACAGTTAAGGGATATGTAATAATTCTATACCAAATATAAACAATTAGCTATATACAGACAAGCATGATGGGAGTGATATGAGTAGTATCCTATTAACCACGATATTTCCTCCAATAGTTACAGCTCAACAATGTTCATGCATCGGTATTTTTAATGGTCTGCCCAGCTAACTCATCAAGCAGTATATTGATGTGAAACAGATGAAATGAGAACTAGCGTATCTTAATTAATTTCAATATAAGAAAAAGATCTAAATAGCAACGGAGATTTTAGGGACCGATAACGTTACCGACGAAATAAACTACTGCATCGGAAAAATAAGAAGGGAAGTAAGATTTTACCAGCGGTGTAAATTCCATCGATAACTGGCGTCAATAATTATGTTTGTAAATCGTCGTCTAGAAGCTAAAACAAAACGACGTCAAACCTAGTAATTATATTAGTGAAAGTCAAATCCAACCTCGAACTCGACCAAGACCGGACCTTGTAATTATGCAATTCAAAACTCGATTGAACCCAAGCAAAACTTGATTAATTTCCTTTTTAATTTAAATTTTAAGATGACTATATACTAGTTGTTTTATTCAAAATGATATGATGTAGACTTTGAACCAAATTGGACTTGAACAGCCCAAACTCAAATCAAACCTAATACTAAAAAATTGAAAGAAAAAAAATTCCAACCCAACATTCAATCAACTTACCATCCCTGCTCAAGTACTAAAATTCAATGTACTTATCATCTCTACTTAGAAAGCTTACTTTTATGCTTGAAAAGCAGATCCTCAAAACAAAGATTGACTAATCACTATTAATTTAAATACTTTGTTCACTGATTTGAAAGAAACCTAGTTAACAAAATTAACTTTGGCTAATTCAGAAAAGGGTATCGATCTAAAACTCCAAGCATCTGTCATTCCTTAGAGCATTGCATAAATCCATCGAGAGGGAGCGTTTTGCGTAAACTTGAAAGGTAGAAATGCGTGGCCATGTGAGATCTGGTTAAAAAGATATGGTTGCATAGATGTTTTGAAACTTTGTTTAATTACAAATAGTCTACAAAAAAAAAAGCTCACTTTAGATAGGTTCGTACTAAACCCTATAGCAAGCTCAAATTAATTTTTAATTTAAATACTAAACCAACATCATTTTGTTAATATATGTCAAATTTCTGACCGAATTGAGCCCCTACATCCTGAGTCCAAACCCCTACTAAATTTAAAAAATGGACTCAAAGTTCAGTGAGCTAGGGCCTAACCCATTGACCTTGGGGGCGAGGCAAGCCGGCTCACTTCCCACTCTAATGCAGTTCAACCTGTGGATGGAAAAAGGAACACAACATCCACAACCTGTGTTGGGTTAACCGAGTTCAGGTGTTCTGGCTTTGCCTAGAAAATAGGTAGAGATAGGTTGCGGTTCCTAATGACTAGAAGCCTAAAGGGAAGTCTTCACAACATACCGGAAACTGTCCAGCAGTCACTTAACTAACAAGTAAAATTCCTAAACATCAGGCATCAGCAACCAACAGAGTATACCTAACTTCAATGCATGAAGCTAACTGACAATAATGATAACTGAGCTTGATACCCTCATCCCATGATTGGCGAATTTAGCTCTACAGTCTGCAGACAACTTCTGTTTAGACTCAAGACCAGACTAACTAGGCATACTATTCCAGGTATTATACCCAAAAACAGAAATCTTCGAGATTCAGAAGAACAATAACCTGAAACTAACAAGGTTACTGGTTCACAATTCCCAGCAGAAAAACAGTTCCCGCCACTTGGACTGCAAAATCAGGAATTCCATGGAATACAACAAAACAAAAAAAGGATAAGAAAATACACCAACCTGCGCCTAAAACTGCAATATTATCAAATAATAACAAATCTAAGGCCACAGGCAGTTGAAATACATCATCGTAATGTCATCCTATCTTTAAACCTTGGACTGCAAAAACAGGAATTCCATGGTATACAACAAAACAAGAAGGATAAGAAAATACAACAAACTGGCGCCCGAAACTGTAATGTTATCAAATAATAACAGATCTAAGGCAACAGGCAGTTGAAATACATCATCATCATGTCATCCTATCTTTAAGTAACACAAAGAGATGCAAGAATGTAAAGGGGAACATACAGTGAGACTAACAACAGACTAGCTGTAGACATTAATTACAGCTTTTCCCCCCGGTGGAAAAGTCAAGCCAGTAAAAAGCTGTCATCTTCAAGAAACACGCCAACAATCCACCAGAAATAAGAAAATTATATTTCATACAGACAGTTAACTCCAAAATAAAACTTACATTGTATGAGAAAACCTACATGGTACATACTAGACAACATGATTATACACAATAAACCAACAAACAAGAGTTACATAAGTAACTTCCCCATACTCCTCCAGGAGATCAAGAGAAAAATAAATAAATAAAGGAGCACACCAGGCGAAAAAAATAAGGCCATGGCAACAAAAGAGCAGGGGAAATAAATAAAAAACATATTACTCTAAATCTTTCTGATAGCAGGCATCCATAACTTTGCAGCAATTCACGCCTTAAAGCATAATTCCGAATTCTTTAAGCCTCCAAAATGTATATCCTTACAGACAAATTGACTTGCACATTTGTTACAGTTGCCAAATTACAACAGGAACAGCTAACTATTACAACCTTATCAGCTCTCCTTCTCCTTGAACTAGAACTAATCGATACAAAAAATTAAAAGACTCAAATTTACACAAGTATAGGCTTCATCTGCAGGAAGCATTTACAATGCTGCTGATGAGCCAACTCAAACAGAAAACAAAGTAATAAAAAGACATTACAACTTCTGGATCTCATACACGTATTAATTTACATGAAAATAACTATAGGAACTAAACAATCAGGTCATGCCCCAAAAACTTGGCACTTTCAATAGCTTCTTACATCAACATTCTTCCTAGAATATTGTTGAAGGAGGTTTAATTACAGTCTCAAGTTGTTTATGACAAAAAAAAAGGGCGGAAACCAAGACATTTAGAGCTCCTGCATACTTGGCAGACCAAAACCATTTAGGGAATGAATTCAGTGAATGCGGCCCATTTTACATATCTTCCTCCGGGCAACTAACACAAATTGATGCAACCATGAAAACAAAGAGTTGCCCCACTCCACTCCCTGGTAAAAGAAAAACCTCCATGTCAATAGACATGAAAATATTTATTTGTCAAAGACACCACCCCAGAATAAACATCTAACAGCCTGTAAATTCGAAAAAGAATCATGTCATATGCTAATGGTAATTCAAAGCCAACTGTTCCATTGTCCTTCTCTCCACGCTTCACATGGAAATTTAAATTCTAAGAAACTAAGCGTGTAATAGTTTCTAGGCAATTGCATCATCTGCAGACTAAATCAATTTCACTCGTATAAATCAAGGAGCACATAGCCTCTTAAAGCAACCAGGTCAGACTCCAAGAACAATATCTAAAAGCAATCATGGTTAGAGAGTTGTGAGATGACCATTTTCAAGGGTTAAAGATATGGTTCAACTGAAGCAGTTTGCAGGGAAAGTTGGGGAAGACAGAGAAACATAATAGTACAAAGAAAAGACAAAAGTCAGCAAAAGGGACTCTTAGTTCTAAGAGCTTCAATGAGAATTTTTTGTTTATATAAGAAGAGTTCACTCATCGTCAATAACAACCACAACAAGTGACAATTTCCAGGCATTTCACTGGAAGAATGGTAATCAATCATTACAAGTCAGAAAAAAAAAGTTTAAAATCCAGAAAAAAGCTTGTAATCCTACATTCATAGAAGTACAAGTTTTCTGCCAACTGATGATGTCCAAACTTTACTTCCAGACAAACTACAGTGACACTATACCTACCTAATAGTTTCAAGCTCAGTAAGAAGTTTAAAACAAGAAGTTACCACAATCTAGCCTGTAACAAGTGATGATCAGCAAACTCCACCTCGGTCATATAACCTAATCTAGGATTCAAATAATGAGCTCTAACAGAAAGAACTGTATCAAACACATGGACTCACCATCTATCTTCTTCAAAGACTTTAACCAGCCTACTAAAATTTGCAGAAGAGGAAATGAGAACCATTGATAAAAACTTTGTGGAGCCAACATAGATCTTTTATGATGACTCGTTAGCATAAAGATTAATGACACAGAAACAGAATCCCCCATCCTATTAAAAGTAAAGACTACAACCTTGACTATCGTCTAGGATTACCGGCCTAATAAAAGAAGTTTTCAGCATTTTTGGGACTAGAATATACCATAAAAACATCTCCAAATAAACAAAAAGCCGCAAATTTTGACATTTAGTTGTTTTTCCAAATTGGAAGAAAATGAACATCAGATAATAATCTGTGGGAAACCAACTTATGGAAATGTTCCATTAAACATCGTTTAAGACCCAAATAGCAATTTTAAAAAAGAAGTCAGCAGAAGAATCAACACATGGAGTGAAAAAAACTGATGCAACTTCAAACATTTATCCCATGGAATATCTGTATCATGGCTAGGGATACAAGAAATGAGGAAATATCCACAATCATGAAACTCACAGATAAGGACTTGGAAAAGGATCCGGGTACAAAATCTGAGGATTAATAATTCTGAAGCATGTATCTACCTAGAAATCACCAAATCTTGCAACAAAACAATAGCAAAAAGTAAATATTGTGCATGCAAGGAAGTGTCTAAAGACGTCAACAAAGACCAAAGGGGTTGACCGGTACCATATCCTTGATTACAAACAAGTGTTTCAAGTAAAACTACGATGCTGTCTGGACATTATAATATGCTTCTAACAGTAACCGAAGCTTTGAAGTAATAAAGAATTGATGAAACAGAACAAGTATTATCTAAAATAAAAAGATTTCAAGCACATCAAGATCACAAGCCACTGTCAAAAGGTTCAAGATAAAATAAATATCCAGGGGTATGTTGGCAGTTTAAACTGCAACCCCACATAGAATCTCTCCACATTGGCGTGCTCCTTAGTTACTACTGTTTTCAAGCACACAAATGTTAAGCATCACTTAAGTATGTTCTTCAGAATGCAAAAGAAAGTAACAGGATAACTATTTTTCCCTCCTATCCGTATAAGAACTTACTTCTTCCCTGAAGAAGTCTCCACCTGCATTTTAGATTAGCTCATGTCACAAGGCTTAAACTGCTAATATAAAATTTTACGGCCTCGTATAAGAGTCCAAGATGGATGAGCAGCAAACTAATCACTCAGATGGCAACCGCCTCCTTTTTCCATAATCAACATCTCTGGATCGAGACCTGTGATCTTCTTCTGTTGCTGCACCAGAC
Organism: Erythroxylum cataractarum; assembly: GCA_024703695.1. Lineage (NCBI taxonomy): Eukaryota > Viridiplantae > Streptophyta > Magnoliopsida > Malpighiales > Erythroxylaceae > Erythroxylum > Erythroxylum cataractarum. The sequence goes on from JANJEY010000003.1 coordinate 18,794,592, forward strand.
CTGCTCCGTGATTTTGAAGAAGTTTTCCCTCTATCCCAATCATCCTCATAACCTGAATCACGGTCTCTTTGCCGATATTCTCGGTAGCTATCTTTCTCTTCCCTGTAACGGTGTTCTCTGTGTTCCCGTTCTGACCTATCCCAGTCCTGCCCCCTCTCATCACGATGCCTGCGATCAGAATTCCCAGGCCAATCACGCTCAGAAACCCGATCCTTCTCCCGAGAAGCAGCACTAGATCGTGCTCCCTTTTCATGATTCACCTCTCCATAGCCATATTCAGAAGCACCATCTTCACCCCCATAACTTGATTCCCTTGTCCTTCTCCCATGCTCTTCTCCCCAACCACCCATGCTTGGGTCAGACCACATTCCAGAATTGGGTACATCCATTCCAGAGGATCCCATCATTCCCATCGCATTGGGTGCTATCCCCCGACCAAAGAAAGCTGGGTTAACATGTGGAGCCACCCCAGCAAGTCCCATGGCATTAACAGCTGGAAATGTAGGAAGCATACCAGGAAAACCTGGACCTGCAAAAGCTCCATAAGGACCCCCTCGACCCATAAACGCCGGATCAAATCCAGCTCCCATCATACCCTGTGGAGGCATCATGCCACCAGCAGGTCCCCCAAATGCAGGACCTGCAAGGCCTTGCCCATAGCCTCCCCCATTGGCACCATTTCCAATTCCACCAGCATTTCCAACCATGTTCTTGGCACCCATTCCTCCCCTTCCTCTCATTTGGCCACCGCCCCCAGGACCTCTGTTCAGAACTCCCTGTGCACCCCGTCCCCACCCACCTCTTCCATAGTTCCTTCCCCCATCTCCACTTTGATAATTCATATTCCCACCTCTCCCCATACCATCATCCCCAGGCCTCCTTCCCTGATTCTGAGACTGAGGCTGGGCTTGAGACTTGTTCATGTACGAAGCCCCCATCTGTTTTATTGTCTGCGGTGAGGCAAAAGCCACAACACAAGCTCGTCCATTGAAAATATGTCCATTCATTCCCTCTTTGCATGCAGCTGCAGCAGCAGGATCATAGAATTCAACTTGACAATACCCTTTAGATTTACCACTAGCTCTTTCATCAAAGAACTTAATCTCTTTCACCTTTCCATATTGAGACAAAACACTCTCAAGCTCTGCATCAGTGGTCCACCAATGTAATTCTCCCACAAAGAGCATGGTTGAACCATTCTCCACAGCTGGCCGGATCTGACTTTCACTCATTACTGGCCGGTTGACATCATTATTCATGCTTACCTGATTGGTTGGTACCTGTGGAACATTTCGAGGATCACCGTTGCCACTATTTGACAATGGTCCAGGTTCATTTACATTTTTCCTGCCCAAATCAGAGGAATCAACGCCCACGTTAGGAGCCACAGAAGTTGATCCTTGAAAGCCCATGTTTTGGACTTGAGTTTCATGACTGTTCACCATGGTCCTCCCTTTTTGAGCAACAGAAGATCTGTCTGAGTACCCAACAGATTCTATTCCCTGTCCCTTAACACCCATGGCCACATCCTTCTGTTCATGAAATTGTTCCCCTGCATTAGCATACTTCCTTTCAGCTGCTACCCCAAGGGTGTTTAGTCCTTGTGAAACCACAGGCTCAACTCTAGATTCATGAGTATTCCGAGCTTGGACACCTCCTCCACCACCCACATTAGCTGGAGGATGTGGCGCCTCAGACCGGTGCATCTGCAGGAAATTCTCTCCAACATTTACATCATTATAAAGATCATCATATTCATCATCTTCCCCCATTTCTTCTTCTGCTAATGCAGATATGGCACCACTTCCCTGGTATTGAATCTTTTGAGTTCCTCCATACTCCTCGTCACCGAAGTCGATTTGCTCATCAGCCATTGGATCCATTTAAAAGAGTAAGATAAACACCCGTTTAAGCCAACTAAACAAAAAAAGCGCAACATCTTTATCAGAACCACAAATTATGGCAAAAGAAAAATACTCAAAAGAGGTATCTCGCCACTTTGAAACTAAAGGTAGCTACAGAAAAGTGCCTAGAGTTGAACATCCATATCCCCATAAGTAAATAATGAACCAGATCAATCTAGGAAAACAAACAGTAAAATAACTTCAGAGATATAGACCCAGAAAAAGTGTATTGCTATCAGAATACCTAATGTATATGAGTTCATTTAAACGTCTGTGTTAGAAAAAGTGTATTGCTATCAGAATACCTAATGTATATGAGTTCATTTACACGTCTGTGTTACAGAAAGGGAGAAACTAAGATTTGCACAATAAGCAAGAGAATATCTTTTCAGTACCAAATATTCAGTTCACAGCCAGTACTGGCGCTGCCACTCTACGACATAACAGCGTAAACCAGATTATGGATCAACTATGAATCTTGAGAAAAAACGAGAAAGTAACACGTGTTGGTGAAACCCTAAAAAGCAAATAAATCTCTAACATTTACCATGCACCATTTCATCCAGCATATGAATCATGAAAAAGCTAGTAACCCACATCCTGAAAAGAGCAAAAACGACATCTCTTCATTCTCTAGTCCGTAAAATCGTACAAAATTACTTAAAAAGAAGGGGAAAACGCTTAGATATCGCATCCCGCTTTCTAGAATCAAATAAACATCTGAACATCTCGTACATAAAACAGAATAACTTTAAAATTTTAAGAATTTAAATAAAAAAAATGAAACCCTAGAAAAGGTATTGCCTAAATAACAAAGCCATGGTCGTTGAACGCATCAGTGGAAACTGCATCGACATGGATATACAGATTATAACAAACAGAGGCACGCTTACTTCTTCTCCTGTTTTGTGTTAGCTAATCCCCTCTTGCCTTCTCCTCTCTTCTCCTCTCTTCTCTTCTATCCTCTTCTCTCTGGTCTCTATCTTCTTTTCTTTCTCTAGTCTCTATCCCAACTACACCTTCTCGTCGTTTTCCATTCTTATTTTAAAGTGCTGTATTGTATCTTTTGCCTTTTTACTATCTTATTTTAATTTTGGGACTTATTTTAAAACTAACTCGTCATTAATCACTTTTAATTTCCTCAATCGAACCGAATACTGTTTAAGAAATTACTAGTTTGTATTTTGTGACTATAAAACAAGAAGGTTAAATTACAAAGAAGGTCTCTTTGTAAAAATTATAAAGAAAAGATCGACTCTTTTTTTGACAATCACAAAGCAAAAAACCTTATGGACAGAATAAGTTTACTCTTTAATAGGTTGTTTGAAAACACCTAAATTATATTCAATTATAATATTGAAATCAATTTGGATGTTTGGAAATACAAAAAATGGGATGAGTTTAATTGATGCATATAATTGAAACATATCCGTTTTACAAATTAAATTCACCCCTCCAAATATTAGAATTGAATTCATGCAAGTGATTGACTTATATGAATTCAACCAAGATATGACAATTTTTTATCCATTTTTCCTGATAAATAATATTTATATACGATTAATAACTAGATTAATTTTCCTTTATTTTTTATGTTTGAAAATTGTAATTTTACATTAATTATGAACTTATTATTGTAAATTTAGAGAAGTATGAGATTTTTAAAAAATAAAGAATAAATCATGAAATCCTTTGATCAAACTGTATTAATTTATGCACTAAATCTTCTTCAATTTTATAATAATAATTAAAAATTTCATATTTTTTTAGTCAAGATAAAAATGTTATATGAAATAATTGAATTCATTTTGATTGTATTCTAAATAGTATAATTGAATTCAATTCCAATATTATTGGATTTGTTTCAAACGGTATAAATTGAATTCAATTCAATCTTATTAATGTAATTAAATCCAGTTTAATAATGAATTCAATTCGAAAGTTTTAAAACAACCTGTAAAGAATTTGGTTTTTTGGGTATTGATGGAGTCCTTAATTTTGGCAAACAATTGTATATTCTTTTGTTTTAATAAATAAAATTTTCTGAAGCTGTTTAACACATTTGCTACGTGTCTTTCTTATTGTGGTACGGGTACATGCATGTCATGCAAGTCTGATGACAAAATGATGGTCTTAAATGAACCATAGACGAATAATATATAAAACTATTAATAACTTTAAATGAAACAAAATTTGATAATGAGATAACTAATTTTGAGCGTGAATCTTAAATCCAGGAGTAGTTTTAAGTTGTAAATATTTCATTTAGTCTTATGGTAAAGCATAATTTTTTTTTTTTTTTGATTCGAGGAAACCCCGTAGACGGGTCAAGCGGGCACACCTCTCTGAGGATCCAACTGGGGCACCACTTCACAGGCAGGTCAAACGGGTGCACCTCATCATTGAGGGCCCAACTAGTTCTCCATCTACAGGTAAAACTTCGGCTGTCCCAGGCTCTTACAAGAGGGGCTAGCATAGAATCGAACCTGGGACCTAACCAAAGTCAAGCCCCGCTCTCAACCATCGAGCCACACCCCTTAAGGACTATATGAACTTCCTTCCTAACTGATTCTCATGCTAATAAATTCCTTAAACAATCAAATAGAATTTTATAAATCTTCTTATAATTGGATATTTTCATATTTGAGTCAAACGAATTGAATTTTTCTTCGGCTATCAACAATATTAAAAAAAAAATTGATTACAATGAAGAAAAAACGAGACAAATTATATGACTAATCTAAGGAGGCTAATCTTAGTTATATCCTTTAGAATGATTGAGAGGCACCCTATATGTGCTGATCGATATATACTATTAACCATGCAAATGTAATAGTATAGTCTTTGAATGTTTTCATTGAACAATTATTGAATTGTATTCAATTGGAGATTTGCATAATATGAATATATGTTAGTACATTTTGTATGTATCTAACTGGACTAAGTTGAAAATGGTTGTTTTATACTGACTATTAAAACATATTCTTGAGGACATTAGAAATAAGATTTATGTTCTTAATCTTGATTTAG
>JANJEY010000003.1:18882580-18892580 GCA_024703695.1 Erythroxylum cataractarum
AAAATGAGAGAAAGTTTCAGGTTTTGTGCTTCCAAGGGATTTCCTTTCTTCTTTTAATTTACATGTTTCAACTCCAAAGCCTCCCCTCATGTGCCAAGCACCGCGCTTTCATGTCCGATGTTGGGCTCCGGAAACGAGGTCCAACAGAAGGTGACTACGAAACAACACTTAAACACATAACTTATCCCCTTTTTACTCTTTTTAAATCAAACTCACTCTTAGATAAAAATACCAAAGCCATTTAACTAAATCAGTGACACTTGTCACTTTTATGAAGTCTAAGCCTAACCAAGTTCCTTTTGAACTAATTATTTCAACTATCATCTTTACAATCCAACTATCTCCAAATCTTCTTTTGATTTCTTTTGTTATTTTCCATAATACTCTATAAATTCCAAAATAAATCCAAAATTTACCAAAATTCACAAATGTAATAATTCCACTAATCAATAAAATTTCCAATATAAATAAATTCCAAATTCACAAATTTTCCAAAAATCACAACTCAGTCTAAATATACCCGAAAAATGCCAATGAATGTGCATCTAAAAAATGCCTCATAATTTACTATTTTAGCCCTAACATGAGTAAAGAGATGTTACAACTCTCCCCTCCTAATAAAAATTTCGTCCTCGAAATTCTTATCTAATTGATCAAAAGGTAGGGATACTAATTTCTCACATAATTCTCCACTTCCCATGTGGCTACGTCATGAACTAGATGCCAGATGTGGTGCGATGGATGAATATGTGGATCCTAGATCTACTAATGCATATACTTCAAAATGAAAAATACTCAATAAACCTGCTACCGCATCTGGAGAGTTCGACGCTTCCTGTGTGGTGATGGCATAAACCTTGGCTTGAGATTGCGGTTGATTACTCCACACCTCAGTCATGACACTAGGCCCTGCTAAACGAGCTCTACCTCAACCTCTGCCTCTCTGTGCATGTTTGCCAACTCCATTTTCCTGAACCGAAGTCCCAGTTATAGCTCCTCCTCTAGCTCTAGACTGCGATCTTGACATCTCCGGGCAATCTCTTATCTGATGCTCATAAGAGCCACATCGAAAACAAGCTCCAATTTCTCTCCAACATTCACCACCATGCCTTTTTCCATAGTACTCACACTCAGGCAGCTGCTGAGACTGGTTGTAGGACATTTGTCCACTATCTCTCCCAGTCTGAACAAATTCACTTTTTAAACGAGATCCAGATTGTCTCGATCTAGTTTGAAATTGAGACAATCTGTTCTGGCATTTCTTGAAACTTCTATAAGAATCAATTTGGTATTCATCTTGTCTTTTAGCTTTTCCTTCCTGTCTATTCTCTCCTTAACTGTCCTTTAATAGCTGTCAATTCTAATCAAAGCATCTCTTATCTCAATGAAAGTACCCAAATCTGAAAGCGTCAACCTTGTTCAGATCTCCATATTGAATCCATTCCCAAACCTCCTACACTTGTCTTCTTCTGTAGTGATCAGAGAAATAATATAACCCATCAAATCATTAAATCGGACCTCATATTCAGCTTCTGACATCCTACCCTGCTTCAATCCTAAGAACTCCTGCATCTTCATATCTAGATAGATCTTGGGCATGTAATTATCTCTAAAGACCCTAAGAAAGTCTTCCCACTTCAACTGGCAAGGCCTGGTGGTACTGCTTGGAATAGTTTTCCACCAATGGTATGCAGGACCTTGTAGTAGTGAGATAACATAGTCAAATCTCTCATTTACTTCACAATCCATCTGGTCAAACATTCTTTCAGTTCACTCTAACCACCCTTTTGCCTCAGTTGGGTCTGTACTTCCATAGAAGTCTACAGCCCCTTGCTTCCTCAGCTTATCATATCTCCTTTCTCGCCTCATAGGACTTCTCGGAGGCATCTGAGCATACTCAGGTACAGGAGACTCTACATTGGCTCCTACAGACTTCATGTCAGCTGACTCACCAATTGGCTCTCCCATTAACCTAAATATATCACCATTTATCATATTTTAACTCATATTTGTCCCTAAAGATGCTAAACTATGCTCTGATTCCACATATGTAGCACCCCGCTCCCGTAAGATACGTGCTTGACATCCTGAGTGATATCCGAGTCCGTGCTCTACGAGGGCGGCGTGCTAGAACACTCAGTCAGTCAAAACTTGGTATAAAAAGCTTTTTTTTAATACAATCAAATACACGAAAATTAGTAATCAATTTGGGTCCGTTACAAATACAAATACTTGTCAAAATTTTCATTACATTACAAAAACCATATACAGACATTTCCAATTTGGAAATTTATTTCAAAACAGAAATATTTGAATACACAAGTTATAATAATTGCGGAAGACTTAATTTGATATAAAATAAAAGAAATGCTAATGCAGACGCCAACTGATCCTGACCTCTATCTCTAACTTGCATGTTGTAGGTATACTTTCGTTTGTCTAACGGGGTACTCTTCAAGCCTGAAAAACCACGTTGTAATTTTGATGAGTTTTGTGAACTTTATGAATGAGTCAACCTAGATGATTTCCTAGGATTTATTTGATTTAATTTGTTTTAACTTGCAATATTATTAAATTGCTTGCGATTTGTTTATGAATTCCAGAATTGAATTGTCCGAGGAGATCAATATTCAGGAATGTATTGGAAGTGCTTTGATTGTGGTTTTGATTGCTATGGATTTCTGAATGCTATGTAAATTCTCAATGAAAGTTGAATGCCGAACTTAGGTCCGATGATTATGAGTTTTTTTTTAGCATCATACGTGATTGTGATATATTATATATATGTATTTGATGCATTTCATAAAATGCATGCTCGATAAAGACGTTGTGACTTGAGTAGCCAGTTTGAGACAGTTCCACGTAGAGCTTTGCCCCGTGATTGCTAATTCTGCACGTAGAGATATACTCCGTGATTTTGTTTTGACTGAGCCCTATGGGCCAGTATTTGTATAAGTATGTGATAGGCACTCGGTCACAATAATAAGAACGAATATGAATATCATGCATATAGTATTATAAGACTGAATTTCTTCGAATGATTGGCAAAGTTGAAATGAGTGATACATTGATATGAGTTGTTTGCTATATTGAACTGTGTGATCATATGATATCCCATGTTATGTGAAATATCAAGAATATAAGTATGATCTAAATGAATATCTGCGATATATGTGATATGTGTATAAGATCCGGTGAAATCATCAATGATGGTTTACTCAACTGAGTTCGCAAAACTCATCAAAAATTGCAACATGGCTTTTAAGGTACGAGATAGGAGACCTAATGCTTTAGACAAGACTAAAAACCCCTTTGGGTTTTGTTATGACTCAGAGGTCTATCAGTTGACACCAAAAGTGTTGTCGCATTTATTTTGTAGTTTTGTTAGAACCTATAAGAGGTTTTGTAAATATTTGTATGATGTAAACAACGTAAGAATTGTAAATGAATGCAATCAATGGTTTTAAAAAATTAGTGATCATTGAGTACTTTAGATGATACCATGTGTAAGTTAGAATTGCTTTTGCTCCAACATACCATTATCATAAGGTATATACTTGAATGCCCTTCGGGTATTCAGGTATTTGCCTTATGGTAGTGGGATGTTGCACAAAGGACGTCTCCAGGCAAACGGCTAGAAACAAACACTATGAAGAAACCCAAAAGATAACATTTTGAAATCACTTTACAATCTAATATTTAAACTAAAATCACCAAGATAAATACCTAAGGGTGGAGCAAGGCTTTTTAGTGTTCAGATTGGTCACAAAAAGAGAGAAAATAGAATAATGATACTGAATATGTTGGGTACCGTTTTTTGCTACCCAACTCTTGCAAAAACATGAAGCCTGAGTTCATTTTCCTATAGGATTATTCCGAAAAACCCTTATTAGGCATCGTCCCACAAGGGTGGCGTGCCCATGGCAAGCAAACATCAAAGACAAACTTATTAGTCTAATGTTGGATCTTATTTCTGAAAGCGAAGTCCAACTCTTACACAAATATCATAAGACTCTTATATTTTTACTTTGTCATACTCGTTAATAGATTACAAACAACAAATTTTCATCATTTACATTTCAATACCCTCGAAACAAAGGGTTTTACAAAGCTATAATGGCCTTTCAAGCCACTTTACAACATGATCTGAAATCTCAAAATACAAAAGTTACATGAACTACAAAATCTTGAAAAGTGACTAAAGCCTCATGGTTACAAAATCTAGCTTAAAACTACAAAAATGTGCATAATCGAGATTAAGTCTTGATTCTCTTTTACTCCATCTTTTGTTCATCACCTGGACATGGGGAGGAGAATGGGGTGAGCTTGACAGCTCGTGGGTAACAATTTATAATAAAGAAACAAGCAAAACCCTTTATAAAACTCATTTCCATTGAACCTTTTCATAACCATAGTAATTCCGCATTTAAAAATCCTAAAAACACTTATTTCATGAAATTCTCAATTTGTCAAAAATTCACAATAGTACAAATCATGTATGCATCCATCATGTCAAACATATCATGAGCACATAAGCATATCAGAATGGTTTGGAAGGTCCATAAACAGAACAAACTAGCACATTTCCCACAAAGGGTCCTATGTAGTCGTGAACAGAACGTACTATGCAATCCCACGTAATGGTCTTACGTAGCCGTGAACTTATAGGAGTCCATGAAGGAGCTCCATGCCACTAGTGCGTAGGCAGGAGAAGCCTTTAGTTAAAGTGCACTTGACAACAAAATGGACCAAACCAAACCCACATAACATGTATTTCATAATCTTGTAAACTGTGTTGCCCAAAATAGCACTTCTTGAAAACTTGAGTTTCATGAGCATATAATATTTCATATGCGCTTTCAAAATTTGATTTTATAAATTTGCTGTTGTTTTTAAAAATCACTTGAAAAATCTCTTTATAAATCATTACATAGTTCATGTAGCAAACATATAGGAGATTTCACAAATCACGCAAAAACAAAAGATGTAACACTTATGATGTAATTGAAATCAGTAAACTTCTTTGATTTAAAGAAAAACAGTAGCGGCTTATTTAATCTATTATACACGTGTACCCACCTTGATTTCCTTGCTTATAGATTTGTTCAGAATGTCTCTTCTCTTTAACCTGAGGTCTCTACGCTCTTTCTTGGTGTATCTTTAATGTGTGCTCTGTGAGCTGATCTAACTGAAATAGGTCTCTTCGATCCCTTTGGTTCTTCACTAAATGAAGAGACCCTTGGCTCAAATGGAAACACTTCTCTTCCTATACCTTTTTCTCTTCTTAAACAACCTCAAAATCTCTCTTATAGGCTAAAGAAATTGAAACCCTAGCTTGTTTTCTCTTCTTTCTCTCATTCTCTTCTTCTCTTTGTATTTCTCTCTCCTTTTTATCACACTCTTCTGCTTCCTTTCCATACAAGTTTTCCTTTCTCATTTATAGGCAAGACAACACTACTTCTTCCAATTTTGCCCTTAATGATTCAGAATTGTCTCATTTGCCCTTCCATTTATACCTTATGTCTTTAACACGTAAGTGTCTTGCCAAAAGCACCCTTGAATATTCTGACATAACATTCTATTCTAGAAGAATACTCTCTATTGTCTTATGTTTCCAATGACACCAAAATCAATCCATTTGGTTCAGTGATTCGAAAGATATACTTCAATCATTTTTTGGACTGCTCTTGTCCAAATCAATATACTATACACAGCTTCTATCCGAAATTTAAACATTTTAGAAACTGAATTATATTTCAACTTCTTCATGCCATTTGTAGCTCCATGTCTCTAGTTTATGTTGAGACTAGAATCATCTTATTCAAAGCTCTACCTAACCAGAAATCATCAAAATAGTGAAGCATGTTCAGTAAAATATCAAATTCCTACTCTTCCAATTGATACCCTTACTTTCAGGGATGGTCGAGTTAGTGGAGTGGAAAGTTATGCGGCCAAAGGTTCTTTGTTTGAATCCTTCTACTTACGCTCTCTCAGTTGAGCCTATCACACATGGTTTATTTAGTGTGAAGTACTTGGTTGATGTGATTTGTAGACTATTGCGTCAATTTAGAGGTTTATTTAGTGCGTATACAAAGGATAGCAGCGGCGAGTTTTTCCGTTTCAAAAAATACATATTTATTTTTCAATTAGAAATGAAAATTTAATAGATAGAAGAGTTGTTTTTAACATTGTAGGAAGCGAATGCACTCTTTTGTTACTTCTAAAACTCTAAATACAAAAATAACCTCAATCCTCTGTATGCAGGGGGAGGATGGGTCACAAGTTAGATATAGTGTTCACAATGACATCACTAATTACATTAAGTAATTAATACCATTCATTGTGTTATAAATTGCAATTGCAAATGATATTATTGCTTTCATAACATTTACATGATACCTTTATTCCAACATAAGTAAGAATTTAAACATATTTGATAATATTTTAGTCCCTCTTAAATTTGATGATATGGACTCATATTTAAGGGACGTTTTTTATTTTTAACATGCCTCAAAAAGATGTTGTTAAATAAACACTACTTAATTTAATTTGGTTTATAAAAATTTATTAATTTACAAAAATAAACTAATTAATTAATAAATTAATCGATTTTTAACAATAAGAATTATTAAAATAAACCAAACCTAAAATAATAAACCAAACTTTAAAGTTGAACCGTTTAATATTTTTTATTCCAAAATAATATTATAAATACTTACGCTTGAAAATTCCAAAAAATGTCATAAATGACTATAGTTTTGCAAGTATAGGATCTGGAAGGTTACTTGGCGACCGAGACTCCAAATCCTAGCCCGAAATATCATTTACTTGCATCTGGTCTGTAAGTCTTCTGAGAATAAGGAATGAGCTTCTCAATTAATAAGTTTCAACTCTTTCAAGACTAGGGTAAGGATTGAATTAATATATAATCCATGGCAGACAGCAGGCAACAGGCCTACCATTAAATAATCCTGATACAACAAGTGGTAATGGATTTTCATATATACATGCATCCGTATGAGAGAAGTGCATTTTATTTATATATTGCGTTGGCCACTTCACTAGACATTTTTTTAAATTTCTGAACATTCTTGGTGGCAGCGTTGATGTTCCTTTTTTTATGGGTTAAATTGAGCCATAAAGCTGCGTAGAATCTAAGTCCTTGAATTATATAAGAAAAATAAGAACAGAGGCAACTTCCTACCAATTAACCATCCTTTGCAGTCAGAAGATGGAATTGTCTATCCTAGACACTCCTACACTTCAACCCGATAGAATTGTGAGGGAAGATAAATCACAGTTTAATCTTAATTAAGTTATTAGTAAAGTGGTCATTTTTATTTATTGTGCAAAAAAAATTACCAAATTGGATGAACTCTCATACTATCATTACCGTGACTCGAATCTGAAACTTTTATACTAAACTTCCTTACTAATAATCTACCCGTGCCGACAATCCATCCTCCCAGCACTACATTGTGACAAAGTTACGGTTCGCCACGGTAGCAAGACACGACATATTCCGGATTGCGCACGCATGTCCAAGGACTCCATTAGGTGTCTCTCATTAAAATAAGCTAAAAACGACTACATTAATAACAGTGGTAGGCCATTTAAAGAAAGGTGAGTAGCTAGGCAACACTCCGGGTAACAAGGAAAGCAAATAAGGATACGCCGGTGTCATGGGACCATCGTGTTTTTTGTTAATACAACCCCAAATGCTACTTTTATGTATATACTAAAACCTTGGCCAATGGTTTCAAAACTATGCTGGTTGAAGACAGCATGTGTGTCCCTTTCTTTCTTTCTAGTGATATGTACGAGGAATTATTTTCATGAAACCTTAGGCTGACGAGAGTATTATTCGTTTCAAGTTGCTGATGATCGGATTTAAAAACTATATGCTTTAAGGATTTCTGTTGGAAAAGCGAAGGAGTGATGCAATTATTTTGCACACACGACAATCCCAAACTTTGCATGGCTCCACAACTGCACACATCAAGGCACTTCCTCATAAGACCTGTAGCTTCATGGAAAAGGAATTTTCAACTCCATACGAAAAGTGGGAAGCACAGATTTGATTCTTATGCTCTTTCACCTTGATAAACAGTAGAACTTTTGAAAAGGTTGGTGTGGGCCTGAGGAAGGCACAGCATATAGAATGTCACCTAAATATTAGTATATTCTATTTTCAAGACTATGGGGTGCGGTGAGAACACAAACATCCCTGTCGATTGCTTTTTGTGGCCTGGAAAAGGAGGTTCTTTTTCACTAAATGGAAAGAGAAAGAGCCCATCAACTCTTGTGGAGGAAGTGGGGAACACAGGAAAACAAGCTAATATGCTGGTTACTCCGTAAACAGTTATCCTTGTGGACATGACAGGCATTGGATGTCATTTCCTATTAATTATGAAGCTGGAAGCTTACCTCTATCATAGTTCAAGTTTTAGAATAAATTGATAAAACAAAAAAACTTCTGTAGTCTTAACTTATGCAAATTTTGCAGTTGGTTTAACTGATGTACCATCCACTTGAGGTTTAGTAACAGTTCAGGACAAGAAAATCTTGCAGGACTTCCGGTTGAGATAGGCACCTGGTGAGTATACATCATTTGCAGAATTGGGAATCCAACGCAAGGTGCCTGTGGATACAACAGCAAGACAATAGTTTTACAATACATCATTTTCACTATATGATCATGTTTTATTTAAGCCGAGAAAGGACATGGAGTGGGAGACAACACGAAGTGGGACAACTAATTAACAGAGGCAAACTCCATTTAAGCCTCACTTGGTTTAAGGTGGTGGTTATGACATTGGAAATCTCATGTTGAGCACAGACACATAAACCTCAACTGAACTCTCACCTCCTGATGAAGTTGGTTTGATGTAATCCATGCAACTTGCCCATGCACATTGGCTCTTAATACGATATACTTAAAGATTGTGACCATGTCCAGATGTTGGACAATTATTTTTGTGTGTGTTATTATTCACCTGCTTGGTTATAATCTAGGATGTATTAGCAATTCAAAACATGGTTCATCTCTAAAACAAACATCATTATCACTTGACTCAACGCCACTCTGTTATGGCACCAACATCTTCTATTTGTTTATATTTGTTGATTGAAGGTGACCTACGTGGTAGAGTTTATAGGTAGCTTTTAGCCTTTCATTGGCAAAGGTGAAGTTACTTTTAGGAAAAGCAACGGGGGATAAGATTTTATGATAATTCCAACCTTAAGTTTGAGCTTGCAAATAGCTTAAAGCTTGCAAGTTTACTTAAGTCAATCCAGCCCATCATATCAACTTCAATCCCTTTTAAAACTCATGCCAAATTCCGAGATTCCAAGCAAAATCCAGAATTCCCAGTAATAGTACTGTATTTGGGAAAGGACACCTTGGCCTTGTCTGATAGCTGATAGCTGATTTTATCAGCTGTTAGCTGATAGCTGATTATATCAGCTGGTTTGACCAGCGAATTGCATTAGCTGTTTGTTAAAGATGTTTGGTAAAATTAGCTGTTTAGTATCAGCTGTTTAAGTGTAAAATGACTTATAAGGACATGACTTTAAAAAAATATAAAAATATAAAAATTATATATTTTAGTATGTCAATGAATATTTTTATAAAAATTTAGATTTTAGATATTTAATTCTACAAAAATTAAGTTTATAACTCTAATAAAAAACATAATAATAATAATAATAATTATTATTATTATTATTAATTATTATTATTATTATTATTAATTATTAATAATTATTCATTAATACATGATTAAAAAGTTATGCTTTAATGCCTTATTAATTCACGTCTAAATTTTAAGTATTTTTAACAATTTTAAATACAAAAATTATAACAAGTCTTGACAAATTTATTATAAAATCAATTTAAAATTTTAAAGGCTGTATATTCCTCGTAGCTTACATCAACAAAAAGGCTGTATATTTCTCTGTCAGCAACCAAACCTTTGCTTCTCATTTCTTCAAATAGTTC
>JANJEY010000003.1:18892680-18902964 GCA_024703695.1 Erythroxylum cataractarum
TTAACCAAACATATATATCAGCTGTTTGACTTAGTCAAACAGCTGATTTTGGCTGATCAGCTAATTTTTTAGCTGATTTTGGCTGATCAACTAATTTTTTAGCTGATCAGCTGTTCTCCAAACACCCCCTTACCTGCCTCCAGAGGAAATAATTTAAAAATAACCAAATAAAGAATTACCCTTATTTCAAAATTTGCTATATATTAGAATGGTAATTTTATCAAAAAATTTTAAAATTTTTATTAAAAATAAGACTTTTAACTCTTAACTTCTATTTGGTTGAATATTAATTAATGTAATAGAATAAAACAAAATGAAACGATTTATAATAAAATGGAATGTAATATAATGAAAAGTTGTTTAAGAGGTATGAAAAGGTTCATAATGCAATGTAATAAAATGTTGTTTGAAAAATGGATGTAATGAAATGTAATGTATAATAAATGACTATTATACCCTCGATATTAAAATGGTTATTACAAGAGGTTTAACGCTATGATTTTAAAGCAGAAATCATACCCAATTAAAAAGTTACAGTTCAAGTCACATTTATTTTAAACCTTCCAAATATAATAATTTTTATTTTCACTATTTATAATAAAATAAAATATAATATAAAATTTTTACGTTTTATCTTATTCCGTTTAATCTTATTATAAAACCCTCGATTAAACAATAAACTTTGTTATCTTATTCCGTTTAATCTTATTATAAAACCCTCGATTAAACAATAAAATTTGTTTCGTTGTATCTAGTTTTATTACAGTAAATTTAGTAAATTGTATTTCTTGTTTTAAAAAATCAAAATCCATGAAAACCAATTACGTACAAGCCAAATGGAGGGGCAATTAATTACCGAATGCAATGAAGCAAAAGAAAACAAAAGGAGTATCGAGGAGTCAGAGCGCAAGGACAAGTCATTACCCTTCAGTTTTTTCCGCCAACTCTGTTCGCCTTCCCCTTCATCCCCTTAATCCTCATCACACCCGTCGCCATCACCAAGTGTACGGTCCAGGCTCATTTCTGGACCCACATCAAATCAGATCATCATTAACCCAATACACCCCAGTTACAAGAAGACTGGAAACAGCAAAACAATTGGGCTATAAGAAGATCTGGAGTCTTTCAGTTTCCAAGGTCCTCCGGAAAGGGCATTGTGGTCATTTACAATTAATTAGATGGTAAAGGACTACTCTTTTCTGGCAACTTTGGCTTGATAAGAAAGTGGAGTAAAAAGAAACTCATTTATGCTCTCTTTTCCATTGATAGACACTTACAAAGACAGACACAGATATGTACTGTTGAAAACTCTCAAACTTTCCCCACCGTTGACCCGCCGGAAGTAACTGCAACCCGGCGACTACCATGGGAGAAACAGGCGTCATCCGGGTTCCGGGGAGTTATTTGGACCCACAAGCCCGGGAGTTCAGGCCAAGCTGTAATAATAACGACGTTAGCATTTCTTCTGCTCATCAAATTTACTTCTTTGGACCACCACCGCAACATGTCTACTACCAGCCATACGCCGGTGAACCTCTGCCCTATGAAGGCGGTGCAGTTGGGTTGTACCCCAACTATTCGTTACCGGTGGTTCCCCCTCCACCGTACGTCAACACCGTACCACCGTTACCTCCTTCTTCAGTTGCCCCAACGAGGACTCTTCTGCTGAGTTCTGTGCCGAGAGACGTGAGCGAGACGGTGATTAGACGTGAATTGGAGGGTTTTGGAGAGGTTAGAGGTGTTCAAATGGAGAAAGTTTGTGATGGGGCGGTGACTGTTCATTTTTATGACTTGAGACATGCTGAAAGAGCTTTGAAGGAGATAAGAGAACAGCACATGCAAGAGCAGAGTAGGGTTAGGAATGCTTTTAGTGCTTGGGTGCAAATTGAGGGTTTTGACGGAAGAAGCATGGTTTCACCGCCGCCGACGGCGGCTCGTGGACTTATAGCCGGTTGTGCCGTGTGGGCACAGTTCATTATCCCTGCGTGTAACGCCGTCCCTGATGGCCATAACCAAGGGACTATTGTAGTTTTCAATTTGGACCCCAATGTTTCTAGTAGTTCACTTAAAGAACTCTTCAAAGCTTATGGTATGTTCCATAATTTCTTATAGCTATTCACTTTGTTTCAATATGTTATCTTTTGCTGTAGCACAATTGACATGTTACACCAGCCAAAGGAGCAATAGTTTGAGTGCTTGAATTGGTAAAAATTCGATCTATATTGGCTTTGAGTGTTCTTGCAGGTGCTGTTAAAGAACTGAGAGAGACACCTTTAAAGAAGCAACAAAGGTTTGTAGAGTTCTATGATGTTAGAGACGCAGCCAAGGCTCTGAGAGAGATGAATGGAAAGGAAATTCATGGCAAGCAAGTTGTTATTGAATTTAGTCGACCTGGTGGCTATGGTAGGAAATTCTTCAACGCCACCGCCAAAAGTTTCTGCGCTAACGATAATGCAATCATCAACTCCATTAACAGTAGCCACAAGAAAACTTCTAAATACATTACGCAACATCCTCCACAGCCATCACCGTTGTCCAGTAGATTTTCTGTCCACTCACCGTTTAAGATTCCTTCCCGTTCACTGATGACTCAATCCCAATTCTCTACCTCAAAGAAAGCATCGAATTCAAGAAATGTTAGCCCTAAAGAGAGTGTCGACGAGAAGGGTTCAATAGATGCATCCATGGACTGTTTGTCCTTGAGTGGTGTGGTTGGCGATGATAGCCCTGAGAAAATAACCGATGGAGCTTCGAAGAGAAGTGTGAGAAAAAGCCTAAATAACTCGTCAACAGGAAATACAAAGCCGCAGCAACCTAGGAATAGGCCATGGAAAGGTAAACAGTCAAGGAAGCTTGATAGTCGGTTTCTAATTAATGAAGATGTGCAAGTTGAATCCAGTCGCAGTGATTCCAGGACCACTCTTATGATCAAGAACATTCCCAATAAGTACAGGTTAGCTAGGCAGCCTCCTACTCCAAAAGCTTTCCCAATCCTTTTTGATTTTGCTTTAGAGGATTGGGGTAGTAGTGTGTTGTCAACTTATGGTTGATTAACAGTTCCCTAATCCATTGGTTTTTGCAGCCAGAAGTTGCTGTTAAATATGCTGGACAACCACTGCATTCACTGCAACGAGCAGATAGGCGACGGAGACGACCAGCTATTGTCTTCCTACGACTTTGTCTATCTTCCCATTGATTTCAAGTAATTATCTTTCCTATATTTCTTCATTACTATTCCTATTCCTTTCCCTTTTTGCCGTGGTTTTGTTCTTTGAATCTCCGCTACCGAATAGGTAATAGCCAGATAGAATAACTTAATCTTCATCGCTACTGAACGTGGCGTCCGTTTGCTCTTGGTTCACAGCAACAAGTGCAATGTGGGATACGGATTCGTAAACATGACCTCGCCTCAAGCAGCATGGCGGCTTTACAAGGCTTTTCACCATCAACATTGGGAGGTCTTCAACTCCAGGAAAATCTGTGAAGTCACATATGCCAGAGTTCAGGTTTTCATTCTAATAACCCCCACTTCAACGCTTTTTTGTGGTAATGCCTTTTATGTCTTAGCCTATGTAGTTTAATCCAGGGATTGGAAGCACTGAAAGAGCACTTCAAGAACTCCAAGTTCCCGTGTGAAATGGACCACTATCTGCCAGTGGTTTTTGAACCTCCTCGAGACGGGAGGATAATGTCTGAGCCACTCCCCATTGTTGGCCACAAACAACAACACATGATTATTCTTGATCATCCCATGAAATGCACACCAGACCGAAACGAAATGGACGGTGGAGATATCCTCAAAAACGACGACGACCACCAAGAAGAAGAGAGAAACCTGAACCATGGCAGAAACGGCGGCGATGCAACTGATGACGATGACAAATTAGACAGAAGCAACAGCGGTGGCAGAATGGTGTCTGGAAGTTAAAAAGTCAAACGGAGGCTAAAGAGAACATATTTGCTCATCGTCAAATCAAATATTTATTGCCAGCCAAAGCTATGTATGCTCATGGCCTATACCAGCTATTGAACAGCTATTTATAACACCAACCAGCGAGGGTGGTCGTCGAGCACCGAGCCCCAAGCCCTTTCACCTCTTGCTTATATAACCCTAGTGCTTCTAAAAACTGTCTGCGCGGGATCTCTTCGACCAAATAACCCTTTTTCCTGACATAACTGTGATCAGTTTATAGCTTTAGGTGCAGAAGCATGAGACTGACCACCATCACCTCCATTAATTCCATCTTTTTCTGTAATTTTTAGCTCTCTTTTTTTTATCTTCTTCTTTGGGTTTTTGTTCTTCTGTATAAAAATAATATCTTTCTGACTCAGATATCATCAGCCATGCATGGAGTCTTTGTTTAACATGAAAAGTTTAGCCCTTTTTTAGAAGGTATTCGAGATTAGGTGATGATTAATTCTTCTCTTTCTGGTTAATTCTGTTACAAGTTATGATATAATGCCACGCATACATCTGGAGATTGCATCTACCAAGGGGGGAAGAGGAGAGACCAGCGGGCAAAAGGATGCAACCTCTCGACCATTCTTTAATGGTGGGCAGCCAAACTGATGGCTCACTGGCAAACTTGTGCCAACTTACTTTTACCTGTCACCCTTCACCTTTCCTCCTCGGCCCTCCCTTACAATGTAGTTGTTTATTGTTTTTCACCAACGCAAGAGTACTTGTTCACTTAAGACTTTCCAGGACTTTTCGTTTTTCCGAAGAACATGATGTGTTTTGGGACATAATGTGTAATCATTTCGAATCACCTTAAAATGATACTGTTATTATGTGAATGCTCTTTTTCATTAACTTAAAATGGAACATTTTATGTTATCGTTTTGAATGGTCCATCAGAGATGTCTCATATAAATCGAAATCCTAGTGCGTAAATAGAGTTCACAAAGATAGGAACTAAACTATAATTTATTGTTCCCTTTTACAGAAGAAACTAAAGTTGAATATATGGAAGCACTGTGTGCTTAAGTCACTAAACTACAATTTATTTTATTGCATGTAACAAGTTTTTGTTGAATCGGATATTACATGATTTTAGAAAAGCAGTAAAATCGTTGTGTACTAAGCTGGGCGGGTGACGGTGGCCAAGGAGAGGGTCGCGTGATACAGCAGATAAGTCAGAACTTAAGTCACGTGTGAGGGAGAAAGTAGTGACGTGGCGTTATTTTGGAGGGTAAAAGAGTCATTTAAGCTTTTCCTCCGTACGGCATTGGCAGATCGCTGACGTAACCCTAACCTCTATCCTCCTAAATCCCAAACCCTAAACGGCTGCATCTCTCTGTCATCTACATAGATCAGACAAAAATAGATACTTATATAAAATAATGATTTTATTGTAACAAAATTAACTACAGGTATTAGCAATAAACCCAAATAGTAGACTCAGAGTTACCACTAATCTCTGTCCATGATTTCACAGTTCCCCACACTTTCTTCGTACCTATTAATAGTAGTTGCCTTGCCTATACTTTTAGCTGTCTTTGGTTCATGGTCTGAGGTCCTGGGGTTCTGACACGTGGACCACCTGATTCCTGCCACAGCTCCCCAGGGTGCTCTCCAGGTTAAGTTCCTGTGGTGCCGTTTTGATCCCCCAAAGATTGTCTTGTCTTTAACCTCGTATTTATACATGTCTGGACACTGGTGTGTCAATTTGCTGTGCTGCCACAGATGGTGTCACTGTTGCTACTATACATGTATTATTTAAGTTTTTTTGGTATATAGCTCCTCCTTTGCTGTCAAACTCCGATTCCAGTTGTCCCCTTATGACGAATATGTATGGTACTTCTCGACTTGTTCCATGGAAACTTGATCTATTTCCATCAGTAACGAACCAGCTCCATATCGAAGCAAGTGATTTCTTTTGGTTTGACCAGCTTATACTAGAACTAGAAGTAGCCGTTTGATCTTTTTTCACGAATTGGATTTGGTGTAAAGTAGGTTCTTCTCTGAATGCATACTTGTCATGAATCTATGTAAAACTAGGAGATTTCTATAGCTGCGCTCGTTTCTAACATCAGGATGGCTGTTACGTTAAAGAGGAAAAAAAGGATTCCTTCAGTGTAACACGCATAAATATAAACAAAACCAAGCGTACACCATGGTAAACCAGAAGTTTCTCTCCCTCTCTCGTCACCTTCTCTACTTAACTGTGTTCTCTTCTTGGCTGTTTTTTCTTTTCACTTTTTCTCTTTTGCATATAATGAATCTAATGAACGGAAAGGAAAACGTCACTTTTAAGTTTTACGATAGATGTGAGGAGTAGTGGAAGACCCTGTTTACAGGACGCAACATTGGATTCCTTCTCTTACGAGCTTGTGCTCTGTGTCTCGTTAGCAAAAGGCGAAAAGACACGCATGTGGTTTGAGAAGAGAAAGATGCGAGCGTTGGTTCATTAAGACAAGCTTTAAATTGCGGTTTGAGGTGTCAGATTAAAAAAATAGGAACTCACTATCAACTCCAAAGCATTTTTGCGGTGGCCAAGAGTGTTATAGATTACAAATGAATACCCATTTTGGCTCCTCCTAACATGGGTGTACTTTGTTGTCTTCTTGTCGATTGTGGGTAGTGATAAAAATGCGATGGTCAAAGATTTGGAGGTGGCCATGGAAACTGTGGCATGCGTGCATGGCCAAGCCTCTCTTTTTGAGATAATCAAGGCCACACGGTTGGCCATTTTGGACTCTTTTTTTTCTTTAAGTTATCAATTCTCGCCCTAAAACCCATTAAAATATTAAACCTTCCATTATTGATTGCTTTCTTGGTTAGGATAAAGCTTTGGAAAAATACATTTGCACGGACCCAATTTTCACCATGTTATTATTATTTTCACTTCAGTTGCAATATATATTAAATAAATATAAAAATAAAAAATGATATCGTATTAATTTTAGGCCTATTGTCTAGATAAGCAACCATGATAATAGATTTTCAAGTTCAACAACAAGATGATTCCTTTGAGACCTCCAATTTGTAAAGCCCTTTTAGGATTTGTTTTTCAGGATTTTAAAGATGAATCTTTATTTAATGTATACAACTTCATGCATTCAAATATTGAATTAGTAGAAACACGCACGTTTTCAACCGTGTTATAGTTACTAATAAAGTGTTATACAACTTTCAAGAATTAGGCATCAAAGTCGATCATTATTAGTTCTTAATCTAATATGTTATTGATGATAATGCTTCACTAAAGTTCGTTCTTGAGTGATGAAGATTTGATTTTATTGTCCGAGCTTATCTTGATGGGATAGGAAGCCTTCAAAGTTATACCACAAAGTCCTTCTACTATACTAACCCCATGTTCCATTCTTATTTAGCCTTTTTTCCCCAGTCAATTCCCTATGAATTCCTCACAATCCAGTATTTGGTCCCATCCAATGCAGCTCCATAGTCTACAAGTGTTACCCCATGGTTGAGTTCTGTATCGTAATCTCCAGCAAACACTCCCTACAATGATACTCATTTTGGAAACATTGATCGGTTAGTTCTTCTTACAGAGGCCAACTCAAGGGCAAGTCGTCATCATTTACTACATTAAAAGGAATGCGTTCTGTGACCCAGAGGATTTTTTAACCAAAATGTACAAGGAATTGAAAGCTCTTACCTTATCACTAAACTACATTTCAGTTCTTGCACCCCTTAAATTTTGACCACTTATTTTTTTTTCAACTTGATTTCACTTACCTCTGAATAGAATTGTAGGTCCTTACCACAAGCATCTACTGTAATTGATATGGGTTGGCTTGCAATAGCTTTCATGAGTTCATTCTCATCATTCTCAGGAACCATTTCATATCCAACGATGGCCACAGTGGGAGCATTCATATGCAGCAGGAATAGAAATATAAATTTGACAAGTACATAACACGAAATCTCTTGGTGATTAATTAAATTACCTTGACAGAGTCGCAGGAACCATCTTTGGCTAAATAAGGATAGTTACTCTCTGTTGTCAATCTACTGGTTTTCTCAATGAACTTGAATGCTTCTTCCATCAATCCTTCATTACAACCACTATTGATAGAGTTGCAGTCCACCAACTTTTGCTCGGATAAGGAGACCACCTGGCCTTTTTTAATTTTATTGATACCTTCTACTGTAGCAATAGTTGAAAATGTCCAATTGTTACTTGCAACAATATCAATATTAATAACTAGTATGGTTATGACCGCACGTAAGTGAAACAAATAGTTACGTATATATGATTTCAAGAACTATACTCTTCCTAGAAGAAGCCATATGGAACTAACAACAATCCAAATGATGATTATCGAGCTTATCATTAGGTTCAGAGAAATCATACTTACCAAATTTTCCTTGATTCTTAATATCATTGATGGCTCCATTCTTCCTTCAATCAACTGATGCAGGCAGATTTGGTGTCTTCCCATGCGTGATAGGGGTTTCATGGTGAGGGTCGTGGAGCATCCTGTGGTGACTAACCTTTGAACCTCAATAATGTTGCATGAACTCATGGTTGGTCATATTAACAAACCTGTTTAGTTTCAATTTGTAAGGCTTGTCAGTCTGGTTCACTTTGTGAATATGCTCCAATTTCGCCTTAAACACATTGATGGGGTAGGAAGCCTCCAAAGTTATACCACAAAGTCCCTCTACTATGTTAACCCCACGTTCCATTCTTATTAAGCCCTTCTCCCCTCAGTCAACTGCCCATGAATTCTTCACAATCTAGTATTTGGTCCCATCTAACGCAGCTCCATAGCCTACAAGTGCCACCCCATGGTTGAGTTTTGTGCCTCAATCTTCAGTAAACACTCCCTACAATGATAGTCATTTTGTATTGGACCTCGAATGTGGAACCCAACTTCGAATCATGAAATGTGAGCTTAATACAATGGAATTTCCTTAACCATCATCGGTTTATCTTTATGCTTTGATACCAAACACTGTTGGGAATCGTTTGTGGAACCCAATTGTTGCTCTAATACCACAGTTGTTAGGCACCATGTCCGGAACCCAACTCTTGCTCTGACACCACACATGTTGGGCCTCGTTTTTGGAGCCTAACTATCCGGATTCATAAAACATGAGCTAGTTTCCTTGAACGGTTATTTCAAAGAACCTTCATTAGCTATCATCCCATAAGAGTGGTGTGCCCACACAAGTCATTTGTCAAAATCACAATTTGTCTTCTTCAACACAATATCTTTAAGTCTCTCGTTTAATTTGAAGCAAGAACCATCTCAATCGGAGTTCTATAGATAAAGTTAAGCTCGAGAAGCCAAAGTATGTTCATACCCTAATCATTCACTATCTTTCCATTAATCTTTTTCAAATCAAAACCAAAAGCTACCAAATTTCATGTAGAGATAGAAACATGTGTTAGGAGTCTTTTGCTTCAAGAATCACTTCATTTGGAGGTCGGATGATGAAGTTATGACCAAAAGAATCAAACATATTTATATCCTCAATCATATTGTACCTATCTTGGGAGAATTGACATAAATTTTTTTAAAAACCTTTGATTGCGATCATTCTTGACCGTTTGAAAGAAGACTTCTAGATCTACAACTTTCATGAAGGCCACAAAGCGACATTTTGCCATCTAGAGGGTCAAAATTGCTGATTTACTGTAGCTGTCCTGTGAATGTCCACCTAACGGACATACAGGCGGACATAGACATGCTTGGGAGTGTTTTCCAAACCCGAGAAGGTCTGTTTAACGGACCTAATGTCCGTTTAATGGACATAGACTAGGCTGGGGGTATTTTTACACCCGAGAATGTCAGTTTAACGGACCTGAAGTCTGTCTAACAGGTATTGGTGATCTAAAACTCCTTCTAAAGCCTCTCTAAAGATTCCTACATCCATTCTAACTTCACATTCACTCATAATCTTCCCAAATTCACTTCTACTGTAATATCACTTCCTACTCATTCAATTACCAAAATGATTTCATAAATCTCTCAAATTTAAACTCAAATGATTCATCTCATACAACAAATTTCCATCTTTCACCATAGCTATTATGTATACATCTTGTATAACATTACTAAATTATAAAGATCATAATTCTCAACTCCGATATCCAAAATTTGACTAACTTGCAAATATCATCAACCCTGAATAACCAATGGATCTCCTTTCGGTCTAAAGCTAAACTGAGAATAAGGAGCTCTACCGTGTGGTCATTGAACTTATTGTTCAATTCCTGCAATTGAGAGTCAGTCACTGCATTGAAAATGTCAACTTTATAATGATGTTCTAATAAAATTTCATCTTGTTGATGACGAGCCCTTCCTCTT
>JANJEY010000003.1:19077519-19091238 GCA_024703695.1 Erythroxylum cataractarum
AGAAGTACTCTTTGTTTTAAACTTTATTAATTTGTTTGCAGGTGGCAATAAATTGGAAAGGCTTTTGTTCAAGCTGAGGGATCAACTGATCTTATTGTTACTCATATAGTCTCTTAATTTTCTGCAGGATTGAACTTGCGAATATCAGTTTTGTCAGGTTGAAAATTTTCCTGGAATCGATAATCGAGTTGAGAAATTTTCGTCGGAATTCAGCTCTCACCATGCATGTGCTGCCTTTGAACCGAAATCGACACGGGTGACAAAAGATAAAGACAGTGTCCTTAGACTCTGTAGACATATATTCTGACACAAACAAAAAGAAAAAGGAATGCAAAAGAACAGAAATGACAAAATCTAAAAGAGCAGGGAATAGTTATACAAGTTTTGAAAAAGCTTCCAGAGAATTTAAGACCTAAAGTGAACTGAATATTGTAGTCGGATGATAGAATTAACGGGTTCTTGCTCTTAAGAGCCTGTTTTGAAACGAGTTTTGGCACGTCTCGTCACTTTAGCTTTACTAAGTTCACATCTCAGTATCAACTAGAAGATGAGCTAAGTCTTTTTTTTTTTTTTTCCCAGTTAAAGGCAGCGAGGTCAACTTTATATTGTCTCTTACGGCTCAAGAGTCTTCTTGTCCCACTGCATTGCTCAAAGTATTCCTGAGTGGTGTAACTTGCAAGGGTTCAGAAGAAAATGTAAAAGCCAATTACAGGATGTAACTTGATAGTCAAGTAGTTCCATTCTTTCCAGCCAAAATCAATTTCATTATTAGCTACTGATCCGTAGTCCAACCAAGACACAACTGTTTATTTCTCTTCATCTTTCCAGTATTTTTTTGAAACTGTGACAAAGGAAACAACACCTAAATCAATTTACAGCTTTAGAATACAAAAGGACAATCGCATCGCTACAAATAAGCTCTTGGACTTTAAAAGTAAAGCTATACAGTATCTATGAATTTTGGCGTTGTATGTTGTGCATTAAAGCCAATCAATGGGTTGAGCTCTGTGTTTCATGTACGTAATAGATTAGGACTAAATTAAGTATAGTATAATTGATTCACACTTCTATTAATTTTACAGGACTTTAATTACTAGTTTTGTTCATTAAATTTAAAGAAAAATAAATAAAAATAGATAAGTGAACATGCTATTCAATTCAATGTAGACGTGATATTAAATAATGAAGCATTTGTTTATTCTAACTTAAAGTTCAGATACTAAAATTAAATAATAAAACTTTCGCTACAAGCTTCAATGGTAAACTTTTCAATTCTAAAAACCAATGATAACAATAACTCTATAAAAGTTCTTGTTGAAATCTAGGGTTTAGTAGTAAGCACCTTTAACCCTAATTAAGAGAGAGATTATTTACACATTAAATAAATAAACATTTAATAAAAATAAATATATAAAATAAGTAATAAACTAAATAATATGATAGAGATAAAAAGGTAAGAAAAAAATAAAAATAAAAATAAAAATAATAATAATAATCTCTTTATATGAGAGGAAAATATTAAAATACCTATGAGAACAACAATGAGAGATCATTTATCAGTGTCATAGTATGTCAAAAATTTCTATTACGGGTCATATCTTCGGTAAGTTTTAATAGTTTCATATTATTCTTGATCACCTGTTCTTAATTTTTCTTAGACCTTTCTTTTTTTTTTTTTCTCTTATACTCTAATTACAATTTTTTCGCATCTTCTCACTGGAATATCTGATCGTCTCCTCTTAACATGTCCAAACCATATAAGTTTTGTTTCTCTTAATTTTTCAATAATATTAGTCCCTTTTAATTTATCCCTTAATATTACATTTTTTACCTTATCTTTTATAGTAAATATTACTATTAGTTTATAGGTTAATTACTAAAAAAAACCTAAAATTTTGTCAATTTTTTAATTATAGCTCAAACTTTAAAAATAGTAATAAAATGTTTAATTTTTTTATTTTTTCAATTATAGCCTAACATTAATCTTACCGTTATCTTTGCTGATGTGACATTGTCATGTGTCAAGAGACCCTAATTAATTAGACATGTTGCGCTTAAATGACTCTGATTATTAAAACTACATCGTTGTAGAGATAAACCTGCCTCCTTCTCCCCCATGGATTTCCAACATAAAAGCTCTTCTTCTTCTTGAAGTAAAAAAGTTCAAAGGCCAACTCCTCCTCGATCTCAATTCAGTACTCAAATTTTCGCTTCAAAAACAAGAAAACAAATGCCTTACAACACTAACCAACTCACCCACCAACTCTCCAGCCACCAATCTCTCTATCTCTTGGTCCCCAACTCACTCTTCTCGGCTAACCATCGTTGTTAAACAAAAGGCAATCCCTCTATCTCACCTCTTCTTGCATCTGTGAACTAACCTACGACATACCCACCTCCAGGCAATCGCGAAATTGTCAAACCAACCTCTTCACCCTTTTATGTGTCTGTATGGTGGGAATTTAATGAATTGATTGCCTTTGGTTACAACGACAAGCTAATACAGAGGGGAAATTCAAGTTTAAAAGCATCATTCATTTGGAAAGAATTATCGATGGTGCCAAAAGTTGTCATAAAGATGAAAACGTTTCAAATAATTATCTTGGAGGAGACTTTGTTTGGAGCAGGAAAGTGTTAATATTCCTTCAGTTGTTATTGGCATCAGTCAAGAAGTAACTCTAGATCAAGACGATTTTCCTCTAGTACAAGTTCAAGAAGTTATTCTAGAAGACCAAACTCAACAACCTCAATAACCAATACTGCTGAGGAGATCCACTAAAGACAAAAGAAATGCAATTTCATATGAGTATGTTTTATATCTTTAAGAACATGAGTATGGTATTGGAATGGTGAAAGATGATCCAGGTAACTTCCATCAAGTCATATAAAGTTTTAACTCCAAATGTAGATTGATGCTATGAACTTTACTCATAAGGAAGGTATTGATTACAAAGAAAATTTCTTTTTAATTTCCTTTGAAAAACTCTTTTAGAATGATCATGGTCTCAGTAGTTCACTTTAATTTTGAATTACATCAGATGGATGCTAAAACTAAATTTCTCAATAACAACATTGATGAGACAATTTATATGTGTAACAAAAAAAACCTTGTATCAGGAGACTAAAAGAAAATAGTATACAAATTAAACAAATCATCTATGGACTCAAGCAAATTTCTCATTAATGGTATTAAAAGTTTCATTAGGTTGTCATCTCATTTGGTTTTGAGATGAATATGGTAGATGACTACGTACGCTACAAGTTCAATGGGAGCAAACATATTTTTCTAGTTTTGTATGTCGATAATGTACAACTTACCAGTAATAATGTAGGCTTATTGTGTGACACTAAGAGATTTTTATCTTAAAATTCTGAGATGAAAGATCTTGGTGATGCTCTTTTATATTAGGGATCCAAATACATCAAGTTAGTTCTCAAGATATTCTTGTATTATCCTAAAAGTGTCACATCAAAAAGGTTCTCAAGATAATTGGCATGCAAAATTGTAAATCTGGTGATACTTATGCATTTAAAAAAGATAAATTCAGCCTTAGTTAGTACCCTAAGAACGATTTTAAGGCTAAAGAGATGCAAATGATTCCTTATGTGTCAACAATAGGGAGTCTTATATATGCTTAAGTATCTATGGATCTAGATATTGCATACATTCTTCAGAATCTAGGGAGACATTTGAGTAATCCTAGAGTAGAACATTAGGTAGTAACCAAAAGAGTCATAAGTATCTACATTAAACTAAAAACTTCATGCTAATATATAATAGATTGGGTTAACTTGAGATCATTGGGTGATCTTATTCTGATTTTACTAGATGCCAAGATAGTAGGAAATCTATTTCAGGCGATATCTATTTGTTGATTGAAGGAGCTATTGATTAGAAGAGCACTAAAAAAACACTCATAACTCTTCTACCATGATAGTGGAGTTTATACCATATTATAAAGCATTCAATTATGGGATATGACTACGAAATTTTGTCACAAGGTTGCAAATTATAAATGATATTGACATGCCACTTAAGATATTTTGTGAAAATAATTCAATAGTCCTGTATTTTGACAATAATAAGAGTATGAAAAAGTCTAAGCATATAGACATCAAGTTCATAGTGGTTAAAGAAAGAGTTCAGAAAGGTCAAGTGTTTGATAAGCATATTGGGACAAATTTATTTTATACCTAACAATGTAGCAACAAAGTTTACAATTTATATTAATGTATTTTTTGGTTTGTTCTCATAAAAATAAAGTTAAAAGATTAAGTTTTAAAGGAGGGCTAGTTGGAAATAGTCATGTTAAGATCACATGCATGAAATTTCTATGTTACACATTCATTATTGATCTATGTCATTCATCTATACTAATTTATGTGACTATTGATAGGTTTCATGACACTCAATGTAACAAAAACTGCTTTGATCCCTTATTGGTATATATGATGCATGAGATTGTTCTAGATGCCTTTGTTGATAACATATTTGCACACATGAGGATTTTGGCATAATATACAATTATTAAGATTTTATGTACGTGTAGCCAAAGTGGAAGATTGTTGGAATACATTATAATTAATTTGTGGGCGTATACATATAATAGGCTATTATAAGGTTGATTCTAGTTAAAGTGATTTAATTAAATTTTAGGCTTAAAGTATTTAATATGGAATGAGCCAATTTTATATGTGTAAAGACTTGGATAATCATTTCTAATTTGACGATGGCCGAATTAGAAATTGTAAACTCATTAGGTTTAGGATTTTACCTTAACAAAAATATAGTTATGTTATGTTAGAAATCTTTGATATATTTCTGTGTAACACTTTCCTGTACTGATGATAATTTGCTTGGTTTTGATTTTGCAGAGATGGAAGAGTTTGCAAGAAAGTAAAGAAGACATTCAATTTACTTGGTTCGATAGCACAAAGCTATCTACGCCCAAGGGTCAATCACACACATAAGATCTTTATTAGGATTAAGGGCTGGAGAAAATACAAGAGATTGGGCATTCAATGACACCTGCAAGAGTTTTCCCGAAAACTCTCTAGTACCCACTTGTAATGTACTCTAGCACTCTCTTATTTCCTCACTTGAATTGCAGAATGTAAACTCAACTAACTTGATTGTATATTGGTATATCTCTATGTATCTGAATGCTTGGCTTGGCTATTTATAGTGCTTGCCTTTGACTGGGTCAACATATGCTAGCTTTGTCTACGTGACTTTAATTAAAGAGTCTCTTTAATTATCTTGTCCTTTCACACATGCTTTTGACTGGGTTCACGCATATACTCCACGTGACTCACTTGAAAGACCTTTGTTCTTTTATTTGCTTCCATCTAAAACCAATGAAGTGTTGCGTTTAATTAAGTAGATCCCTTGTGCTGCGTGTTTTGTGCCCATGCTTGATGTGCCTCACGTGTGTCTGAAGATAAGTGAAGCTTAGCTCAAAATCTTCAGTCTACGTAGAACATTCGAGAGTCTCTTCCTTCTTGTAAACTTCAGATACTTTTTCCTCTCTTCTTCGTTTTTTCCAACTGTGTTCTTGATCTGAGATGTTTCTGTGTAGATTTATGAAGAATCTTTGTGTTTTCTTCACATATGTGATCCTCAAGCTAGCATTCCAATTTTCGAGTTTTGTCCTTGGGCTCTGAAAGGTTAATATTGGTTCAACGCACCAAGCTTGTTTGTTTCTAGCCAAGTACATATTGGATTGCCAAGACTATTCTTGCAATGCTGGGAGTACAACAAATTCCACAGCAAACCACGGCCTTCACGATTGCAACTAGATTGGTCTGTACATATTCGATCCAAATGAGTATTATTGAACAGAATTAAAGATTGATTTTTCTTATTTTAAAAATTATCTTATTTTTTTGAATTTATTAAAAATTATAAAAACTTTATGCTAAATATTTATTAAATTATTTTAATTCAATTTATTATGTAATTAACTATTATACAAATCAAGGAATATTTATGTAAATATTGTCAGGTATATATAACAATCCATTACATAATAATATGTTTTAAAAATTGTAATAAAATAAAATATGATATAATCATTTAAACTTTTATAGAAGTAATGTATTTTTAATAATTTATAGTAAAACTAGTTGGAGGTTTTATAATAAAATAGAATAGAATGTAATATTATTCCATTTTTTAGGGGAGGTTTTATAATGGAATGAGATTAAATAGGAAAGTTTTATATTACATCACATTCCATCATAAACAGTAAAAATGGAAAACTTTCAATTTGGGGGAGTTTATGATGAAATGTAAAATGATACACTATATTATATTATAAACCCTTTATCCAAACAACATTTCATTATATTACATTATAAACCCTTCCATTCCTTCCAAACAATGCAACAATTTTCTAATATTATATTCCTTTACATTTTATTTCATTATAAATTATTCTATTCCATTCTATACCATCAAAACTTTACATTCAACTAAGCATAACCCAAGAGTAGAGAGACGATTTTTACCCTACAGTAAATAAATCACGAATCCTCTTCAAACTCGCTGAAAACATGCTTATAATTATATAACACAAAGGTTAGGCCTTAAATGAAACAGGCTCGGGGCAATCTGCCTCTTATCCAGACAAATAGAGTAAAAGGTGCATGCATGTAAAATTCAAAACTGAAAATAGGTTTAAAGCACTCGACTCGATGTTGGCCAATCTATTCTAGACATTAAAAGTGAATATATATGTATAAAAGGAAAGATATCCCACGGGTGAACCATAATAATTTGATATAAAACAAAGAACTTGGTGTTTTAATACAGAAACTAGCAAATTAGTTAGTATGATATAGCTAAGAGAGAGTGGATTCCCCTTAAAGGAGTTCCTAGAAAAACTAGAACTGGACGCATAAACAGTAAAGAAAATGAATAGGGGTTGTTATGAAACTGAAGAAGAAGATGCATATTTCTATTTACAGGAAGGAAGGAAGGAAGGGATAGGGATTACAGCAACTAAACTCTGAACATACTACAACTATGTTTTGATACTTAAATGCATGATGGCTTGCATAAGATCATAACAAACCATTTACTATTTTGGCCTACTGTTTTCGTGACAAGAAGCACGTGGACTTGGTAATAACAAAAGCTAACACTAACTAGAAAGGCTGAGCTTGAAAAAGGAAAACGTCAGTTGGTTGAACACCGAGAAACGATGCGAATTGCTATTTCTACGATACCGTAATCTAATAAAAAGGCCTCTTTCTAACCAAAACTATACCTGTCTGTCTCTTCGTCGATCGCCATCATCGAGCGATCTCCCTACAAGCCTCTCTCTCGCATGGACCAGTGACAGAGAGGCCAGAACCATAGAAAGAAACCGCTTCTTTTCTATCCAATGGCTGCTTTCCAATCCCTTCTTCTCTCACTCCTCCTCTTTTGCCTCATTTACGAGGCCGTATCGCAATCGGTCCTCCGATTCCCCAGCTACCGCAACGACGATGATCTATTTTGCGGGAGCTGGAGGTTATCTGTGGAGACCAACAACGCCGGTAACTGGATGTCAGTTCCATCGAGGTGCTGGAACTATGTGGAGGAGTACATGAACGGTGGCAAGTACTTCTCGGACTCGGAGATTGCTGCTTCGGACTCGCTGGCCTTCGCTCAGAGCATTGAGATTGGTGATAATGGTAAGGATGCTTGGATCTTCGATATCGACGAGACCTTGGTCTCCAATTTACCATACTATCAACTCCACGGATACGGGTGAGTATC
The DNA here is from genome assembly GCA_024703695.1 of Erythroxylum cataractarum. Taxonomy (NCBI): domain Eukaryota; kingdom Viridiplantae; phylum Streptophyta; class Magnoliopsida; order Malpighiales; family Erythroxylaceae; genus Erythroxylum; species Erythroxylum cataractarum. The sequence goes on from JANJEY010000003.1 coordinate 19,085,285, forward strand.
GCAACTCTGGCTGTTGGATTGTGTGATACGTTTTCGATCTAGTGGGTTCTGTTCATCTGTAAGTTTGTGTGTAGTAAGCCATCCTTCAGACAAAGGAATTCTTGATATTTGACACGCGGAAACATTTTGTTGCTAATGTGTATAAACTCTGACCAAAATTAGTATGTTTCTGGACATAGATCAGAAAATTTCGACGAGTTTTCTTTCAACAAGTGGGTGGAATTAGGGCAGGCACCAGCATTGCCCGCAAGTTTGAAGCTTTACAAGAAGTTGAAGCAAATGGGTTTCAAAGTGTTTTTGTTAACTGGGAGGAGTGAGTATCAAAGAAGTGCAACAGTGAAGAATCTTGTTTCCGCTGGATACAGCGATTGGGAAAGGCTAATTCTGAGGTATGATACGGTCATTAACATTACATGTGCAAATTAACATACCATTAACCTATGGTTTTAAACCAACTCTACAGGGGTATTTCCGATGAGGGCGAATCAGCAAGAGTGTTCAAATCTAAGAAGAGATCAGAGTTGGTAGAAGAAGGCTATCGGATTCACGGTAACTCTGGAGATCAGTGGAGTGACTTGTTAGGTTTTGCAGTGGCAGAAAGGTCTTTCAAATTACCAAATCCTATTTATTTCATCCCATAAACAAATGTAAGGCAATGAACTCGTTGTTCTTTGTCCAAGCCTTACATCACAGGGGGCAGTTTCCTGTCAAGGTAGTTCAGAATCAGTGGTTACTACATTGATGAACCAAGCATCCATATATTGCCAAACAAAAACAAAATAAAGAAAAAGTCTGGCTGCAGTAAAAAGAACTTTAGCAATTGTAATTATAAGTACAATTATTATTGTCTTTTTATTAAGGCAGTAGAATTCCAACCGTTCAATAAGTCACGCAGTTATAGGTATAAGGTAACAAAATTTTTTAATTAAGCAACAAAATAAAAAATATTTCTTCAAGTTTTAACTAAAGGAACATTTTATTTTCAAACTATAGCAACAATATTAAATAGTTATTATGTAAGCAAACTCTTGTCATTATATAGGCAACATCTATGTGTACATTAAAAGCAAAATATAGATATTAATGTACATCTTAATTGTCTACGTGTAAATGAAAAACAATATATTTATATATGATATATAATCCATAATTAAGGACTTGTAAAATTCAATCTTTTAACATATTCAAAATACAAAAGCAAAAATCACTAGCTAAAACCTTCATCCACAATATCAGCCTCTATTATATACGGAATATAAATGAATTAATCTAAATACTGAACAAAACTAATATGTATAGGCACTCCAAAATCTTTCACGAAATACTTCCTTCTGCACTTCCAACCATCACCATCCTACGAAAAAGAAAAAGAAAAAAGAAAGATACAAGAAGTAGATTAGAATTGTAAAATTACTATGCTCACAAATAGGTTGATATATCTAAAAAATGAAATACTAATTATTTTATTGTAACCTTAATTTAATCTAGACAAATAATATAGTCCAAAATCTAACAGAACAATAATTCAATTCTTTTTATGAACAAATTCAGAAAGCATGAACATAAGCAATTAATCTTAACAAAAAGATAACAAGATAATGTGCAACAACAGTGAATTAAGGAAATGATATCATTCGGGATCTCACAGGAAGGCTAGAAGCATAGGAATTGAAATCAGGAGCTTATGAGTGGAAGGATGGACTTTTGATGGAAGGGAAGGAAAATATCAAACTTGCTAGCAAAAGTTCAACTATTCAACATGATCATCACCAGGAGACTAATACCAAATTGTAAAAGAAAGCTATGAACAAGAGTTTGTATCATAATTAGAGAAGTCACAGAAATCAGGAAAACATTACAAGATCAGTGCTATTAATGAGTGAGTGATATAGAAACTATAATGTCGTAAAAGTTTTCAATAAAAACAAACAAGTCATAATTAAAAACCTACAACATATTGTTGTAACATAGAAATATAAGACATTAGACTTAGAGATGAATTCTGAAAGAGAGAATAAAATTTATGGTCAAAGTGGACATACCATGTTAAAAGCATATTTTTCATAAACTTATCTGCATGAAATGGAGGATAAAATCGATTGAAACTTGACAGATAAATTTGACCTTTGAAATAACTCTTGATAGTTTACATACCATTCAGATTGCGGAAGGAAATGCATGTTTGAATCCAAATTTGATTGCAAAGTATGATGATTTTCTAAGATATATTCGATTAAAACCTACACCTTGCACAAAGATGTCATCTTAAAATATTAGAAGATTCTTCACATAAGACTGTAGTATTTTCTTATTCTTGTTTTTGTTTTGCAAGTTCAAAGTCAAAGCAAATGAACAACTTAATTCCTCAGGATTCTAATGATGATAAGCATAGCATGTTGGGCCCTGATTTTTAAGTAAAATTTAGAAATAATAAATGATATAAAATAAGTGTTTTATATCTGTATTGTGTAATAGATGTATTTATGCTTTGAGGAAATTCATGAGAAAAGAATTATTGAGTTTTGAAAATTTTGATTATTGTAGAGATTTGTATAGTTTATGAAGCTCAAGTGGATGAGTTGATTGAAATAAAGTTGAAAAGCATGAATTTAAATAGAAAAAGTGTGCAAAATTGAAGATTAAGAAAGTTGACTTTTAGATATAAAAAGTTTGACTTTTGGCCATAGAGAGTTGACTTTTTGATGTAGGCACAATTTGAGAAAATGATCTTCAGAAAACTTGTAGCTTATGTTGAAAGCTTTCTATCTCCATAAAGTTTGCAATTTTTCGATATCGAGAGTGAAAGTTATGATCAGTCAAAGTTAGGGTTATTTTACTTTAACTTTGAGAATGTTTGTAAGTGTAGGATTGGGTACGTTGTACTTTAAGGCAAATCGTCGGATTGATGTTGTTTGAATTGAGTGAAGTGGTCTTCATTAAAGTCATAGAAGATTTTCCAAGCTTTACAATGATATATATTATGCAATTAGTGGATGAGAGAATTGAGAGATATGAAATTTGAAAGTTTGAATGTGTTATAGGTTGGCCTAAGGTATGATATAATCTTTGACTGAGAAATTGACTTAGTTAGAGGTTGAATTAACCTTTAAGTTCTTCATGAAAGTTGAAGATTTTGATTTGATCTTTAGTTTGATATAAAGTATGCAATATTTGGATCATGGAATAATAAGTTATGATTTTTACAAATTTCTGCTATGGTTTTAGCATGATTATTAGTGGACAGAAGCTTTGACTGGAAAATTGACTTCCTTAGAGGCCAAATTGATTTTTTCTATCCTTCAGGAAAGTTGTAGGTTTCTTTATGATCTTTTCATTTATATAAAATATGACATGTTTGGACTTTGGAGTTGAAAGATAGAAATTTTCAAAATTGAGTTCTTATTTAGAGATTTATTATTTGGGCAGAATCTTTGATTAAAAATTTGATCATTTTAGAGATGAAATTAGTTTTTAAGTTCTTCATGGAAGTTGTAGAGCTTCCCGTAAGCTTTCTATTAATACCAAATTTGCCAAATTTGAATTTCGGAATCAAAAGATATGATTTTTGAAAAGTTCTAATATATATATATATATATTGAATGAAAAAATTAAAAAAAATTAATTTTTTTGAAAGTCCTATCATCGCCCTCTCAAGAAGGGTCTTTTTTTTACTTATTTATTAATAATTTTTTTATTTTGTTAATTAATTTAATTATGATTTCTATCTTATAGGCAATATGACCTTTTTCTATTCTTTTGCACTTTTCTTTTCTGTCTGACATCCGATTGATTTGGTTTTTGAAGTGTTGGATTCCTAAGACAATTATCTATATCCTCATGAGAAAATTATGAATTTTTGAGATTAAATTGAGATTGATTAAATTAATCAAAGTGAGTCGGGAAATTTTTCAAACATAGTTCAGTATTTTGAGAAATTCTTAATCTGTGATGATCCGATTGAAGTGATTCTTGAGGCAAAATAAAATTAATACATGGGGCTATAAGTCATATGAAGAAAGTGAATTTCAATTTAGCTCATAAGACTTTCAATTTCTGAATGGAAGTTCGGATTAGTGTGTAGTCTTGGATTAGGAATATCTGAACGTATTTTGGCCATAACTTTTGCTCTGGTAATCCAAATGAGTTGATTCTTGATTTGGATTAAACTAGGGAAATTGTGATACAATTTTTATGAAGACATCGAGTTTCAAAATGTCAATTTTTGGATAGAAATAACGTGCTGGAAAATGGTTTAACATACGACATGTCTGAACTGTTTGGAGCATAACTTTTAGGATAGTGATTCAAATTAAATGATTTTGGTGGTGTTATGAAATTAAGACAATGAGGAACAATTCTCTAGAAGGAAGTTTTGACAAATTCCTTCAAATTAATAGTGCGAAATATATCCAAAAGTAAGCATGAATTAGAATCAAGTTCAAGGGCATTTGTGGAACATCACTTAAGGATTTAAGACTTTAGGCTTAAGTGGAAGGGCATTTTGGTCAATTGACCTTCATTTTAATGACATGGAAGTATATAAAACATGGGCTGTCATTTGGAACAAGGAGAGCACGACCCTTAGGGAAAAAAAGAAAGAAAATAAAAGAAGAAGATAGAAGAGAAGCATTCGACCATGGAGAAAAGAGAGAAGAAGAGAGAGAAGTTACGAATTTCGAATTTTTAACGATTCTAGCATGATTTTTGCATGGATTCAAAGGAAAAAGGAGGGAAGAAGGTGAAAGCTTCCTCTCTAGCCCAACAAATCTGAATTTGGAAGAGGAAAAGAGGTAAGAGAAAAACTTTAAGCTTTAAGTTTTTAATGACTTTTGGTTTAGAATCATGGAAAATGATATGAGTATGTGATTTATGAAGTCAATTTTGATGTTTATGCCTTAGGTTATGTTTAATTTTGGATAATTGTGAATTAGGGTTTATGCCCAATTTTTAGTGATTGGGGTTTTTGGAGATTATTGACTTAAAATCATAGAAAATATGATGGATTGATGAAATATGATACAAATTTTGAAGATTTTGTGATTTATGATATTGAATTTGGGTGAATTGGTTTAGGTCAATTTTGAAATTTGGAGATTTTGGAAATTTATGGTTTAGATAGTTTGAAAATATGTGGAATTAGTGTTTTCCAAGCTCAATATGAGAAATTATGCTATTTATGAAGTTGAATTTGGGTGATTTATTTTAGGTAATTTTAAATTGGAAGAAAGAAAGAGGCTATGGGCAAATTGACGATTTTGACAAGCTTCTAGCATCGATTCGAGGTGGGTAGTATGTTTATTTATTAAATTTTAAGCTAAACATATGTATTTTGAAAATTCAAGAAGCAAATTTTTGATAGATTATTGGTTATGAAAAAGTTTGAAAAATTTGTTTTCGGAATAAATTTTACGAAAATGCATAGTTTATGAAATTCGTTGTGTTCGAATTATTTGAATGATTTGAAAAATGTGCATGTGAACTATGACTTAAAGAAATAATTGCATTCATTGTTATGAATTTAATTGATATGATATGTGATTAAATTGATGATTTAAATTGCATTAGAATTGCTCTCATGTTTGGATATGTGATTGTGATATGACAATTTGAAAATTAAGATTTTTGAAAAGTGTCTTCGGGCAATTCGAATTTTTGTTTTCGATTATGTATTATGTGGGTTTGGTCTGGTCCCATAAGTGGGATGAGTGCGCACTTGTCTGTTTTTAAGCCTTCTCCCGGCTGCCCGTTAGTGGCATTAGAGTTCCGATCTCGGACTCTCATAAGTTACGACTACACCGGACCACTATGCAGGAAGGTGTAGTACGCTCTGTTCACGGCTGCACAGGATCGCTATGTGGGAATGTACAGTACGTTCTGTTTTGGACCGAACCAGACCATTTGATGTGTTATGTGTTTTGTTTTTATTTCTAAGTGTAATGCATTGCATATTTTGA
>JANJEY010000003.1:19143433-19157289 GCA_024703695.1 Erythroxylum cataractarum
GATCTTTTATAAGACATTGTTTGGCTTATTTTTACTTTGCTTTGGTTTAACATATTGGATTAATCTTTGATGGATTTTATATGCATACTTTTATGAATAATTTGTATTTTTTCACCAATTTTTTTATAAATTTAATCATATATATTGATATGAATAGGTTCTGGTTATCCTGGGAACCGAACCTAAAAATAGGTTAACCAATCCTATAGGTTCTTTAGGTTCAGGTTCAAGTTTAGGTTCGTGAAATTGCCGAACCTGACATTCAGGTTCAGGTTCAGGTTATTTATGAACGGGTAAGGTTACCCTACCATGAACACCTCTATTCTTTAATATTTTGCCATTACATAAGCGTAAAACAATAGAAAATGGTCTTTATGAGATTTAACTATGTTTTGGTTTCAGTAGATATAAAATAGTGAACATTCTTCTTTTGAGAGCATATTTAAGATGAAGTTCAATAAAATTCAGCAATAATATATATGGCTTAGTTCTTGATATTAAATGATATGTTTATACTTCTATACTGAATTGCAATCAAATGCGTGTATGGAGAATTTGTTTTTGGCAAGAGTTAGCATTATTTTACAAAATAGTTACAAAGAGAACCTTTATATAATAACATAAATGTAACCCAAATAAATATGGTGCCAGGAGAACATTTTCATAAGATGCTTAATTGGTTAGTCCAATAAAATGCATATTATGACTAAATAAAACAAACTTAGCAGCCTAAATCAATGTAGAGTGATTGATATCCAGCGGCACTACCTACACATGCCAAGTTGATTGATAGATCTGCTTGTCATGCCGACTCCAAAAGCTTCTCTGTGGGTTGAGAGTCCAGGATTGTGTTCAACTGCAGAGTGGATTCAATGGCAGCTGAACGCCTAGTGCTGTTTATCAACTTGAACCATTGGCTTGCAGGGTCACAGCTACTATCTTTGCTCAAGCATTTGCAACTGTTTGTAACAATGGTATAGTTGGAGTCTACGTCAAGACAAACAGTTGTGCCGTCGGCCAGCTTGGATGCAAGATGCATTTTAGAGTCTGAAATGGCTTCCCATTTTGAATTAGAATCTGTACATATAAAACCAAGTTCTGCTGGTTTGCCCAATTCATCTGCTTGTAAGCAGAAGTATGTCCCCTTCAATGTTATAGTCTTTTGGGGAGTATATTGCCAGGACTCGGATTGACTGCAAGAACCCAATTTTAATGGGTCAAAAAGTGTTCTCCTTAGGACACAAAGCCCAGTTGAGGGATGATAAATCACTTTATGAGTACGAGTTTCTGCAAAACCAGGGCCTGCATTTGTCACCAAGTACAATCTTAAGTTTTACTTCAAGATAAGCAACCAAAGGAATAAAATTTTTGGAACTACCACAATGAATACAGATAACTGGCAAGGGAAGAAGAAAATAAATCTCTGTTGTTTCACCTTGGAAAGGTAACTGGATAGCAGAAATTTGCTGCAAGAAGCTTGAATTCCTAGCCTGACGCCAATTCCAATCCAACAAGCCGTAATACTCAATTGCTCCCACAACACCTTCCCTCAGATAATAACTCCCAACTATTGTCCACAATGCCCAATCGAAGTCAAGCTCAGCAGCCATACCAAGGAAACAACCCAAGTATCTATTATCATTCACATTTGTTCCTCTTTGGTCCACCCCAAACTCGCTTACAAACAATGGCCACCCTTGGTCTAACAAGAATCCTGACATCCTCATCATGTTGCCAACTACACTTCCGCAAACTTGATTCGGATTGCCATTTACCCAGGCCTGCCCATCACTAAATGCATACCAGTGTATCTCAAATACTACCTTGTCACTGAAGGTTAGATTCACCGGTCGATTGTGCAGGAACGACAAGTCCTTGTCATAACGCAGACCTGATAAAATGACCAGAACATCTGGATTTGCTGCGTGCACTGCTTCAGCCCCTTTCTGCATGTACCTGTCTCAAGTCATATGACAAATAATAGATCATACTTTATGATTCCCTTCCTCTAGTGGAACCCAATAGGGATTGCCAACAAAAGATGAAAACATGATAAAATCCAAGATTTAATTCTTCCAATCAGAAAATAAAAGAAAAGAAAGGCAGAACACTACCTGTACCAATCATTGACATTCTGTTTGGGGCCCCGTAGCTCGTTTCTCAGGCTCATTCCAATAACATTGGGGACACCATTAAACATGGTGGCCATTCGACTTAGGCCTTTGATCCACAAATCAGGGTTGAACTGTTGGTCACCAAAGAAGCCATTACCATCGAAGTTACTGCAACACCAGCCAGGCTTGCTTATGTGATTGTCTAGTATCACCATAACATTGTTGTCCCGAAGGCTTGATACCACAGTCTGAATAGAAATTTTCAGTTAAACTCATTTCTAATCTTTCCACGACAATCCATAACTATCAAAAAGCTCACACATTTTCATTTATTGTAAATGAGATTCCTCAGTTAATGGTAGAGTACTTCCATACAAATTCACCATGAGACACTAAGGAAAGACTTAAAAATAGAACCTCCTCCACCCCAGGCTCATTAGACCGTATCAGCCAATCTTGCCAGCAAATTTCTTAGAGCACTTTTCACAGGAAGATTATTTGTTAGTAATCCTATAATCCTGATCAAGGTGAAGTATTGTGATCGGACAAGACAAGATCCCAAGATAGAAATATTAGTTCAATTTATTGAGAGCTGCGTAGTTATTTTATCTTATTTTATCTCCATTGCTTCACTCTATGAAAACTCACGCCGATAGATAATACTAAAATTCCAATCCTCTTATTATATGTCTTAAGGCAGGTCTTCTAAAGAAACGAAAAACGAAAAGTTATTGCAATATATAATGTAGAAGCAGCAAGTTTGGCTTAAGATAGAATCCTTGCATGGATAAAATTTGTTGGCCCTGTCCATTGAAGACTAGGGAAATCCGTAAAACAGTAGATTATGCAGAAATTCTAGACCATTTTGTTTGTCTGTGCGAGTGGGGTCTGCAAAGTGGCAAAGATAAACGCCAGAAATCTGATGACAATAAATGAATTACTACTTGCTAAATTCTATCATTTACCGGGTACCGATCTAAAACTTTTTGAGATGGAACAAAACGAAAAATGAACAACACTGGAAAAAGCTTGAATTACCTGGTAAGCTTTGATGAGGGGAAGATCGATGATATAAGGGTTGTTGGCTTGAACACCAGAGATGGATTCGACAAGGCCAAGACTTTGGAATGACTGCCTCACAGTGATCGAATTCAAAGTGTCATTAGTGGCCAAGTACAGTGGCCAAGTGAGTCTAACACAATTGAACCCCATGGACACAATCCTCTTAGCAATCACATCCATGGGCTGTTTACTGAGCCCCTCGGCGACTAAGGCCTCAAGGTGTGAAACCCAGTTCACACAAGCAAGCTTTACTCTCTGGCCACTCTCGTCGACGATCCACCGCGAGTTTGTGAAGAGAGGAAGAGCTGAGGCATGTTGTTTTGGTATAAAGGCAGTGAATACAACAAAAACAAAGAGCAGGGAGAACCCAACTAACTTCCCCATGTTGATATCCGCCATCATGGAACTCAAAGTTGCTACCTTTATATATTCATGGAGGAGTAGATTGGTTTAAAATGAAGCCAGTAGCTTGTTTAAACCAGACTACAGTGGGACTTGGTCTGGCCCACCCAGCAATTTAGCGTGTCACTTCATTATAAGAAACGAAAGAGGAAGTAGATTGAGTGCAAAAGTTTCTTGCTTTAACTTGCTGGATTTCCTATCATCTTGAACCTCTGGTCTTCCAGGTTGCTGGTTGAGAGAAGAGAGGAGACTTTACGGTTGCGGCTTATTTATGTCCTAATTGCCTAACCATCATGACAATAATACTTTTACTACATAATTAATATTGTGACGGCCACCATATTCAATGTGGGACCTTTTATCAGTACTCCAGTTTCCACTCTGCATTGCAAAAACGACGTAACATCGATACAGAAATATGGTCGGTAGAGGAAAATTGGAACAGAGGATTTCAATTCAACCCATGTAACAGTAGAATTCAGGGCATTTATTTTTCAAGTGGGCTAAATAAATGCTTAAATATATGTAATAATTATAAAGTATAAATCTTTATTATGAACTGTTTTATTCAGTGTTTTGAAACTCGGATCGGTCATTAAGTCGGAGGCCTTACTGATCACCGATTTGATCGGTTCAACCACCAGTCGAACCGGTATGACGTCATAATTATGCAATAATTATATTTAATTATATATAATATTAATAATATAAAAAATACCAAAAAAAATAAAATAAAAATAAAAATCTTATTAAACCAGTGGTTGGATAGGTCTGGTTTGACTGATCCGACCGATCATTTGACAGATCAGTTTTGACAAGTTCTCACTGGTTCAATTAAAAACTAGTTTTTAAAGGTGAACTGGACCGGATAGTCAATAGATTACTAATCAAACCGGTCGAACCAGTCAATTCGGTCTTATTTTTAAAATAAAGGTTTGTTTATTATTACTTACCGTACAGTGTTAGATATCAAAAGTTTTGTAATGTACAGAGTTGTGGTCAACCTTCAAATAAATTTTCTGGTTGCTGATAATTACAAGCTTCCCATTCATCAAGTAAAGATAAGAAAGCAAGCAAACAAACGTCAGAGTGAGTAGAACAGACAAGCCACTGCCTTTAGGCAAAAGCAATAGGAGCTTTTGCGTCGAGGTCGAGCGTTAACGTCTTGGGAGAACTTGGGCGGTTGGCAGTACTTCCAAGGCAAATTCATGTGATTAGTTGTAGCTCCTCCGTGATGATTGCCTATACATCTACTTCTTACATTTTCTGTTTCCTTCTCATGTCTTTTTCTTTTTTCAATAATTAAAACGAATTATTTATTTATTTAATTTCATGATATTTGATAATTATATGCGTATTAAAGTTGGAACAGTGAAAAGAATTTTTTTATATTTTCCATGTAGGTTTAGTATGTATATTAAAATAGAAATGTTGAAAATATTCATACTATGTTATTAACTCAGGATACATGTTTGATTCTGTTTTTCTTCGATTTCATAAAAAAGAAACAACCCACTACGACGGGTTTTGTTGAGTGTTGTTATCATTTGTTTGCTTAAAAATAAGAAAATTACAAACACTTTATGAATACATTTAAAAAAATCACATTTTCATGTGTTTTTAAAGTAGTTTTTTTTTGTTAAAAAAACATCACATTCAAAATTTTCCCTTATCTTCAACGATTTAAGCATTTTATGTACCTTCAACGTCTTTTGTGCTCCAATTTCTCCATTTAAGGTATACCCTTTTTCTATTTTTCGATGCTTCTTTGTTTGCTCTCACATTTGTTGCTTCATTTCTCTATTTAAGATATACCTTTTTTAAAAAAAAAAAATTAGATGCTTCTTTATTTGCTCTCACATTTGTTGCTTCATTTCCTGCTATTGCTTATGGGTTCTTCATATTCCTTGCCTTCAAAGATTTCTCTACAACTAAAATTCAATGTAAAATCATTGTAAAAAATCTAGCACTTTCATCGCCTTCTCCTCCAATACTTGTGTTAGAAATAATCAATATATAATACAATCACATAGATTATGTCAAAGAAGATATATTTCATATGTATATAAAACAAAAAATCACGTACTTGGATTCTTATTATAATTCCACCAGTTTTACTACAGAGATCTTTTTTGTTTGTAAAATTGATGGAAGAAATAAGAAGAAACAAAGACACGCAAATGTCTTTTTTTTTTACATTTAGTTCATTATTGGTTTCATATACAACTAATAAACTTAACTACCTTTAGTAGTTATTTCAAGAACATTGACTATAATACCCTTCATAAGTGTATATGAGTCATTATCTCCCACTCACACATGATGGGATTAATCTCATTAAAAAATAAATTCTATAGTGCTCGTACTTGTTCAATAATCAGTGTGACCAACATATGACGAGAGCACATTGTCATATATCTGTTAGGAATATATGACATCTCGATTAACAAATTGATCATAGAATTTATGAGTCCTTGAGTAGACATTGTATGCTATATCCTAGATCATATTTCGCATTTGCACTTTTCTTTGATCTCATTTAGTTTCTTATATCATGATTGTATTCAAGTTTTCTACTAAATAGATTATAGTCATCTTTGAATGCTTTTCATACGAGTCATTGATCTAAAAAAAATGACCTTCCTCTGTTCTCAATTTTTTTTAATTAAATTTAATTTGTTTTCCTAAAATTATTCTATAAGATCGCATCTTGCATGATCTTTTGGCAATAACTTAAAGTAACAAACCTTAAATTCAATTCTCAAGAATGAAACAAGAGTCATAAGGGTATATGGTGAGGTTTTTCTCAACCTTAAGGGTCTCACACAATGTAAGATAAGACCTAGCAACTTACATTAATCCCTTTTTTTCTATGGTTAGTTGTGCACACATGGTCATTACAACTCTAGATTATCTTAAGATGTGGTTTAATTGTCAAACCCTATTAGATAACCAACTATGTTACATGTTGATTATTAATGATTGGTGAATGACTTAAGAAACTCCATTTCCTCACTCATTCAATCGCCCTGGATAAGGTCTTGAAACAACCATTAAGATCAATGACAACATAGAGCTCAAACTCATTACTTAGAGTCGATGGATCTCATCTTAACTCACCACTAATCAGATAGGTACTTAATTATATCCAATGATATTCAACTAGCATTTTTACACACTAGGTGTCCGACATCAAAGCATAATAAGTGACCTATTGATTACTATGATGATCTCAGGTTAAAGAAAAAATATACATTTAAATTCTTATGAGAATATCTCACTTGACAGTTCATAGGTAGTATTAACCATTAGCAATTTTCAGTTTGGTCAGTTCACTAATCATATCTCTATATATATCATCTATATGTGTAACTTAGTAAATGAAAAATACTAATATTCATCCAATAAATACTATTACATATATATTGATCTAACTGGATCATTAAAGTCTTTATTTGATGATCCTATAATCAATAACACTTTTAGATTAAATACTAAAGACTTGACTCTCATTATCATAATCTCCATTATGATGACAAGTGTAGAAATTTAATCAAGAACTTATCATATTAGAATAAAAACAATAAACATAATATGATAATATAATCATTTTCCATGTTATTAAACAAAGTTAATAATCATAAAACAAAGGTGTTCAATCTATTATATAATGATTGGGTCATGGGCATAATTCCAACAGTTTAAGTGGAAAAGATGCAAATTCATATATGGGTTTGCTTACAAAGATGCAAATTCATATATGGGTTCACTTACATTGTTCCAGTGGTTAAGGTTTTGTAGTTGGGTCTGGCTTCTATTTCTAACAACTCTTTGAGTTGTATAAATTTCTTTCCTTAAGGTATTACCAGAGTGTTATAACTACAGTTAAGACTCCACCATTATTTAGATCTCCTCTTCTTATCTTACTAATAGTAAAAAAAATGGTTCTATATTCAAGGCTTTAAACTAGCACTTAGTTATTGTGTTTATACCATTTATGAGGAGAGAAACGATAGATCTTTGAAAAATAAATCTAGATATGTAGAACAAGTTCTTATTAATCGTATTTGGTGGATTAAAGGACTCACTTTTAGGTAAAGTCTTGTAATAGGATTAAGTGTGCCTTTGACAAATAGATGCAGACTATAAAGTTTGTTTTATTCCTCAATCCCTATGTTCTCTTAGTTTTCCAATTCCCATTATTTTTCTATTGTAATTAGCTTTGCCTATGTTATCTTGAGTTGATTTAGCTGGATATTTTGTTACAATGCCTTTCTCAAGCCCTTTCCATAATTTACTATTTTTACTTTTAAAAGAAAGAATTGAATTCTCGAACAAAATAATTCCTTCTTTGGTGATTTCTTTCCTCTTTCTAATGTTCAACATTTGATTCAATTTGGTGATTTCTTATCGTGCATATGTAGTGCTCACATATTACAAAGAGTGATGCCTTAAGAAATTTAGTATTGAAGTAGAGGGAAATGTTGACATATTGGAAGTTGATCTTTGTTACTAAAAGAAAAGGTTGAGCCACATTATAGGCATGTTCCTTTTATAAATCTAGTTTTACATGCTTAACAAGTGACAATATCATAAGTGCAACATCTTTACCTTGAAAAACCACATTAAACTTAACCACTTATATACATCCACGTAAATAGATATAACAAAGGAAATTACTAGAGAACACCTACTTTTATCTCTCTTATTGCAGCTCTCTTCATTTGCTTCCCTCGCGCCAAAAACAACTAAAAATGAACTTTTACTGGATTCTCAATGTATACAGTCAAATTGAAATTTTTAACAGTACCTTTTTAATAAGAGAGAGCAAGGAAGCTTGCCCTTTTAAAGCTCATGTAAAGTAGAGTTCAAGTTAAGATAGTTTTTTTACTTAAGAATAAAGAAGAAAGAGTTAAAAGGAAAAGATGGAGGATCCCAAAGCAACGGATCCTTTTTTTTTCCTTTAGGTTATCATTATAATAAGGTTTGATGCTTATCGTTATATTGGATTGGGCTTCAAAATCTTCCTTATTATTTGAAGGTGTGCATTCCCTTCTTTGTAAGTGTAGTACTATGATTTTGGGGTACACGTAAACTCAGTTCTTACTTTTAAGGAAAAATATGAAATGGGAAAAAAAAAGTAACATATGAAATGTCACGTGGCCTATGGTGAAGGGTGTCGAAGGTTGATTTATAATTTTTTGTCTACTTATTATTAATATTATTGAATGAGTATCATCAGGTAGTGAATTATCGTGACAGAGAGGAAACATCGGAGTGTTGCACGATCGTGCACCACCTGATGATCCCTTATTCATTTCTCAAAACAGATTTCAGGTCAAATTTTCATGGCTATTTTGACAAAGATAATTAGATATTTAGGCAACACATTCTTCTAAACAAATGTTCCATTATGTCTTTTATAATGACACCAATTTCATGTAGTTTGGTTCTATATTATGCAAGTTATACTTAAAATACTACAAGATGTTCTTAAATTGCGACAACACACTGTACTCAACTTCAAACCAAATTTTGAAACTCTTAAAGAAAGAATTCAAATTCAATTTCTTCATAAAAAATATAGCCATATGTCTCTAGTTTAATCTAAACTTAAATTCATCCCATTTAGATGTCTAAAGATCAAGATATGGTTTAAATATAGATGCATGTTCAGTGGAAACGTTATAGCTAACATACTCTAGAAAGTCTTCTTTCACTTTTCCAAATTTTCAACTCCTATATGTTACATTCAGCTCATAGTTCATCAACTCTACATCATTTCATCTTCATTCTCACCTCAATTTCAGACCAATATCATTCATAAACAACTCATAAACTATGGTTTATCATAAACACAAAAATAGAACATCAACATATATATACATTCATCAAATTTCTACATATATTCTACTCCACTATTATGATCATTTCACCTTCAAACTATCATCTTATATGTTTGTAAGTCCCCATCGTGCATGACTATCATTTAAGTTAAATACTAGTCATGGGGTGACTTGCATCAACATATACATACATTCATCAAATTTCTGCACACATTCTACTCCACTATTGTGATCATTTCACCTTCAAACTATCATCATATATGTTTGTAAGTCACCACCGTGCATGACTAGCATTTAAGTTAAATGCTAGTCATGAGGGTGACTTGGTTAAGTCGCCACCGTGCATGACTAGCATTTAGTCACCCCTGTGCATGGCTATTGACTAATTTTACTGTTATATGTTCACCCCGTGTTCATCTAATATCCTTTTACATATATACTGTTATATACTACTATATATAATGCTATATATATATATCTCTTTACTTATGCTTGAGACAATGTGCATACCTTGATCATAAACATAAAAATAGAACATCATCGTATACATATATTTATCAAATTTCTGCACACATTTTACTCCACTATCATGATCATTTCACCTTCAAACTATCATCATATATGTTTGTAAGTCACCACCATGCATGACTAGCATTTAAGTTAAATGCTAGTCACGGGGTGACTTGGTAAGTCACATCGTGCATGACTAGCATTTAACTTAAATGTTAGTCAAGGGTGACTTAATTAGTCATCCCCATGTGTGGCTAGTCAAGGGGGTGTGTGTGGCTAGTCAATAATTATACTGCTATGTGTTTGGCCCCGTATGTTCATCTAATATCTCTTTACATGTATACTATTATGTATTGCTATATATATCCCTTTACTTGTGTTTGAGACAGTGTGCATACCTTGATCATAAACACAAAAACAAAACATCATCGTATACATACATTCATCAAATTTTTGCACACATTCTACTCCATTATCATGATCATTTCACCTTCAAACTATCATCATATATGTTTGTAAGTCACCACCGTGTATGACTAGCATTTAAGTTAAATGTTAGTTAAGTCACCAACGTGCATGACTTGCATTTAACTTAAATGCTAGTCATGGGGGTGACTTAATTAGTCACTTAAGTCACCCTTGTGTGTGGCTAGTAACTAATTATGCTACTGTGTGTTCACCTATTATATTCATCTAATATCCCTTTACATATATACTATGTTGGCCCCCAAATTCTTTTCATATTGAATAAGTATGATCCCAATTTATTTTTGAGGTTTTGTTTGATTAATTGCTTTTGGTTAGAGTTTAACTAGCCTATAAATGGTTGGAGGATTTATTGCTTAGATTGATGAAATTAGAAGTATTAAATGGAGAAATTAAGATTAAGTTAGAGTATAATATGGTGTTAGTTAAATTGAAGGAATAAGAATGTATAAGGACAAAATGGGAAGATCACTTAAGTTTAAAAGGTATAAGGCTTACAAGGAGGGGTAATTTGGTCTTTTAAGCTTCATTAAAAAAAAAAAGAAAGAAACAAAAGCATTTTTGTCTTGTTTTGGAAAGAAGGAACGAAAATTTTGAGTGAAAGGAGGGTGAGAGTTTCACTTGAGAGGAGAAAGAAGAGAAGAAGAAGAAGAACTTAGGGTTTCACCTTTCTTTGCTTTAGAAGAGTGATTTTAAGAGTTTTACAAGAAGGAAAAAAAGAGAGGAAGACTTGATCTTCCATTAGAGCCAAAGAGCAAAAATCATGGGTGGAGATTCAAGGTAAGTTGTTTCAAATCTTTTGGAATTTTGAAGGGTTTTTGGTTCAAATGGCTTAGGAAAAGTATGGGTATGAGTATTCTAGGATAAATTTCATATTTTTGTTTCCTTAGGTTTTCCAATTTTATAATCTCTCTTGATTTAGGTTTTTGTGATTGTGAAGAAGTTCAAGGGAGGCACGAGGAGCTAGAGGAAAGGCATCTTGAGCAAGTCTAAAGCAAGGTATTTTAAGGTGGGTAACATCTTTATAATTGAGAAATGAGCTAATACAATTAATTTCAATAAATGGAGTTAATGCTTTCTAACAACTTTGAAAATGTGTATTTATTACTTTTTAGGATGATTTGAGAATGTGACATGTGTCTTTTTCTTGTGAATAAATTGTTAGAATGTTTTCTTATTGTGTTGATGATTGTAAAAAGAAAGTGATTTTTGAAAGAATGCAATGGTTATAAAATTGCCTTTCGAAAAGGGGTCATTTTGGCCAATATGTTTGAAAAAAATGTGAAATGTATGCTTATATGGGTTTGTGGTGGTCCCTTAAAAAAGTCAAGTGCACTTGTCTATAGGTTTCTCCTGCTTTCCTGCTAGTGGCATGGAGCTCCTCATGGACTCCCCTAAGTTCACAACTACACAAGACCGCTATGCGAAAATATGTAGTACATTCTGTTTTGGATCCACCCGAACCATTTCCGATGTCTATATGTTTATGGTTTGTGATCATTTTGATGCATTCGTTATTTTTGATGTTATGAATTTCTTGATAAGTTGTGAATTTGGAAAATATGTGTTGCATGGTTTTCAATGTAAATTTTGCTATGGAAACAAATGATTCAATGGTTTTTGCTTGTTTCTTAGTTATAAGCATGTTACTCACGAGCCGTCGAGCTCACTCCCTCTTCCTTCCCATCCACAGGCGATGATCAAGACAATGAGTGACCGAGCCTAGGTCAAGGCATCACTCCCATTTGCTTTTTGATTTTGAAGTTATATTTTGTAAACAAAGCTTTAGTTACATTTTTGGTGCAAAATTACTGTTCATGTGGCTTCTTTGTAATTTGAATTTGCTAGACTTTGATGTATGGGGGCTATAAATGCCCACTAAAGCTTTGTAAAAACTCATGTTTTGATCTTGATGAAAGATATTCAGGTTTTATTGTATTTTTGCCAATGTTGTTCCAAAGATTATTTTGCATTGTTTTTGTAAATGTTCATAAGGGTAAGCTTTCTGTATGTTGACTTTGAGGTAAATTTTGGACTGATATAGGTTAAATTGGATCAAGTAGTTTTCTTGAAAGTTGTAGATGAATTTCATAGATTTCTAACGATGTATAATACTCCATTTTTGGATGTGGGAGTTGAAAGATGTGAATTTTTGAAGTTTGGGTGCTGTCTAAGATGGCAAATTCCGGGATAGAAACTTTGAGTAAAATTTTGACCCTCATAAAGGTAAAAATTGTTCATAAGGTCTTCATGAAAGTGATAGTTTATATTTTTATCTTTCCATTGATATAAAGTATGAAATTTTTGGACAATGGAGTAGAAAGTTATGATGCGTATAAGTTCTGTTACTGTTTAGGATGACTTTTTTCAGGCAACCACTTTAAGGTAGATTTTGACTCCCTTAGAGGCAAAATTGGTTTTTAAGTCCTTCATGAAAGTTGTAGAGCTTCCTTTTATCTTTTCATTGATACCAACTTTGTAAATTTTGGAACTCTGGGTCAAAAGATATAAATTTTGAAAGTTAGGTAGTCGAGGAAGAGGGACCAGGAGTCGCGCGCGTCGCGAGTGCGACACGGTCGCCTCGTGACCTGGTCGCGAGGGCGACCTGACCTCTCTCCACTCTTTGAGCCATAACTTTTTCATCCGACCTCCGATTGACCTAATTTTTGAAGCGTTGAATTTATAAGACTTTCCTCTACTTCTCCATAAAAAAATTTATAGCTTTTGAGATTGATTTGAAAAAGATGAATTGAATCAAAGTGACAGGAATCAAATTTCAATTTGGGACTCAAGACTTTTTAATTTTCAAATCTGTTCGGAAGTATGTGATTTGGGTATTTTTGTTGAGGTTTGGCTTGGTAAGGAATTCCTCCCTTATGGGATGCGCGTCCAGATATCACGTAGGACGTCGGGTACGTGACTCGCAAGGGTGGGGTTCCAACACTTATAGTATCAGAGCGACTAGGTTTAGATCCAAGTGTAGGTTAAGTTATGAAATGCACATGCATTATTTTAAATGAACTACTTGCATTGTTTTAAATTGTTTCACATGCTTTGAAATTGTTTTATATAATTTGGACCATTTTGCATACGTTGAAAATTGTTTTTCATGAACTAAAGATTTTTCAATGGTTTTATATTGAAAGAGTGACTATGTTGCCTCGGAACAGAAGTCGATGAGCTTTGCCTCGATCTAGCTCTCACCAGGGGAGCACGGATGAATCACATGTCCCACAAGACACGAGGACACACTCTGCTCCTGATTCAGAGACACCTAGTGTGCAGCACGAAGTGTCGCCTCCTCCTCCTCCTATGCCTACTATGGATTTGCGGTTCTTTCAAGCCTTTGCCTAGGCCTTTACTTATGCTATGGAAAAAGGATCACAAGCTCTAGTGCCAGCTCCAGTGGTTAGGGGAGGGCAGTATGATAAGTATG
>JANJEY010000003.1:19174217-19186603 GCA_024703695.1 Erythroxylum cataractarum
ACCATATCATGTTTCTCTAGCAAATGCTCATCTGGGTCGGCTTATTGCTGGGTCTCACAACAGGAATAAGTGTGTGCTCGCTAATGCTAATGAGAATGCGAGAACAGGTGGGATCTTTTAGAATAGCTACTCTTTAATTTCAGCCGGTAGCTTAACAGGTATTTGTAGGTCTGATTATCATTAAGTATATCTCTTCGTTATATCTTATTTATTTATGTATTTTTTATAATTTTATTTACATAATAATTTCATATGGTTGGTTGTTATTTCCTTTTCTTATTGGTCCAAAGTACTTGCATAGGCTTTGAGTCTTCTAACTGTTTTCCTATGTTACCTTCTCATTTACGTTTCTGTCTTTCATGCCTAAATTGTTCACTACTGCTGAAGATGTTGTCACTGTTATCGGGTACTAGTTTGATTATTATTTTTTATTGATTATATTAACAGTAATTTTTGTTTTGTTTTGTTTTGTTTGTTTTGTTTTGTTTTATTTTTGTTTTGTTTTGTTTTTATTTATTTATTTATTAACTTTATCTTCTCTTTTATCAATATTTTCACTATTATTATTATTATTGTTGTTGTTATTGTTGTTGTTGTTGTCATTATTTATCCTCTACTTTTATCCTTTTATTGCTTTTCGTATTACCTTTTTTATATTGTATTGTTATTCTATTTTCTTAATTTTATCTCTCTGCATCATTTTTATATTGTCTGATTTGCATGTAGGTTCACCGGAAACAGCCTCTCTACTAATAAGGGTAAGGTCGCGTACTATCGAACCTCTCTAGACTCCGCTTCATTGCGAGATTTCGAACTGGGTGATGATGATAATGATGATGATGACATTTTAGTCTTGAAATTTTATTGATATTTTGATATCGACTGATACCAACTAACGGTACAAAATGAGTAGGTACTATACTATTTTCTAACCTGTACGATACAGTACCCACATCTCTGGTCGTAGCAAGTGAAAGGAGATAGTTTAGTGTTTCTAGTATACATAAAATGAGTTGATATTAAACATTTATTTTTACTTTTTGATATGAGTATTAATGTGCAAAATATGAAAATTTAATAAAATAATAAAAAGTTTTACAATTATATTTACTAATAACAGTAATCAATCAAATCAATTACTAATTTTATGTAAAAGTAAAGATAAAAACAAATTTGATAATCTTATTTAATATTATATTATATAAGAAATTTTTAATAAATTAATAAATATATTATCAATCATTAATTAATCATAAAACAACAAAACAATCTCATTTTATTGATACTATCATTACCCCCGAAAAATTAGACATGCAACTTGTAATCGCAACGACTCAATTGCAAGAGCAAAGCTCTGTCACCTGAACTATATCCTCCCACGACAAGTGGAGCATGTATGAAAGAGTCATATGCTTCTTCTATTCTTTTCTTTGACGCAACTGGGTCATCCTAGACTTGAACTAGAGACTTCACCTGTGAAGTAAATCATTGCACCTACGATCTATTCAATTGGGAGAGAATCAATAGATTTCTTTTCGGGAGTGATCCATCCTTCTTAAATGCAGCATACAACTCTATGTTGTATCGCACTCTCCAAATGTGCTTAGATCAAAAAATTCCAATAAAAAAACAAAGGAGATTTGTGATGATTTTGAAACTTTTTATATTAGGTAATCTAGTATCCTTATACTTGAAGATAATCAATTCAGTTGTTGTGGTTGGACCTTATTATGAATTTTTGACCACATTCCTCATATGACCTTCTTATCTATTCCTTCTTCGAGCTCAGTTTATAGAAAAAGGAGAAGAAGATATCAACAACAACAGGATTTACTACGGGGGCTCATGATGTTTATATCGATCTATTATACGTCTCTGCGTCTAGCATTAGGTAGAACTTATATAATAATTGTCCTAGTTCTATCGTATTTTTTATTTCATTTCTTATGGAACAATCAAAAATACTTTTTTGATTATGGATCTACTCCTAAAAATTCAATGCATAATCTTAGCATTCAATGTGTATTCTTGAATAATCTCATTTTTAAATTATTCAACCATTTGATTTTACCAAGTTTCATGTTAGTCAACTTTTAAATGTTTAAATGCAACAATAAGATGTTATTTGTAACAAGTAGTTTTGTTGGTTGGTTAATTGGTCACATTTTATTCATGCAATGGGTTAGATTGATATTAATCAGGATACGACAAAATAATTTTATTAGATCTAATGTACTTATTCTATCGAATATATAGAATAAGTACATTCGATCTAATAGAATTATTTTGTTGTATCCAGTACCTTGTGTCTACGACTCTGAAACAACCCATGTCATACTTCCAAGAAAAGCTCAAACGACTTTCAATTAAAAAAAGTATCTGTATCAAAAACTAACACAAGTGAGCAAGTAAAGAAAATCTAGGGGCACGAGATAGCTCTCTTTAAGGAACTTAGCAAAATAACCCTATAACTTTGGGAGAAGGGGTGCCTCCTCATAAAGTGGGTCGTAGTGACTAGGCTCGGGCAGTTGTTTACCAAAAACATAGGTATCTGCAAAGTCATAAGATCATATATGGGGGTCGACACTTGCCCAGTGCCAAAAGGTCAAAGAAGTTGATGACATGATGACAAGGAAGTCGGCGACCGAAGCCCCAGTGAACGGTAACCATAACTATAACGATGCTAAAGTAGCGAAATTCCTTGTTTGGTAAGTTCTGATCCACACAAAAAGCTTAACGATTTGGATACTGTCACGGAAAGATACTCAAAGAAATAAACATGTTTGTGAAGATGTGGACTATCTGCATCTAGATAGAAAGACCTTATGAAGCTTCATTGTTCCCTAGGATTGATTTTGGGCCTTTCCCGCACAACTTAGGTAAAAGGTGAAGAAGGCCCTCTTCCAGGAGGTCTAAGCCATCAGTATGATACCACTCTAGAAGTGTTAGAATTCTAACTTTGTATCAGGAACTACGGGCAAGGATAGTCAAGAAATAGTTAACATATTCAAGATGATTATTATGTGGACAATTCAGATAAGATTTCTTTCTTAAACAAAAATCTATTTTTTGATTGTTTCATCTCTTTTATGATCAAAATTAGGGTGGGTACACATTACACCACAATTTTGAATCAAAAGAAAGATTTTAAGAAATAGTAGATCTATTCACTCTATCAATAACCAAGCTAGATTTGATGTATCATAGCCTTTTTTTATTGATTCCTACGTATTACATCAAAAACAATTATTAATGAGGTATTTCCTGTTTTGTTGCCCTCACTATTCCCAGGTAGAGAGGCAGAATGGGCCAAATAACTCTCAATTTTGATGACCGCACGTTGCTCATGATGGTGTATCCAGCATAGCTACAGATTGTTGATGAACTATTGTGTTGCGGATTCACTTGGAAACAGAATTAAGAACCAGAGTATCGAAGTCCAAGTTCAGAAGAACCAGGATAAAGTATTTATGTCTGCCATTCTGTTGAAAGGACCACAACTGAGTAACTGTAAAGACACTACCATTTGTAACAAGAACCCATTTCTTTACTGTTGACATTCAAAATTTACAGCATATACGCAAAAGGTGAAGAAAGAAGGAAGCGTATAATCATACAAGAGGTTCAGAAAGTTCCATCTCATTGGAATTCTGCGGCTGTGTTTCATGTTTATTCACGCCAACAAAGTCTATTCCAAGCCATTGCCAGGGCCAGCAAGCATATCTGGTCTTGCGTGAGTCTTCTCGGGTTTCAAACCCTTCAAGCTGATTACTGAGTTCTTCTAACCTATCCCTGAACCTCGATGCTCTTACGTCGGCTAAGCTCAACGACTTCTCCGCAGCCTCTCTGGCTGCCATTGCAGCTGTTGCTGTTTCTTCTTTGAATTTAAGCTTCTTCTCTGATTCTAACAAGGCTTGCCTAGCCTCTTCAAGTTCCTGCTTAACGGTAGACAACTGCATTGCCAGAAAAGGTTAATTAGCTTCCTAGTCTTTTCTTAGATGTCAAACAGTGGCATTAACAGGGCATCATCACTATATCATGATCTAACTTAAGAGTCCTTGAGCGTGTAGTTTCAAAATTCTCAGACATCATAATCCCAAAGTTTTGTTTCCAAGATCCAGAATAGCATAGCATAAACTCAATTACTCTCTCCGTTAAGGCCACCCCTTCTCTAGTTTCACAAATATTGTTGGAAATTCTTTCTTACAAGAAACTACTGTTTGTATGACCTTCAAGATGTCTGTCAAATATGCAGGCCGATATTGTGGTGGAGCCCAAAACCAAATGGGTCAGCTGTACGAGAGAGGGGACTGATTAGTAGGGCAGGTGGTTACGTAGGGAGGACAGAAAGGTAGTAGAGTGTGGAATCGGCCTTTGGCTTGGAACTTCATAGCTCTGGGAGCTTGATGTTATAACATATTGCTTACGGCTAACCTAGAGTGCATACCTGAGCCACAAACTCTTGTTCAACCGCTCTGCCTGCAGCAGCTTCTTGCTCTGCTGCTATTTTCCACCTTGAAATTTCTTCTTCAGCAGCAGCTATATCCATCATCAGCCCCTCAATCTGCAATTTCACAGAAGCAACATGAATATGAGCCAAGAGAATTTTTGACGTACTCGTGAGTCTCTCGAGTTAATGAATGCAGAAAACTGATTCCCACACAGGTTCCAATGGTAAAAGCACCATGCAAGATAATGTTGACTTACACTTTCATTTGCCACCCTTTCCTTCTCTTCAAGTTCATCCATCATGAGCTTTCTATGGTTTAGCTCCTTGGCTTGACTCTCCACGTGTTCTTTAAGTAACCTCGACTCTGCCCTTAATACAGTAAAGTGGGTAAGCCAGAAGACTGCACTGTAAGTTGAGATCACATAGTGCCCTCACTCTATGATAACCATAAGGAAGCTCAAAGTACCTTAATTCCTCCACAGAATGCCGGAGCTCAATGATGTCAAGCTGAGATTCCTTGACAATATTCTCCAAAGCACCAGCCTACGATCAATAGGATTGCATGAGTAATAAGGATTTTTAAACGAACACGACTTGAAGGTACATCAAAGATGAAACTTGAGACTAACCAAAGTGTATATTTCATCCTCCTCCTTGTCCAAAGAGCCCCGATCAGTTGAAACCTTACTATCTCCAATGATCTTACCGAATTTGAAATCTATTCCAGACTCCCCCAAACCATTCTCTGCAGCTTGAATAAATTCATTTGGTTTTGAATATTCATCAAATAAAATATTCTGAGATAAAGCCCCTCTAAGTAATGAGTTGATATGCTCTTTCTCCTTAACCAATACACTCACTGTTTCATTCAAAGCTCTCGCTTCATTACTCTTTTCCTCCATTAAATGCCCTGCTTTTTCAACAACAACTCTAGTCAACTCGTAAATTGATTCCATCCCTGCCAAAGAAGCGCGGATATTCTCCTCCATGTCCATTTGCTGCGGTAGGAAAAGGGATTCTGACAACTCTGAATCAGAATGATTCGCATCAATTATCTTAATCACCTCAAAAAGATGATCATGAATTTTTGCCACCAAATTCAACTGATCAACCAACAACGGCCTTTGCAACTCAATATTCGACTCCAAATTTCTCAACTTGACATCATACTCATCAACCAATCCTCTCAACTCTAAAGTTTCCTTCTCAACCAAACTAGACTTCTCCAACAAATCATTCTCAATCTCATTCACCTTCCCCTCCTTCTCCACCATAACTTTCTCCAACTTCTCAACCAAAGAAGCTTTCTTCGCAACCTCATCTCTTAACCCACTAATCGTAGCTTCGAGCTGCGAAACCTCAATAGCAACCTCGTAATTCCTCTGCTCCATCTGCTCTCTAGCCTCATTCCTAGATTTGTTCGTTACATCAATCTGTTTCACAAGCTCCTCAACAATCTCATTCGTCCTCCTAATAACCCCGTAAGCAATTGCTTGCAATCCATTATATTTGTGCGACCTGGGTAATCCATTAGCTGCAAAATTTTTGAAGATACTAACTTTCCCGGAAATTTTCTCGATTCCACTCACAAGCATATGCCTCGAATTCTCAATTTCAATTTCCAACCATTCCCTAACCTTAACCGCCTCATCAAGTTGCCTCGTAATTTCATTCTTCAACTTACTAATCTCGCTCAATTCAACAGAAGCCCTATCTTTAGCTCTCAAAGCCTCTTCCTTTTCTCTCAAAGCTTCGTCTCGTTGCCTCGCGAACTCGTCTCTCTTCTTAATTGCGTCGTGAGCCAAAGCCTTTAACCTACTGAACGAGACTTGGAGCTCCGATTTCGAGCTCTCAGCGGCT
Organism: Erythroxylum cataractarum; assembly: GCA_024703695.1. NCBI lineage: Eukaryota > Viridiplantae > Streptophyta > Magnoliopsida > Malpighiales > Erythroxylaceae > Erythroxylum > Erythroxylum cataractarum. Next base: position 19,180,528 of record JANJEY010000003.1, read on the forward strand.
TCGCGCAAAGCTCGCTCGCGATCAAGCTCGGCGAGGAGCTCGCGAAACTTCTCGACGGAGACACCTTCAGTGCTTTCGATAGGAATGGGATCCTCTCCCTCTAGACTCGGAATGTTAAGACAAAAGATCTAATTTCTTTTGTCTTAACATTCCGAGTCTCACAACCCTAACTTCATAGAATCCTGATTTAATTTTTCAGTTTTTTTTATTAAAGGGACTATTATTTTCTAGAGTAAATTGTTTGTCATTATTCTTTTATATACGTACCCCGGAACATAAGTGTTTCATGCTGATAAATGTCGATTTTTTGATTAGAGTTGAGAGATTCTCTACTGAAAAGTACTACGATTGGCTCAAAGATTACTCTCATTTTCGTCATCTCATTCAATTAGATGTCCCCACCAACACCTCTGTATTCTCCTAGTTGCTCTCTCTTTTTACGCTTTACTCTATGTCTATCTGATCAACTGCTTAGCTTTAACTATCAAAGGTATAATTTTATTGTTTCGGAATCTAGGGGTTACTGGTGAAAGTATGTTTTTATTTCTAGAATGATGTCTGTTTGTGAAAGTTGAATATTGCAATTCTTCTACTTGAATTTAGAAATTGAATATTGGTTCAATTATTCTTGATTCTTCCTGGCTTCTTTTACTTCTTCAAGTTCTAGGGATGTTAATCCCCTTCTTTTTTCTCTTCAATTTCCCAGTTATGGAGCATCTAGGGTTTAGTCCCTCCTTGTCAAGCCCTGGCTTTTCAGGCTTTAACTCACTAGCCCTAGAAACCCCCCAAACTTCCATTCACGAATCTCGCAATTATTTCCAAGGAATAACAATCAGTTAATGTAAGTTTTGATCTTTTCTCCAGGTTGTTGTTTTAGCTCTATTCTCATGAAAATCCTTCGGATTTTTGCTTTCAGTTTGGATTCAAAATTGTCGGTGATCACATGGGAGCTCTTAAATTGGAGCTTAAATGCCCACAGAAGATTGATGAAGTCACAGCCGACCCAGACCCAGATTGGAGCTTTGATAGTCTGTTATCGGAGCTCAATCGACTTGAGAAGAAGTTCAACGCCTCCTCATCAAAGACCCCATTGGCATCCAAAACACAATGTTGGTAAGGATGCTTTGGTTTTTATTTGTGGCGAACGATTTTTTCCTTTGAATGTTTTCAATTCGCTGCTAATTATGCTGGATAATGAATGAATAGGAAGAGTGTGCAGAGGAGGCCAGTGGCCTTTGTAATGCGAGTGTCAGATGATGAGATGGAGGAGTCTGAAAGTGAGGGCGAGGAGGATAAATATGTAAGATCGTTGGCGGCTAAATGTTTTGGTTGTGATGATATGTCTGCAAGGTATAAATGTTTTCTAAATGGTTGTCAATATGTAAAGAAATCTTTTTGATTGGTTTTCTTCTTTATTTTGGACTTTATCAAGAGTGTTTTATTCTTTTTCTAGGTTTTTGATATCTCAAATTTTATTTCCATCTGTTTTATGTTTCAGTGACGGTGAAGACTCTGATGGCCAATTGAGTCTGAATGCTAAGTCCTACTTGATGGATGAAGTGGGTTTGCTTGAAGGCTCTATGTTTGAGTTAAGTCACAATCATCAACTTGCCATCAAGGTTTGTAGATATAGCATAATGCAAAACTTGTGCTTGTGGTTGTTTAAGCTACTAATATTTTATTTGGGTCATGTTGTGTTCTTGCCATCTTTTACCTTTGCAAGTTGATAAAGAATGTATGCTGGGCCTTGTGCCTGTCTATGCTGATTTTTTAAAAGTTTACTAAGTTGGTTAATCAACAGGAAGGGATTAGGAATAAAATCTCTGAAATAGAGTCAGAATTAATGAGTGAAAATGAAAAGTTCACTGCTGCTTTGGCTCGAATTGGAAAGTATAAGGAAGCCAGGAGGGAGGTGGACAGGAAACTTGATACTCAATATCAGCGCAAGATGTAAGATGGCTAATTCTTTTGTTTCATTTATCTAGCTTTCTTTTGCAATGTTTTTCAGAAAAGCATTATATATTTATGTTTCTTCTAGTAAATTCTACTAGTCCAAGGAATAATGGAGCCGTAATGTTGCTCTTGTGGTGCTGTGCCCTGTTTAAGATTGTTTTAATCTTGGTAATCAACCTGAAATACAAACATTAAAGCTATTAAAACAGGACTTTCTTTGGAGAATTTTGGTTCTGGGAAATATTGATTAAGCCTTCAATCAGAGAAACATGAAACTAGTAATGACACCACTTTGTATTTGATGTAGTGCAGAAGCACTTGATAAACACTTAACTGAAGTGCAACAGTATCATGAACTCAAATCACAGATAGAAGAAAGAAAAATAAGAACTGATGCAGCCAATGAGGAGGCAAAGAAAAAGGCTCTTCAAGAGGAAAAACTACGTCTGGAAAGAAATAGAGCAGAAGCAGAGGTTTGTGGATTTATGGTTTCTAATTCATTTGCACTCTCTTGATGTACTTCATATTCTCTTTAATTTATGTAATCTACAAGAATTTATGTTATTTATCTCTATGTCTCTGGTTCTTCCTGCATTACTTGGGGCATAATGTAATATCCTGTCATTCAAGCATTGGAAGTTTTGTGGGCTTGTAAGTCACGTTTATTATGAACAGATATTTTTCTCTGAGTCAATTCATGGAAACATCCAGGCCAATAACAGTTATTAAGAACTCGTTTACTAAGAAATATGTCACAAGTCTAGTGATAACTAAGTTCCTGAATATAGGCTAAAATGAGAGCTGAAGAAGCTAAAATAGCTGCTTTAGAAGCAGAAAGGAAAGCAGCCAAAGAAACTGCTGAAAAGGAAGCTATTGAAACCTCAAAGAAGGGAATCGCCGTAGTCTCACTAGAGGAGGGTGTATCACACCAAGCAAGTGCCAATTCAGGAGCTCAAAATCTTCACTCGGGGGCTTCTGGTTCTAATAAGAAACCACAGTCAACAGGTGCTCTATTAATACTTTGGCACATATGAGATTACCATGACCTTCATATCTCTTACACTTCTTTCTTCTGCTAAAGTATATATCTTATGAATTTCTATTTTGTTTAAATATTCTTCTTCACATGATGGTCTCAACTGGGCATTTTATGGCAGGTGATGTTGTGAGGGCTGCACAGAGTGCTCTTAGTCTAGAACAAAGAAGACTGCTAAAGCTTACAGAGTTGAGCAGACAAAATGAGTCGATCATAGCAAGTTCCAAGATGGTATTAATAGCAACTTATTGTTTGCTAACAGCTGTAAATTTTATCATGGTTCAATTAAGATATCATATTTGATGTCAACTCTAAGTTGACAACATTTATAGCAAAATACTTTAACTTTGGTGGTTAAGTGTAATGCTGTTGTTAAGGAGATATATTGTCCTTGGTCTTTTTATATGTTATTCCCAATGATGGACTGTTTGTTTACTGTTTCTAGTGTTATTTATTTGCTATTACTCTTCCGATGGAACTTCTATCTGTAATCCAGCTTGTATTTATCATTCAAAATGAGTTAGGAGGCTTCATTGAAGGCTACATCTTTCAGTTTACACTGTTAATTGCTATCTTTTATTTTTGTTAGGATTTTAGCTCCCATGAGAGACATATCGCAAGGTTGATCAGACAAATAAGGGGGACCAAAGAGAATGTAAGGTAAGCTAGATATGATGTACGTTTGTTTTGTCCAGAAATATGACCATATGAATGCTCGATTCCCCTTTAAACTGCTTTCACTGTGCCTGCCTTTGCAGAGCAAAAGCAAGCGAACTTCTCAAACTTTTAATAAGTCCTTCATGCCCTCAATCCATCAGCATTACATCATTTGCCAAGAAGGTAAGTGAGTACTTTTCCTAGAAGACGCACAACATTTTGCACTCCTATTTCCTTAGTTTTTATACGACAAGTAAGAGAATTGAGAAACTGTATGTCTCAAGCGTGCATGCTGAAGGATATCACAGGTGAATTATCTTATATATCCTTATTTCAATGTTAATAAGCTTACGGTGACACAGTTTTCTTTGCCATAATTCATATTAAGCACACTAGCTTTAAAATTTTTAATTTATTTAATGATCCTTCTTTAGCTTGTATGAATGCAAAATATCTACTTTTATGGAATACTTCATGTTTTGTCTTTTTCTCTCACAGGTTGTTTCTCATTGTGAGAGCCCTGATAATGCTGCCTTTGCATGTGCCCATGTCATTGTTCTAGTTACATCAAAGGTACAGTTTTTCCCTTTGTGATCATCAATGCAATCTGTATTTCTGTGCTTGCCTTTTTTTTTTTGGTGAGAGAAGGCGAAGAAAAGAATGGGTGCAGTCGTGAGGGTTGGTGGGCAGATGCGTTATCACTTCAGCTAAATGATGTTATCTAGCGCCAGAGTTGTCAAAAGAACTAACAGAGCTATTAGTCCTTGTATGCAATTTTGAAGTGACTTTGGCTTTTAGTGTGAGCTTCGCTAGGAGGCTTGAAGTCTAAACTGCTAAGAAATGACTGATTTGCTGTTGCTCTGTTCTTCTGCTTCTGACAAATGGTTAATTGTGAATCAGATTCCACAAGTAATGGATCTTCTTCTTGCTGAGTTCCATAAAGCTTGTATCTACACTGTCCCAAAGCATATAATGTACTCAAAGGTGATCCTTCTTTTATTTCACTTGAATTATTCATGACTGTGGTTGGTAATAGCTATTTTTTGGTGCATCTGTATTCTGGCAATGTTATGAAATGATTACAAGAGTCTATACACTTTGCTTGTGATATATATGTATATATTTATTTTGTTGCTGCTGCTGCTTTTGTACAATGACCATTTCCTTTCTTATACAGTCGGTATTTGGATCAAAAGAGGCTTATTACAAAGCCATTGGATTCCAGGAAGATGATGGAAAATTTGAGAGTGGCGAAAATTATATGAAACGATTAGCATCCTACATGAGACTTTATGGAGCTTTAGTTCAGGTTTGTCTCCCTCTATCTTGTGGTCTTAAAGATCAAAAGACCAGAATCCAGCTTTGAGCAAATATTATATGGCACAACTTCTGAAGTATTACAAGGCATTCAAGAGAAATACCTTACATGTTCGTTTGGCAGACAGAAGTTCCTGGTGTTCAGAACATTCATGGTCCAAATGAAGGTTGGGCATGGCTTGCTAGGTTCTTGAATTGTCTCCCTGCAAATATGTATACAGCTGTTGCGTTGAATGCATTCCTGCAGGTAAGTTGATCTGTAATGTTTATCAAACAATGGCAAGCTAGGACGACTTGAAATGACATGGACTCAAAATATTCTGTTGTGTAGACAGCAGGATATACTCTGTTCAGAAGATACAAATCTCAGTTTAGGAAGATGCTCAACATTATCTCGAGAGAGTATCTGAAAGCATTAAGGGAACGTGAAGATCCAGAGCTGAATCCGATAATTATTGAGATCCAGTCCTACATAGAAGATGATAAATTCCTTCAGAAACCAGAAGGAAGTACCATGCAGGAACAGCTGCTGTCAAGCACAGCGGTGCCTGAGTTAGACTCGGGGAGATCTCATTACTACTAGTTCTAGTTTAATGGTCGCTAGATAAAAAACAGACGTCATCTTAGTTTCTCCACTTATTTCAGAAGAAACTGAGGGCAATTTTTATCACTTATTGTCGGAAACCGTTTTCTTCAATGGATGCAATTTCTGTAACTTCGATGAACAAACCTTTCAGCCAAGCATATATTATGGATGCAGCGTCGAAGAATTACTTTTAACGCATACTTGTGCGACGTGTATTATTACTGCGTGGGGGTTTGTGGTTAGTGCTTGCTTGCCTTGAAAACATTTTAAGTCAGGCGCTTGCTTAGACAAAACGAGTTGCTTAGACGCAACAATTCCTGATGTGTCAAATTATGAAAATACTTGGGTCATTTGATCAAACACGAAGCATACGCACTAACAAAACTGCTGAAGTCTAGTTTCTTAAAGCCACTGTACAATCCTATTTTCCTTGACAAATGTGAACCCTAGTCTTTGGTCATCGAAGCCTCTAGTAAGCAACCATATTCCCAGTCTAGAAATCCTTGAAGAACTAAACAAATCATGAA
>JANJEY010000003.1:19280377-19298290 GCA_024703695.1 Erythroxylum cataractarum
GATATATATCTCATGTTCACTTCTCCTCGTGCAACTATATCTTTCACATAATTATATTTAGTATCTATGTGCTTTGTTTTACAATAAAATTTGGGGTATTTAGTATAAACGATTGCAACTTAACTATCACAATTAATGGTCACCAGATTAATTTTCTTTTAATAACTCCCAAATACACTAAGAATTGATGAAGCCACATAGCCTCTTGTACTGCAGTTGAGAATACTATAAATTTAACTTCCATTATGGATAATGCAACGCAAGATTGTTTATTATTTTTGCGTGATATTGCTCAATTGTTTAGTAAGAATATAAGGTAGATTTTCTTTCATTTAAATCTCCTCCTCAATCTACATCTGTATGCCCTTGTATACGTAAATCATTGCCTTAATAACATAATGCATAGTCCACAATTCCGTTTAGATACTACAATATTCTCTTTACTGCTTTCCAATGTGCTTGGCCTAGATTTGATATCTGCTCACCATCCCAATAATGTAAAAAATATATAGTTTTGTACACATCATTGCGTACGTAAGACTTCCAACTGCATTAGAGTAGGAAACATTCTTCATTTGTTTCGGTTTTTGTGGTGTTGACGGACAATTTCTCTTACTAAACCCTTTGTTTTTAGTAATAGGATTATCAATTGGTTTGGAATCTTGCATACAGAATTGGTCAAGAATTCTTTGAATGTACATTACTTATGAAAGTGATAATAATCTCTTCGAATGATCTCTTGAAATCTTGACTCCAAGAATGTATATCACTTCACCCATGTCTTTCATTTCAAATTTAAATGATAACTAATCTTTGATTTGCGTAAGAAACATACAATCATTACAAGCAATCAATATATCATCCACGTATAAAAATAAAATCGCAAATTTATCTTTAGATCTCTTAACATATACACAATGGTCTTCATCGATCATTTGAAAATCATACGAAATGATTACGTTATGAAAACGAATATATCATTGTCTTGAAAACTACTTCAGGCCATAAATTGATTTTAATAATCGACATCCTAAATAAGCCCATAACTATTTTACTTTGCCATCCTAAAAATCCAATCACCACAATAATCTCTATTTTTATAGAAATTATTAACAGTTAATAATCACAAAACTTTTCAAACAAATATTTGACAATCATCACCAAATAATCGTAATAAAATAGATGAATAAATTATTTATTCATAATACTAGATGTGAAAATATGATTTTTATAACATAGAAATCAAAATTAACATTATTAACTTTAGTATCTTAAATAAATAATTGTCATAAATTATTAGTGTAATATTGTGTATATGATACCGACGATGTCATTATTGTAAAGAGATCAAGAAATTTTATCACATTTTTTATTAAAATTAAATTCTCTTATAATTGTAGAAACTTAATAGGAAAATGTTAATAACCCTAATTATCATAGAGACAACAAATTTATATTTCTACAATTTTTAATATGATATGTCCACTGATATCAAAATAATTGGTTAAGATTTATTCCAATATTAAATAGAAAAGATGGATCAAATATAACTATTTAATTATATTAATATCTTTAGAACATAACCACTAACTAAATCGACCATATTCTTACGTTAACTTTAGTTTTTATGTTTGTTTCTCTTAACTTTCAATTTTGAGTATTTTATTCTTTGTAATGCATTTTAAAATTTTGCAATTATTTCAGATAATTTTCTCTTTATAACTCAATATATTAATATACCTTTTTAATGTTTGAGCTATGATTCATAAAATCAAGAGATGCGTAATTTTACGAAAAAAAAGAACTTAATTTATGTTTTAATATAAGATGCGAAATAATTAGAGGATATTTATATTGATTAAAACATTTATTATTGTTATTATTATTATTATTATATTTTAATAATTGAGTTTTAAATATTAATAAATAATCTAGTCCTAAATTTTAGAGAATCAACGATAGTGATTTTAATTTAAATGAAAAATAAGTTAAATATCTGATTAAAAATATCTATAAACTAGTCAATCTTGAGAGAGGTTAAAGATACTGCCAGTTGTAAAGCACTTCCCCACTCCCCACTCATGAATCATGATTATGTGCGCATCTTTTCTGTGTGGAAGAGAACAAACGTACGAAAAGCGTGAGCAGGGTATCATACACTTCCATTTATCTTTTTAATATATTTAATATTTCATAAATCTCTAACTATACATATGAATTAATAAATAACAAACTTTAAATAATTAATTAAAAATATATATCATACTTTTTACCTATTCTTTTTAAAACTATATCTTAATCCAATAAAAAAGGAATATATTTAAGTAATGAAACTAATTTCTTTAAAGATCTTATGATTCAAGAAATTGCGAGACCAATTTTTCATAAAAGTTTCTAATTTAAAAAGTAAAAAATTCGAGTGACTCCCAAGTTTCGACTCACTATAAAAGTAAGGATGTGGGTCGGTTTCAATAATTTTTTTAAAAAATTAAAAAATAAAATAATATCTTTTTTAAATTGAGTTCGAATTTAAGTTTCCTACCCACACAGAACTATCGTAAATCTAGAAAATGAAATAATTTTGCATTAACATAATCGGTATAAACTTAATTTAAGTCAGTATAGGCTCATGCCTACGGCCAAGGCCAATTGTCAAACTCATTTTATACGTTGATGGAGTCAAGGCATGGAATGGATACAAAGTTTGCAGAAAAATCAACATCACACCAAACTCATTGCACGTTACTTTTGCTTTCCAAGAACAAAAATCAACGGCTGGAGACCAAATTCACCACCATTATTATGCGGAGACATCACTTTGGAAGACAACGAAAGCAGAAAAGGTCCACAAAAACATCATCAGTAATGCAAGACGTACACATTATACTCTACTGTAGCATCTCCTGTGTTAACATCCAACTTTTGAGTTCTTGCCTCAACATACCCTCTAGCAAACCGGAAAAGCCCACTTCCTCCGATCACTGGCATCTCCCTCACCTCCGAAAACACCCTGTTCCGCCCCAGCACGGTGATGGTGCTACCATTATACCTTCCTTCAGTGAAAGCAAAGTTCATTGCCATCAACAACCCAATCTCTTCTTGTGAGGCTTGTGCGTAGAACCCTTGTGCTCTACCTACCATCTTAGAGCTCAATTCAGGTCCCATCGTTAAAGGGTTATCGATCATTCTCACCAATCCAAAAGCTGTTCTTGAGGTCTTCTGTGGCGGTGGCACGATTTGGATCCCACTTGGACTCGGACCTGTGATGATATCATGCCAGTATATCTTGAAATGGCTAAGCTTTTCTTTTTTAATACCAAGGAGCTTCATGTCCATAGTTCTCGTAAACTGATCGTGACTTTCTTTTCCGGTGACTAGAAAGATGGAGAGAGAATATGAGAGAAAGAAGAAAACGGTGAATTGGGAAGTATAAATTGAAGCTTTAGCCATTGATGAGAAGTGCGGAACCTTTGGGAGTGTTATTTTGCTAGCTGGGAAACTCTTGTAGGACGTATAACTTGTTTCTATCATAAAGATCTACTTCGGAATATATGCCGAAAGAGCAAAGGAGAAAAGAGTAGACAAGCAGAGTGCATGCTTTTAGTTTTAGGTGATTTGGGAAAATTAATAATGTTGTTTATTAGTGGGCCCCATATGTTAGGTGTGATGATTTTTTTAAGAGATTCACACACAAAAAATTCAATATCTTTATTTTATATATAGCTCATAAATTATTCACCAATATAACTTAATTTTCAACTACTATTTTTTAGTACATATTAAATAAATATCTAGAAATATATAATGGTTCGTTAATTTGTAATTCTACTAATTTACTTAATCAATCCACATGTTAAAATTAAATGATGACACCAACCTAATGTTACACTGATAATGTGTATGCAATCTCTTTAATTCAAGTGTGATCAAAAGTGTAAATCGCTTTTAAGGTTTCACAAAAGAATTAACTTGGCTCTTCCTATTATTTATCGTATAAATTTAGTTTTTAATGTTTACAAATTAAAAAAAATGCATTCCCTTCCTCAATTTTAACTTCATTAAATTTCTATCAAACCATTATTAAAGTACCATTAACTTGTCCCTAAAGTTTGCAAACAATAATTTTTAGTGTTTTTTTAGCCATGTAAAATAATAATTAGTTTTGGTTTAGTTTTAATTTTGAATGTAGATTTAAATTATTTTATGTATTGTGAATGGCCAATATGTTCTATATTTAAATATGCAGGGTTAACTTGATACAATAAACAATGATAAAGACCAAAGTTAAAAAAATTTATAAAAATTTAAGGAGTGATTTGCACCATTGAACATTTAAGTATAGCTCATAAATTATACATAAGAAAACATTTTTTTTATGAAAGAGGAATCTATGAGTATTATCTTTTAAATGTTTATTAGATTAAATTTTAATAACATATAATAGCTTATCAATCATGTAATTTAGATACTTACTAAATGAATTCGCAAATTAAAATTAATATAATGATCTCTATCTAAGGTTTCATATGTATGCAACCTTTTGATTTTAAGAACAACCCATAAGTTGTTTCACTATACAAGTTTATTCTTTCAATAGTGAAATTTATAATTATTATCCTTAAAATGTGTATTAGATAAAAATTTTATGAACCACGTAATTAAGGTAATTAACTCAATGAATTCATGGGTTAAAGCCAAATGATAATATTGACCCAATTATTTAATAAAACGAATTTATATTGCTAAGAATGCTCATTTATGACAATGCCTCCGTCAAAGATGTGTTAGTCTCTAATCCTTTCAACATCACCGATAGGGATAGCATAAAGATTATGGCTATCACTCTTTCTCCTCTCCTTAGCATTAACATAGAGGACTCTTTCTAGTGGCTAAGACACTAATTGGGATATTTTATCAATAAGTCTTGCATACTTCTCTTAAGATGACCTACTTCTAACGTGTATTGGTTTAACATAATTTAGTTTAACCAAGCTCTTCTTAGAGCTTCCTTTGTGCTTTGGTTGGTCTTGAGGTAGAGACTTAACACCCTTGATAGAATAGAGGGATTCATAATATTCCCACTTATTATATACTATGTAATCAAGTACCTACTTATTATATACTATGTAATCAAGTACCTAAGACAATAATCACATCTTCTTTCAGTGTTTCTTTTATAGCTTCATGTGGAATTAAATCTTTAAGCTATGTAACATTTCCTTAGCTCCTAAGGATTGGTTTGAGGTCATCTTTTGGCTACCTCAAATGTATAATTTGACTGAACTATACTCAAGATTACTTTTACTGATATAATATATTGCTAGTGAAGGGAAAGGAACCTAAACTATACTCAAGATCACATCAAATGGAATTCTATTACAACCTAAAAACTAAATTGGGGAACAACTATTGTTCCATAGTATAAACACTAAATGCTCCATGTCCCTTGCTATCAACGGAGGTATTGTTGTTCCTTTATCATTACAGAATAGTCGTTCCTCTTTAAGAGACCTTATAGGCCCATTACATTGTTTAGAGACGGGTTGAAGAGAGAGGGGTTGAAGCAGGAAATCATTCTAAGGAGTGTTTCGAGAGTGAAAGGGAGCCAATTCCTACTTATTTTGAGCTGGTTCAAGGTTAGTGGAGGGATTTTTCAGACTTTGAAATGGTTGGTCTAAGGTTTGAAAATGGAGCACGTTAATGAGTTTGCTAAAGCCTTATTTTCTTTGTTTTTGAATTCCTATGCTTGATTTATTCTTGGTTGTTTAATTTTAGTCTATATATGCAATTTTGACTATTTAGGATATCATTTTTTGGTTTAATTAAATTGATTACTTTGTGATTTTAACGTTTATGCAATTGCTGGAATTTCGACATTCATCCGACAAATTTCAATTGTTGATTAAGTTTCCTTGTGCTTAATGTATTTTTTTATGCTTGAATTGAGCTAGTTCAATTCTAAAGAGTTAAAACGGATAGGTAGGAATCGACTCATTGGTTTTCTATATTTAATTTGTTAAATGTCTCGGATTATCGAGGTATGTCAAAATTGCAAGACTAAACTTTAAAAAAATGTTGCTTGTTCATTTGTGAACATTAGGATAGTTTATGTTTTATTTCTTTGATTTCTAGACTCGATTTGAACCCCCTCTGTTTTTTATATACAGTGACTTAGCTAAATTTATAGGTTTCTTTATTTTGAATAGTTTTGGTTTTCGAATTTTTCCTAATTTCAGCATATTGATAAGGTTAATTTTGTATGTGAATACAATTGGATGTTCCTTTTTATATGTCTTATAATTGATTAAAGTGAAACTTGTAAATTCAACTTCTTATTAATAACTTGGCTTACTTTTAGTAAGGGTTAAAATTGAACATAATGAGTTATTCGCAAGAAAAATGCAGAGTTGAAATGGAGAATGATCAAGTTTATGTTGATTTTGTACGTTGCTAGAAACTTCACCTAAGATGTCCAAGTTTTTATTTTCCTTTAAATGTGCTTTGTTATGTATGTTTAATCTCTTCTCAACTCGAAAAATAGCATAACCTAATATATTATGCTCAAAAGAACTATGTATTGGATATTTCATACAAAAATGTTGATTAACATGCATTGTAGCATATCTAGAATTTTTCTTTGAATGGTTTATTAGTTCCTAGAAAGCCATTTTATTAGTTGAATTATGTAGAGACATTTGTCTTGATTGAAGTAGATGTGTAAACGTGAAATCAGGATTACTTTAAAAGTATTATAAGTTGAAATAGGAGTTGTCCAACTAAAATTTGTGAGGGTTTGTTCAGATTTTGTACTTTGCTCTTAGCTATGAAATCATTAATCAAGTTAGTTTGATTTTAGGAAGCAATTTAGAAGTTGAAATATCTACTTAAATTGATCTTCCAGCTGTTGAAAATTTAGGTTGAACATGAAAAATTGTTAAGTTTATATATGCCTATTTTAGAGTGAGGTTAGACCACTCCATGCGATGATTGTACTTAAACAACAATCTTGATTAACCAAGTGATAATTCAACATTTAGTTACACTAAGTTGATTATGATTTCATGCTTATATGAATGATAGAAATACTTAGTTATAAAATTGAGTTGAATTGTGTATGACATGTGTTGCTAACATTATGACTCTATCTTCTTAAAATAAAAAATGATTTAAATTTTTATTGACTTTGATTTATGTTTAAGTGACCATTTAGATCTTAGTTTGGTAGGAAACAAAAGCTAGAAGTGAATCTTAAAGTTTGATCAAAAGGAGCTAAAAAAAACTATTTTATTCTAGAAGATTCAGATTTGTGAAAGTAATCTTTTTTGCTTTTATTGGATCATTTAGAGTTACAAAACCACTTTAATCATGCTTTCATAAAAATGTGTGATATTAGAAAGAAAGTTAGTCATTAATGAAGTATGAGTGTAAGCTTTTTAAACAAAAAATTTCTTATTTGTATGACTTCATTTCACCACTAAAAAATTTCAGCATTATGTATATTTTGATAATTATGATTTATGTCAATGACAATAATTTCTAGCTTTTGAATATTGATTATGTGGTTCCAAGAATGTATTGCAAGTTTATTTTCTTAAGTTTTAATGTTGTATATTAATAATTTTGGTTAAAAAGGATATTATGTATTAGTACATTGATCATGTTTCTTCCTTTATGATAAAATTGCTTTCATATAAGCAAAATTGTTAGGATATCCGCACTTTAAGTTCAAATTGTTGATATATAAATTTGAAATTGAAATCGAATAAGTCATTTATATGTTTCTGTTGTATTGATGATGACTTTCGCTTGTTCAAAGGTTGATATCGACTTATTGGAATCTTTTTAGTTAAAAATATTATAATAAGCTTACTCACAAATAAACTAAATTTGTAAATTAATTTTTTTCATGAGATCAACTCTTATTTGCTCTATACTAAATTGATTAATAAATTGACAGCAAAATAAAGATCTAATTTGTACACGTTTAATGACATGTATCAAATTTTGGCGTCGATATCGGGAAAAGTTCCATTTTCCTAGTTTATTTATTTATTTTTGAATCATAATATTTATTTATTTTTGAAACATAACTAACAATTCTTTTGTTTTGTTAGATAAAGAAAAGTGAAGGCATTTTTATGAAATTAAGAGAAGGAAAAGAAATTGAAGTACAAATCAAATTGGTAAACAACCTAAGCTCAAGTTACCAAGGTCGAGCTTGAATCGAAGTCCAAAATTGAAAAAAAAATTAAGCTTGGTCTAAAGCCTAATTAAACCCGACCAAGCCTATTGACTTTAAGTCAAGTTAGGTCAGTTGAGCTAGACCCAGGCTAATATGTTAAGCCTAGCTCCCTTGGAGCCTAAGCTAACTTATAATAAGTCTTAGACGTCTTAGTAATTTACTTTAAATAAAATTTTAATTTTAGTTAAACTTTAATTAGAATTATATAATTAATTCTAATTAAATACTAATTAGAGTCAAATTAGATCTAATATCTCATATTGGTCTTTATTTATTAAATATCTCATATTTAATCTTAAAGTTTCTGAAACTTTATAATCAAATCCAACTTAATTAAAATATCTTTTCTCTCTTCAACTCGTTCTTTATATGTGACACATTCCCAAATATGTTGGTAACATATATAAATTATAACCCTAAATCATATTTAGGATTAAATCAATTAAATTTCTTTAATTCATTTTTAATTCTCTATAAAAAAATTTATATTTATAGATCAAAATTGGCATCTACTAACCCATCCTGATCACACAAATATTTAGAAATATCAAGATAATTTTGACATACCTTTTCGTACATTGTTATTTTTCATATAACTTAGTCATTTTATCATACAATATTTCGATTAGAAATAAAGTATAAAATTAATGTCTACTCTATTTGAGTCCAATTATATTATTTTTTCATATTAGTGATTAAATTTATTAATAACATTTAGAAACTTTTTTACAAAAAGTCATTCCATCTTGACCAAAATATTTTTGTATTAATACTAATCGAGAACAATATAATATTTTCTCTAATCACTTTAGGGTGATAAATCCTATATTGATCACTCAGTTATCTTTTATAATTCATTCTATGTCTAATGACTGCCAACTGAACTACCTTTGACTAAAATAGGTCATAAGTAATGTTAAAAATATAACAATTTCTATATGAGATACTTTGGTAATTTAAAGTCAAATAATCACTTCTATGATCATCAGAATGAGAATTTTCCATAACCATACAAGTAATATTCTAAATGGATTAGAAGAATTAAAGGTCTAATTAAATAATTTATATCCATAAATCATTGACATCTAGCAACACATCGTGACTACTTAAATACTTAAGAATGTTAAAGTGGTTTTGACTAATCTTTTTATATATGAATTTTTTATATAATTAAATATTTTTATCATACAATGTTATAATTAGACATAGAATATGAAATTAATGTATACTTTATTTAAGTCCAATCATATTAATTCTTCATCATTAGTAATTAATTTAATTAATGACATCTAAAAACTATTTTTAAAATGTCATTCCACCTTAATGAAAGATTTATTGAATCAATATCAATAGAGAATAACGGAACATTTTTTAATCACTTTGTGGTGATAAATCTTATGTTGATCACTCAACTACTTCGATATAGTTCATGCTATATCTATCGACTACCGATTAGACTACTATTGATTATAATAAGTCATAAATAGTTTCAAAACATGTCAATCCCTATATGAGATACTTTGAAGATCTCAAGTCAAAAAATCATTTATACAATTATATAATTAATTGAATTCTCATGTAAGTCAATTTAGTGAACTTTTTCTTTCATAAACAACCACTCTATAGAATCGACTACTTTCTTCATAAGAAATAAACATAACTTGTACTAGTCTCTTTACATTCTATTAATGTCCAATCTTAATAGAAGAATGATTAATAATAATACATAAATGTAATACAAATTTTATAATTATAATTTCATCATAATTTCCTTTGTAATATAAGTATATCTTTATCATATATATCTGAATATATAAAAAATAAAATAAAAACCTTTAAAAAATTATGTCACTTAATTGGGCAAATTTCAAGATTATGATCTTTGCAAATACATGTTACAAGTGTCATGTATTGGAACAAGTTCCTTTCTTATTGTAATAATAACCAAAACCCTTTTTATTTCGGTCATGCTTATTGCATATTTTGTGAAACTATAGAGTTTGTATATGAGGATTTATATATGATTGGAATAAGTGAAATTACCTTGCGTTGAGCTATGGCTTCTTGAACCACTTGAAGAAATCTGTTGCCATCAAAGTTGGAACACCAATACTTATATTCGAAAGATATTTTAAATTTTCTGTAGGTATAAAGCTTTTTAGTGAGATGAATAGGAGCCCTGACAGATGATAACTGATACATTACTTTGATCACATACTTCTTCCCTGTTAAAATGATGTGACTGTTCTCTTTAAGCTTAAAAGCTCCTTTACAGTCATTTTTGTAATATTTCTCCAATTGAGGCCTATTGCAACAGGACAAGTCATAAACATTTAAGACCTCTCTTGTTGCTTCTGTAGAATTGAATTAACATATAGTACCCAACAAGCTGATATTGCCTTAAAATGCCATATCTCCTAGAGAGTTAATAAGCACACTAGACTAAACCGATATATGGGCAGGCATAATTTTTTGAAAAATAAAAGGAATTGTATTAATACTAGCAAAAGCTACAAAACATCATTATAATGAACCACTTAATCTGCCTACAGATTCAAAATCATATAATAGTTACAAAAAAAGGAGTACATCAATTGATTATAGCAAATCAACTTGGATAAATGTATGTTGTTTGTTGTTGGCAATAAAAACTACACGTATAAGCAGATAATCCCACTATTATAATAAAGTAAATGAGTAGTAACTGTCTTCCATTGAGCACCAAAAAAGACAGTGCTTTCTGAATATGTAGAGTCTTTATTTTTGTCTCAACGAGGCTGACCATAATTGACTTCCTATCTGTTACTAATTCTCTTGTCATAGAATGTTTGAGAGGGTCATTTAACCCTCTAGTGTTCCATATTAGAATGATCATTTAAGGGGAATACTCCTTCTTTTTGCTTGTCCTTCTAGTTGATCTTCTTTTGGGGTTAGGGGAACTGTTATGAAACCTTTCTGCTATCTTTACAATTTTGTCGTTCTCTGGTTGTATCAACAACAAGTTGCTTGTTGGATCATTTTCTAGTAAATCAGGTTCATCTTTTATCTCTTCTTCCATTAATTGTGAATCTTGTGTAGTAGTTACAACTTTCTGGTTATTAGGTTCCTGTAGCCAAGACGTGTCTCCAGATGGTATAGGGGGCTTCCCACCTTTAGTATCTAAAGTATTTATAATTGAGTTACCCAAATTCTCATTAGCATCAACTTAGACACCCTTAGCCTCATCATTATCCACTGGAGAAGATTCAACTCCCAATAGCTCATCCTACTATCCAGTTTGAAAAAGTTTTCCTCTGGGGACCCATTTCTTAGTTGAATTATGAGGCTTCTAGGGATATGTTACTTTAACTTCATAATTCATAAGCTCCCCTGTTTCATCTAACTTGAGAATTGGTAAAAGAATTAGGTAGGATAGCATTTCCTTCGACCTCCACACATATTTTTATGTACCAAATTCGCTCCATTCTAGATGTTTGAGCATCTATACAAAGAAGCTTACCTAAAGAACTTGCTATATCGCCTTACTTCTTTAGGGCTAGGTTGCCTTGCTATTGCCTCTTCAGATCTGGAGCTAGGTCACCATGCTATCACCTCACTTCTTCTTCAGAGCTGGGCCGCCTCTTGTATCTACTGGGTCGCCTCTCGCTATTGCCTCTCGCTGGGTCATCTTTTGTTGGGTTGCCACACTACTACCGCACCTTTCACCAAATTGTCCTCTCTTGTGTGAAAATGTTTGTGATGGTAGGCATATTAGAATAAACATATTGAATAATAATATATTTCTAATTTTTGTTTCATTCTAAAGATAACACATGAAAGTTATGTAATCCAATATTTTGAAGATAGGAGATATTATTGTTAAAAAAATGTAAAGTTTAATTATTGTAAATAAGGTTTAATAAAAATGTCAGCTATTCAAAGCATTACCTTTGTAATAAATCACAAGAAAATTTTGATATATTTTTCTTTTCAAATATATTTTGTGGTTTAGTATGAATTAGGAAATTGTTAATAAGTCAACATTACTTACTACTATTTTTCATGTTTGAAAATGTGATATTTCATTAAAATGATTAGCAATGACAAATCTTAATTTAAAATTTTAACTTTATTTCACCTTATTCTTTTATTTTTTTGGTAAGAAAAGAGGTGAGCAAAGCTCACAAAAACAAAAAACTACCTAACATAAGAGACCTCTATGAAATCATGATCAATCCATCTACCAACACTAGGGGAGCTTGCTCCAAAACATGAAAACCAGGAGCAAAATCAAAAGCAAGGTGGGAAAGGGAGTCGACAGGAAAGTTTCATTCTCTATAAATGTGAGTGATTTCCACATTGTTGAAGCGCTTCAATAAGTCTTGAATTCTGTTAACAAGAGACAAACAATCTGAATTTGCTTGGACACCACAGATCAACATCTTGATAACAATCTCATTATTACTTTCTACAAGAACATCCAAATAGGCCAGATTATGAGTGAGTTGAATACCATAATAAAGAGCCCACAACTCAGTACGAAGAATAGAATAATGACCTGTCTTAAAAACAAACCCATGTTTCCAGTGACCATTATGATCACGAATCAAACCTCCACCTGCAGCAATCCCTGTGGAGGCAACCAAAGAAGCATCAGTGTTGAGCTTTATAAAAGGAGAATGCGGACATTTCCAAAAAATTAACCTTGAAACTGAAGGACTATTATTCTCCGAGGGTAGCTTGCTGAAGGTATCTTGAATCAATTTAGCTTTAGAAATAGTGCTCTGCAAGATATTAAAAATGGAAGAAACACCAGAATTAAATACTCTGTCATTCCTTCATTTCCAAAGATTCCAGCAATCTATTCCAAAAATAGTAGGCCAATTAAGATCATCATGAAAGAGATAGGAGCTTTTCAGATTCAATAACAACCAATATTCCAGATTAATACTCCAGAAGGAGCTTAAATTATTAAAATCAGTAAAAGGATTCCAGAACTGAACAACAACATGACAATCACGAAAAATGTGTAACAGGGATTTAGGCTCCTCGTTGCAAAGATCACAAACCCCAGAGTCACTTAAGTGTCTTCATTTTCTTTCATCATTAGTTAAGACTCCATTGTTGAGGGCTAGCCAAAAAAATATTTTGATTTTTTTAGGGCCATGCCACTTCCAAATCAGATTCCAAAGGAAATTATGAGAAGAGATGAAATTCTCAAAAAGAAAATCATATGCAAAACTCAAAGTAAAAACTTCCGAAAAAGACAAACCCCAAAAAAGAGAATTCTTACCACAAACATTAGAGGGCACAAGTGTAGCAGCAATATAAGAGCAAATTGAAGCGGGGAGCAACTGAAAAAAATAGTCTCATCTCCAATCACCATCATCAGAAACAAAAAAAGAGACAGTTTTATCAATCATATTATCCAAAATAGGCCTACTAGCTACTTGCAGCAAAGGCTCTGAGACACCCGACAACCATCTATGCTTCCAAAATTTAACCGCATTCCCATCACCTAAGGCCCAGAAGACATTATAAATCACAACATCCTAATTCGCAGTCACCAAATGCCATAAAGGAGTACAAGAAGCAGGAGCAACAATATTCTTTGGGATGATTTTTATGATATTAAGGTGGTGATTAGTAATCATCAAATTGTCCTTATCTCTGTCTCTCAGAATAATAAGTTTTTATTTTTTCTGTCTGCTGTTTATAGGCATCCTACTCTATCTTGTCGTGCTAATTTATGGGAGCATCTTCTTAATCTCAATACTGTTATTTCCTTCCCTTGGGTTCTAGGTGGTGATTTCAACGCCATTCTTTATTCTCATGAGAAGAAAGGGGGTCTCCCAATCAAACTGGGGTCTGCAGGCAGTTCATTAATTGGTTTCAAGAAGCTAATATGATTGATTTGGGGTACAAAGGTTCTGATTACACTTGGCGAAGGGGTTGTATTTGGGAGAGACTGGATAGAGGTATTTGTAACTCTTACTAAAGGTTGGAGTTTTAAGAAGATGTTGTGACTCATCTCCCTCATATTCACTCTAATCGTTGTCCTTTACTTTTATAGACTTGCAGTTTTTCTCCTGCTTTCGCCAACATACCTTTTTGGTTTGTTGCAGCTTGGTTAACTTATGTTGATTTTAGTGATTTTATGAAGAATAGTTGGGAGTCCCATTCCCAGCTATCTTCTTCTCTCTCCAAGTTGACTAATAAACTGAAGGTCTGGAATTCTGAAGTTTTTGGGAATTTTAGAGCAAGCTATTATATAGGATTGTTAATGTGGAATGTGCTCTGGATGCATACCCCTCAATTAATCTAATGAATACTTATAATCAACTCAAAACTGACCTGGATATCATTCTTCACAGGGAGGAGCTCCTTTGGATGCAAAAGTCTCGTAGCAATTAGATTAAATGGGGAGATCGCAACTGTAACACCCCACTCCCGCGTGACCCGAACCCAACATCGTTGGTGATATCTGAGTCCGTGTCCCGCGAGGGTGGCGTGCTACATCAGTCAGTCGAAACTCAGTATCAACAAGTTCTCTTTTTTTTCAGTACCCTCATGTACACAGTATACAATTTTGAGCCCAAATGTAAAAGGAAGCATTTTCAGTTATTACCAACAGTCAATAACAATTTACAATAGCCATGTAATGACATAATAATCATTGGGCTCACGATAAATATAGAGCATTTTGAAATACAATTCTATGGGACACTAATGCAGACGCGAACTGATCCCGACCTCTATCTATCCCTTACGTACGGTAGACATACTCCCATGTCAAACGGGGTACTCTTCAGACCTGAAAAATAGATGCAAATTTTGGGTGAGTTTTGCGAACTCAGTGAGGAACCATTATCGATGGTTCGCCCAATTCATGCAGCACACAAGCAATTCAAAATTTTGGAAGGCATTCTGGCCTTGTTCCCATTTCCAGTATTCATTCAAGTATGTATGCAATGCACATGTGACACCCAGTTGATTACAGTGTTGTGACCGAGTGCATAACAGTGAACAATGTACAGTAAACGTGTCTAAGGAGTAGGAGAGCCCTCTGGGTATGCACTAACTCCCTTCGAGCTCGAGGCTCTTTTTCAGTATCAGTATCAGTGGCGACTCTGGTCACAACTGTTGTTATTATCCGGTTATGCATTTGTAAATGAAATGCATATGCCTAATTAACAGTCCATATCAAACCATCTGCCCTAGTAGAGGCAACAAAATGAAACACAATGTAGCAAGCAATGCATAATGTGCACATCCAGAATACTTCAAGTAATTAATCACAGTATCACAGTAATAGCAAACAATTCACGTTCATATCATACAATTCTACCAGTCACAATTGATCACATCACAATTAAGCAGTAACTGTACAATCCATTCATGTATCACAATTAAACATAGTAGGAGCAATTTAGCTCACAGAATCACAACCAGATACACTTCTATGGTAGTTCTCCCAATTCATCGGACCACCTGTCCGGAACCCAATCATAAAAAATCACAATCCTAATCCCTCCATTATTTCCTCACATTGAACATATAATCATTGAATGAACTATCTAGGTTACTCACCTGTACTTCCGAGCTAATACCTGGAAGTCTTAGTGGCATCGGTGGATAAACACTCCAAAAGTGCTTCTATAATAGTTATAAAATATAAATATTACCAATTGCTCAATCAAAACTATTTAATGTTGCACATGTAGTAATTAGAAGGTGCACAATGCATGTTCATGATATTCCCGACCCTAATCCAAAATTTTCCATCATAAAAATTCCGTCTAAAAATTAGAAATCTAACGGCACCGAAATTACTCAATTCGGGCCTTATAGGTCCAAAAATAAATAAAATAGTGACCAAAGAATCATTACCCAGACCCACGTCAATTTTCCTTCTAAAAATTCCCAATTTCTCATAAAATGAAATTTGACATTTCACGAATCCAATGCCTCAAGAATCAGGTCAATTGGATGTCAGACGGAAAAGTTATGAGCAAAAGAAGCAAAAATACACATCCTAGTCGACTAGTCAGAGGTTGTAGTAGACTAGTGCAGGAAAAATACATTTCCTAGTCGACTAGTGTAGGTTGTAGTCAACTGGTCTAAGAATCCTAGTCGACTAGCCCTATTAAAATGACAGATCTGAAACAATTGCCTCCGACATGCCAACTTGTCTAGGTCATAACTCCCTACTCAGAACTGGTGTCTATTTGATAGAGAAAAGAGAGCTCTACAAGTTTTATGAAGGAAACAAAAGCCAATTCCACCTCTAAGGGTGTCAAAAATGCAATCAAAGTTACTGCCTTCACAATGCCTCTCAAAATAGTGCAACATTTTGTGAAAAAAGTGCAATATATTGTAAAATCAATAATTTCTCATTACCTTTGCTAAAAATTACAAGATTTATTCCAAATGAAAGAAAATAATGTGAACTACAACTTTCATGAACAACATGAAATCAAATTCAATTGCTAAGTAGGTCAAAAAATTCATTGAATGATGTTGCCTCTACATTTGACCTGACAGAACACCAATTTTCTAAAAATCATGAATCCTTGAAAAAATGTCAAAAAGTTGCATACTTTATACCCATGAAAAGATAAAACAACATATTAAACTTCTCATGAAGGACTTAATAGCTAATTCCATCTCTAAGAAACTCAAAACTGTCATGCAAGTGACTGCCCTGATTACTAGTCAAAGACCTAACTTAGGTCAAATCTTTGAAAATTCATAACTCGCAATTATGATATCCAAAAATAGTATAGTATATCTAATTTTCAATATAATTGCTTCCTCTACAACTTTCCAGAAGATTTCTTGTGCCAATTCAAATCACTGAAATCTCTAAATTTGCTTCCAATTAAAATACTCACAAAACCTACACTTATGGCTAGGTTTCACCAAAATGCACATAACCAGTCAATAGTCAACAATTGATAACTCCCAACATACACATCAAAAAATTGCAAAATCAGTGGTAATGTAAAGCTAACAAGATAGGCCTCAACTTTCATGAAGACCATTTTCACCAAGTTCTCCTAAATCAATCTAGAAAAATCATCAAAAGTTTAGGTCACTTAATTCCGGTACTGTTGACACAGCCCACAACAAAAACTTTCAAAGCCAAAATTCAACCTCCTAAGGCTACAATTAGACAACACCTATTTCACAAGAAATCTTAGCCAATCAACTAAAGTTTCATTTGGTTCAAACCTCACCTCATTTGCTTAACCACACAATTAGTTATGATCAAAACATTGCAATAGGTACAAAATCAATTTTCCAGCTTTAATACTCCATTCACTTCCTATCATGCCAAGTCCAATTCTACTTCAATAAGCATACCAAATGGACAAGACATCAGCCACTTGATCATCACTACTTTCACTTAGACCAATAGCCACAAGTTGGCAGCACTTAAGATACACATTTTCTTACTAAATTCCCATTTATCTAACCTCATTCAAACATCAAAACCAATCAAAAACCAATCCACAACATATTCATCATTCACCCTCACACAAACTTACTCTTATACCCAAACAATCCTACCCCTATCTTCATGAAATTAATGCATAAATAATCACAAAAAAGGCACCATAACTCCCATTGAATGCATCTAACAACCATGACATGCATAATTAAAGCTTAAAATAAAACTTACCTAATTA
>JANJEY010000003.1:19298390-19313386 GCA_024703695.1 Erythroxylum cataractarum
ATAACTTAATAACCTTTGATAAAATAATCCAAATAGAATTAGGTCTTCAATCCATTTCCAAGGGTCTCAATTACAATTCCAAAATAATGTACCCAATATTACAGTACCATTTGACAGAAATTTTCGTTACCGAAAATCAGTCGATTTGCCACTTGGCAATTTTTTCGATCCGGAAATTTTTTCCGGAAAAATTTCTAAAATTCCCTTAAAATATAAAACACACAAAAATTCACTCCAATAAATTTTTCAAACATAATTTTCACATTATTCACAATAAAATTCCGTTTAGGCCCAAATACCGAGAAATATCATGAATGCATGTACGGTTATTTTTCAAGTGCAAAAATTCACTGTTTAGAAATACCAGTATGCATAAAAATGCCAAATCAGTCCTATTCACTCTCACCCCTGTCCTAATTACTCTTTTACCCTTGCCATCGGGGTGGGATGCTACAGCAACACTACCTTCTTGCACATGAAAACTATTAAAAGGAGGAAGCGGAATCGAATTAAGTTACTAAAGGATGAGGAGGGGAACTGGGTGAGTGATCAGAAGGCTCTTCAAAGTATTGCTTTGCATTTCTTTGGTAGGTTGTACAGAGATGATGTAGCACTCCAGCCATCTTATCCTATCAGAGGGAGTTTCCTTGTTTGCGACCGTAATACCTTGGAGTTTCTTAATAAATCTATTGGTGATGAGGATATTAGAAGAGCTCTTTTCGATATGAAGCCTTGGAAAGCACCAAGTATTGATAGGTATTAAGCAGGTTTTTATTAGTCCCAATGGCATATTGTAGGAAGGGATGTGTGCAATGAAGTCAAAAATATTTTTTAAGGAGGAGATATTGACTTTAATATTAATAAGACCTTGTTATGTCTTATTCCCAAAGTGGAGGTTCCCAAGCAAAATTGAATAGTTCAGGCCAATTACTCTCTGCACACTGATGTATAAATTAATCACTAAGACCACTGTTAATAAAATCAATATGATCATGCCTTAAGTGGTTGGGCCTGCTCAAACTAGCTTCGTTCCAGGAAGACATATTACTGATAATATTGTGGTTGCTCAGAAAGTTATTCACTCAATGAGAAACATGAGCACGAAAAGAGATGTATAGCTATAAAAGTGGATCTTGAAAAGGCGTATGATAGAATTCGATGGAAATTTCTGTTTGATACCCTTCATGAGGTAGGATTACCACAAGCCCTCATTAATACTATCATGAAGTGTGTTTATGGTAACTCTATGCAACTTTCATGCAATGGTAGTATCACGGATCACATTCTACCGACTCGAGGTCTGTGCCAAGGGTGCCCCTGTCTTCTTACCTCTTTGTGTTATGCCTGGAAAAATTATCCCGTAGCATTTGTAAATTTATTGATGAAGGGAATTGGAAATCTATCAAGCTTAGCAGAGATGGTCCTTTACTTACTCATCTTTTCTTTGCAGATGACCTTATCCTTTTTATTGAAGCTGATAATTCTCAAGTTGATATTGTTAAAGGGTCCTTCAAGACTTCTATGCTTGCTCAGGTCAACCAGTCAACTATCAGAAAACTCAGGTTTTTTTTTTCAAAAAATGTTACTGGTTCTACGAGAAGAACCTTAAGTGCTAATTTGGAGTTTCATGAAACTAATGACTTGGGGAAATATCTATGAGTCCCTCTATTCCATTCTCTGGTCACTAAGAAGAGCTATGGGTATATCTTTGATAAAATGAAAGCAAAAATTAAGTTGGAATTCTAGTCGTCTTTCCCTTGCAAGTCGTGTTATTTTGGCGAATTCCTCTTTGTTTTCAATGTTGTCCTTTGCCATGCAAACTTTTAAGATCCATGTAACTATTTGTGATGAGATGGAAAAAATCAGCAGGAGTTTCGTATGAACAAAGGAAGATAACATAAAGAGCCTTTTTCTAGTTGTTTGGGATAAAGTGCAGAATTCTAAGGGAGCTAGAGGTTTGGGTTTGAGGAATCTTCGTTTGGTTAATATAGCATATGCGATGAAAGTTGGGTGGCATATACATAGAAATATTTATTAAAAAGAAAA
The DNA here is from genome assembly GCA_024703695.1 of Erythroxylum cataractarum. Taxonomy (NCBI): domain Eukaryota; kingdom Viridiplantae; phylum Streptophyta; class Magnoliopsida; order Malpighiales; family Erythroxylaceae; genus Erythroxylum; species Erythroxylum cataractarum. Next base: position 19,300,437 of record JANJEY010000003.1, read on the forward strand.
AGTGATCTTATTAAAATAAATATTGATTTAAATTGAATAGCAAGTAGTCTAATACAGTCACTCTATTAATTAAGGGTAAGACTGTATATAACAGACCTCTTCAAACTTCGTATTTAGCAAGATTTTTACTCAATTATCATTGTTGTTATTATTGTAGCAAGTAGTCTAATAGGTTAATCTCAATTCGACAAATCAAAGGTGTGACCGATAGAAACATTATGACGCTCAAATTAATAAATTAAATAATGTTAAATACGTAAAAAATTATTATGTATACTTCATAAAAGTAATTATCAAAATTTATTTTAAGGTATTTCGATTATTTTTTAATTATAGTTGAATTTATAATTTCCTTTAATTAAATGTATTATTTTTTAGACTTATTTGTAGAAATTTAATAAATGTTCTTAATCAAATCTCACTATTCATTAAAATTATATTAAGTAGATATATAATATTACTTTCTTAAATGTTAATATTTTTTACTTTAGTGAGATGTAAAAATACTTTCTAGTTTCGTTGTATTTTATAACAAATATTTTGTAATTTTATAATTTTAATGAAAAATTAAAGTTACATAAAGTATTGAAGAATTTTTTTATTTAGTTGATTTAGAAAAATAAATTACCTTAAATGATTTGATACGGAAGTATGAACTCAAGCCAAAAATGTAACTCGCATACTCTTCATTTTTCATGATAGATCAAACTTGATTAAAAAGGAAATATTAGCTCATAAGCATAAATGTAATACTTTAAAAAAATCTAACACATTCAGTTATTTTATTACAACTAAAATAACGAAGAAAACAGAAATAAAACACCGAAGCCCAAAAGCATCATAACTCAACCATGGCTAAGTCAGAGGTTAGTTAAGCTAACCACAGTTGGAAAAGATCAACAGTGCAGATCGATGATTGGGAACAAATCAGAAAAAAAGGCCTAGGGTTAGGGTAATTATTCGCTGGCAATGGAGCTGAATCCATGGACAAATTTAGTGGATTATGAATTAAATGGAGATGGATTATGTCTCTGATTTCCACCATAGTCAAATGGATCGTCGTCCCAGAAAGAGGCCTAGGTTTGCTTGGGACGTTCCTCAAGCTCACGCTAAGGTATTACTTTCTCTGATGTTTTTGTTCTTCGGTTGATTATTTTGATTTGATTGGGTAATTGATGTACGAAGTCAGGCTTTTTGGTCGTTTTTGTGGAAAATGTTGTTAGGTGAAGATTGTCTGATGAGCACTTTTGTTTAGAATAAAGTTTAGTTCTTTAGCGGGTTGTTGTCTTTACTTTGTCTTTGTTCCGTACGCTTGAGGCTGGATTTTCTGTGTTTGTGATGAAAATTGGTCGATATTTACAGAATCGTTAACAGTCTTTCTGATGTAGCTAATCTAATAGTATGGTTCTTGCCAATTTAAGTAGGTTAAGAATAAACGAATAATATCCCCATTTACTTGAAATAGTAACCATTTAATCTTTCCCTGTTAAATGTGTGATTGGTATTTGTAATATGACTTTATAAGGTAGTACACATATTTGTTTGAGCCGTTCTTTATGCTAGTTATTCTTATCATGGGTCTCAGTTTGATGCTAATGTTAGATTTTATGTTATGTTGGGAGTTCTTATTTGGTTGGTAGTATAGAATGGATTAGCTTGAAAGTGAATTGTTGAGAAAGGGATGGCTTTTGAATTACTGTTTGTTCAGCGGAAACTAAACAATGCCTATGTGTAGGCGCAGTCAGGATTGTATTGTGGGCAAGGGCTTGGAAACAGAACGAGCATTGCACCATCAAGAATACTTCGAGGAGACCCGCCGAGTTTATATGTAAATGGATTGACTCAAAAAGGCTCTCCCCCATGGCGAAATGATGACAAAGATGGACATTACATATTTGCACTTGGGGAAAACTTAACTTCTCGCTGTAATTACACTTAATTGCCACTTCATGAGGCTTTGTCAGTTAATCCTTGACTTCTATGTTGTATATGAATTACATGAGTGTAATTGTGGGTCACATTTATAACCATAATGATGCTTTCTCTTCATTATTTTAATTTTTTTGACTTTCCAAGTCTTTTCTTTAGTAATTGTTTCACATTTAAACCTGAATGACTTTAAAGCATCTTTTTGTTTTTACTTTTGGCATCTGATTTTACTTCAAATAGTTCATATTGACCTTGTTTCAAATTACTTCACAAAATTTGGAATTTTCCCACTAAATGAATACTGTTGAGCACTTACCAAAAGAATTTGAACATCAATCTATTCCTTCTCAAAATTGTTTGCAATTTGAGATTCTTCTATTGTCACTTTCCTACATCATTTCCATGTTTGTTCCCCCTGAACTTGAAATACTCTTTTGGAATCATTAACTCTCCTGGTTACTAGACTTTCCTCTTACTCACGTTTCTTGTTCTTGCAGATAAGATTCAAAGAAAAATTGGTGAAGGTTAGGCTAACTTTTCCTCTTTATATGTTACTTTGTTTTTCTGTCTGGTCCAGTTTAAAATCAATAAGAAATTAGGACTTTAGTTACTCAAATTGTATAGTGCATCAACTAAATCTGTTCAATCATACAGGCACCTTTGGACAAGTGCTGGAATGTTGGGATAGGGAGACAAGAGAGATGGTTGCTATAAAAGTTGTCCGAAGCATCAAAAAATATCGTGAAGCAGCAATGTTGGAAATTGACGTGCTACAATTGCTTGGAAAATATGATAGAAATGGCAGTCGGTAAGTATTCGTCCTTTTTCATTTTATTTTTCACATAATGACTTCTTTCTATGTCTGCTTTGAGGTACACCATTATTGGTTAAGGCATTTTTCCTTTTCAGCTGTGTTCAACTGCGAAATTGGTTTGATTATCGTAACCATATCTGCATCGTAAGTTAATAACTATTTGTTAGATGTGCTCTCCTCATGTTTAACTTTGGGGTTATGACTTCTTGGTGTAAATTGGCTTATAGGTATTTGAGATGCTTGGACCAAGCTTATATGATTTTCTTAGGAAGAATAACTATCGCGCATTCCCTGTTGATCTTGTTCGTGAACTTGGCAGACAGTTGTTGGAATGCGTAGCATGTGCGCATTTCTCATTTCTACCCCATCTAAACCTTTCCAACCCATTTATTTTGGTTTATTGGGTGGCACTGATATCATAATTCTTACAAAATCTAATTTGTGGTTACGTTCTATATGTTGTAGTCATACATGATTTGCGCCTCATCCATACTGATTTGAAGCCAGAGAACATCCTTTTTGTTTCTCCAGAGTATATAAAAGTGCCGGACTATAAGGTACATACCCAAGGATGGATGTCTAATCTTGAATTGTACTTCTACTACTACTTTTGGATTTATGCTTTAACTTTTCATTTGAAACATTTCTTATCATTCACGATTACAGTTTCAAACGCAGTTACCTATTGATGGAATTGCATACAAGAGATTGCCAAAGTCAAGTGCTATTAAAGTTATAGATTTTGGCAGCACGGCTAATGGTGACCAGAATCACAGCTATATTGTTTCTACAAGGCACTACCGAGCTCCTGAGGTTATCCTTGGTATGCAGCACTTTGGCATATAATACCTTTTAGTTGTGATCATGCATATGTCCCTAACAGGTCCAATTCTTATTTCACTTTCCAGGACTTGGGTGGAGTTATCCATGTGATATGTGGAGTGTTGGTTGTATCTTGGTAGAACTCTGCACCGTAAGCTCACATCCTTCGACTTTTCACTTCCTAGGTATCTTGAAACAGTTATGAAGTCTTATAGTGGTCTTCACAGGGAGAAGCATTATTTCAGACGCATGAAAACTTGGAGCATTTGGCTATGATGGAGAGGGTTTTGGGCCCTTTACCTCAGCTCATGTTGAAAAGAGTAGAGTGAGTGCACACTTCTTAGCCTATTTAGTATTGTTAGCCCTTAAATTATGTGAAGAAAATTTCAGTAGATCAAATTTCACATTCTACTTTTTGGGTTGGGGGAGTGGGGTTGGTTCAGTCGACATGCTGAGAAGTATGTAAGAAGGGGCATATTGGATTGGCCAGATGGTGCAACCTCTCGGGACAGCATTAGAGCTGTTATGAAATTACCACGTCTCCAGGTATAGGTTTATTGTGCTTAGATCTTGAAGTTGTATCGCTAGTTAGTTCCTGGTGGCATACTGATGACAAGCATATTCTACATCAATACTGGCTTTGTTAGTTTGCATGCCAGTTATAAGTCTTCCGTACATTTTGTATATCATTTTCGTTTTCTTGTGTTTATGTACTCTTTGCATTCTGGGCAGAATCTAGTAATGCAACATGTTGATCACTCTGCTGGGGATATAATTGATCTACTGCAAGGTCTTCTTCGGTATGATCCATCTACCCGATTAACTGCTCATGAGGCCCTTAGACACCCCTTTTTTACAAGGGATTATTACAGGAGATTTTAACAAGGTGATTCTATAATATTTGCACTAGAATTATCTGTTGTTTGACAATTAATCAAGAGTGAAGGAGGGTGATGTGGCTCTTTGGAGTGTTTTCTATTCTCATATTTTCAGCTTTCCGAGCAAGAGGAGAGGCTGGCCATGATTTCCGGATTTTCTTTTTCTCTGTGAACTTTCTCACACATTAATGAGCCTTTGTAAGTAAACGTGCCATTGGGAGAAGTTTTTCTCCTTGTTCGTTTGTCATCCTTTTTAGGAGTTGATCACCATTAAGTTTTTTCTCTGCCTTTCTATAGTATTAGTAAGAGGGAGGGTTGATTTCACAAAAATGTTATCATTGGATATGTATAATTTCATACTTAAAAGTAATGAATCTATGTTTTCCTTGACATGTGATATCATAGTTTCCATGAAATGACGTCTGCTTCAAAATTCCAGTTGTTAATACAGCAAATTCGCACGGTCAGGTAATGCAAACATTGATTGAAAAGAAGCCTTAATCAACTAATCAGTGGAGACAGTGAAATGATAAAGCGAGTGTAAGAATGACTCCAATGAGATATGCTCAGGACAATCCCCAAGATAGTTTCTTACGAGTTGGGAACGAATCAAATATAGAGAGTTTCCCGTTACTTTCACATCAACGTTTTGTTCTACATTTGGTTGCTCGTAGAACACCAGTGGGAGGGTCAGTGACCATGATAGTGCAGTGACCATATAACCAATACGAGTATCGTAGTATACCCAGATTAGATCGTACCCTGAAAACCCCTTTGACCTCAAATAAGATTCCATTCTGATTAACCTGCTGTACAAACAGTTGGCTATCCTTTGGAGGAAGTCGAACCTGACTGGTCATCATGTGAATATTGACGAACCTGGACTCACGTTTTGCTGCCGAGAATGGTTCAACATATTGAGTTCCAATAACAGTGCTCCCATAATATAGATCAATGATCAAGGAACTAAAGTCCACACTCATCTTCTTGTTTGGATTTGTGAAGTTAGCAAGCACCTGAAGATCAGCATTTAGCAGAGAGTTATTGTCGATTAGAGAGGCAGTGTCGAGGTATGCTACATTGAGAGTGGCACTTGAAATCTCAAACCAGGGATTCCTTGGACGGTAGACAAGATATATTATGAGGACAATAAGACCTCCAAGAAACACTATTATCCAAAATATAGCACAGAAGACGGCACCAAGCCAATATATGGGTCTGGTTGGTCGTGGGGTTGGCACTCGGTGATGTCCCCTGCCACGGTGCTCTGGAAGCTGTGTTGCTCCGGCCACTCCTTGGGCACGACGGGCGTGATCATCTTGTTGCTTTTTTCCTCCTCGTGGTTCTCTGTCATGTTCTTTTTGATGGTCCCTTGGTGGTATAGGCGCAGGAGGATGGCGGTCCTTTTCCTGAATCTCCTGACGTTTTTTCGGATGTGGTTGTTGGCTTGTTTGCCATGACCATGGACTCTGGTATTGGCCATCCTCCGGTCGAGCATGTGGGTATTGTTGGCCATGAGGTGTTGGTGCTGGTGTCAACCAAGGGCTACGGTATTGCTCATCAAACCGTGGATGTGTGGCTCGTGGGGGGAGAGGCTGACTTACTTGGTCCCGGATCTCTGGCTGTGGTACTTCATGTCTCGGGGGAGTTTGAGGAAGTTGGCCATCACGTTGCCGGTGCAGCCCGTAAAAATGGGGGTTGGTTTCAGGGTGGCGAGACATGGATATGGAGACTAATGGTAAGAAGTGAAGAGAAGTAATAGGTGTGATGATGGAAGTTGAAAGAGTAGGTGTAAGAAGTGGAGAAGAGGATGACTTGATGAGAAGTTCAAGTAGGATTCATGCAAAGGCAAAGAATCAAACACAAGCTAATTAGTAGGATTCATGCAAAGGCAAAGAATCAAACACAAGCTAATTAGAGGAGGCAAGTAATCTTTTAATGTTTGCCTTTTTCTCTTGAGGTTCTTTGCTAAGATAGGCCAGTATGTACTTGCATGGTCCCAGAAATATGATCACATACCTGACTTATTTGTCTTGAGCTCTACTGCATAGTTTGATTCGTTTGTGACGCCAAGAACATAATTTCAAGACCTCTAAAATTGCCCATTGTACTTTCTATATGGCAAATCTCACATTTCCCACTTTGACTGACTTCAGAAGGAAAATGGTTAAAGGGGGAAAAGAAATTTGATACAGTTTTCTAAGTTGATGCCTTTTATAGTTAGGTTGATGGACTACCTAAGTCTTAGTAATGCCTTACAAGACTTCAATTGACCGTGCGAAACGCCGCATTATTAATTTATTTATATAATAAGACTTCCACTTTATTAAAAGAGGTTAACAATAGACTCAAAGGCTACAAGCCGTTCTCTGTTAATCACACAAAACTTATCTGACGCTTATTTTGCAACATTTAACTACTGCAGACCAGTTCACAAGGATACCAACACGAGAAGACATTGAAAGCAGAATTTCACTTGGATAGAACATCTTTCACTCAAGTAAACAAATCAAGTTGTATGTGAACCAAACGTGTCACTGGAAGATTCTTGGATGATGGGGATTTTATCTTTAATCAAGTCATGGATTTCTCCCAAACGCTTCCAAGTATTTGGTTCTTCATTCTAATGATATGATGAAAGTTCTGCTCCTTCACTCCTTACGTTTTTGTTGAGCTTTGTGAACAGACAACAGCATTGATTTCATCAATTCATCAGACATGAATAGCTCGAGTTAAGGTGAACAAAGAAAAGGAAGAAATTGCACACCATGAAAATTAAATTCAAGACGTTGAGTTAGAAAATCCATACCTCTCCGTCTCAATTTGAATACTTAGTGTTCCCCAGACGACTTCATCCTATAAAACCAAGTCGTATCAGGGAGTCAGACCCTACTTGTTGAAGGCCTAGGCAACATAAGAAGACGACAATTTAGTGCCTTTCTTATTTTCTGGGTATGTACATCATGATCACAGATCAGAAAGAAATCAAAGAAAATATTAGATAATCTAAAGTAACTAAGAATACAACTCGCTTTATTTAACATTAGTGCTATCTACCATGCAGAATAGTCTATCTTCAAAGAATATGAATCGTGGAGTCATATAAGAACTTACTTTATATCAAAGAAAATATTAGATAGTCTAAAGTAAATAAGAAGACAAATACTATACAACTCGAGCTTTATTTAACATTAGTGCTATCTACCATGCAGAATAGTCTATCTTCAAAGATTATGAATCGTGAAGTCAGAAAAGAACTTACTTTAACTAAGTAGCCGGTAATTTCCTTAACAACGAACTTTTTCGTTCCATACATGATTTCATGGAATCAGTGACAAACAACATCAAGCTGAGACAATGGAAGCAGAGACAATTAATAGCCACTATAAATTCTTGCACAAAAATGAGAAACAATGAATGCATAAATTAAGATATTTCAAAGTTGAGCCCTAGTTACTTTTTTATGTCGGGGCACGTCCTGTTGAATGGAGTGCATTGATTAGTTCCTTTGAAACAGCTTTATCAAGAGTAAAGCCTTTTTCCATCATTTGATCCCACACTGTACAAGCAACTGAAAGTTTATTTTCTCGAATAAGCCCTCTAATGATCAACTTATACGTTACTTCATCTGGATAAATGCCCCTACTCTGCATTTCTTTGTATAGATACATTGCTTCATCAACTCTTAGCGATTTGCAAAATCCATTTATAAGGGCGTTATAAGAAACAGCATTAGGGGAAATCCCCTGTTTTCCCATCTCCCTAAAAACTTTATAAGCACTCTCAACTTTCATGCTCTTGCATAAATAATCAACAATTGAATTATAAAATATTCGATCGGGTAACAGACGCAATGCTATCATCTGATCATGAAGCTTTTTCACTAAGCCAGGACTACCTTCTCTATGAAAAGAAGTTATAAGTATTGTGAACGTCACCACATCTGGATCAATACCCTTCTGCTTCATTTTCTCAAACAGTCTATAAGCCTTTCTGGTACTTCCCTGCTTGCATAATGCACTAATTATAGTGTTGTATGAAACAACGTCACACAATCCTTTTGTCTCCATTGTTTCCACCATCAATCCATGGGCTTTGTCAATACACCTAACTTTACAAAGTGCCTTCAGAAGCTGGTTGTAACTGTACACATCAGGTTCTATGCCAATCCTCTCCATCTTATCCACTAACCTCTCTGCGTCTTCCAACATAAGCTCCTGACAATAGTAGTTCAAGAAAACATTGTATGTAACCAAATCCAATTTAGGCCCATGCCTACTCATAAAAGAGGCAAGAGCCTCTGCTTTATCAATCTTGCCTACTTTAAAAAACCCACTAATTAATGCATGATAAACCAATATACATAATTCAGCTCCTCTATCACGCATTATATTAACTATAAGTTCATAAGCCAAATCTACCATCCCTCCTCTACACAACCCAACTACAAGTGCTGCACAGGCCTTGTTATCCGGTTTCAAGCCTTTGTGAATCATATCATGCCAAAATTGTACTGCAGTATCAAATTTATTTAGTTTGCACATATTGTCAATAATAATAGTGTATGATACAACATCAGGTTCTCTTCCTCTCTGAACCATTCTCTTAAACATCTCCATTGCTGATTCTAACCTTCCCTCACTGAACAGAAGATGCAAGCAATCATTGAAAGCCCATATGTCCGGCACGCAATTAAGTCTCTCCATATCACGCAACAATTCATCAATGAGTGCAAAGTCCTTAACTTGACACAGCCCAGAAATGAACCGAGAGTAAGTGAACGGAGATAGCGAAAACCCACCCAAACCCATCTCAGAATATCGCTGGTAGGCTAATTCGAATTGAGATTGTCGAACCAAAACACCGATAAATCGGTTATAGTCCACGCCGAAAACGCGGCATTTTGATTGAGTCATTTCGTCGAATACTTGGATTGCGTTCTCAATGAGGCCTGTTTTGACATAGAAAGCAATGCGAGCGCGATATATGAGGCGTTGTGCGCCCAAAGATTGAATCATGTCAGGGAGATAGGCATAGCAAGTGATTGGATAGTAACCTCATGGAGCAGTCAAAGCAGGACTGTAATGAGAATCATGGAGAAAGAAACCGAAAAAATTAACAGTGTATATACTTCCTATAAAAGAAGCTTACAACGAAGAATAAAGGGTTTAGAGAGAAGATAGCAGGTAGCCTGAAACTGTCAAACTGGTTTTGGCAACGGAGAAAATGCACAGAAAAGTAGTAGAAAGCCGAAACTACTGTTCAGCATGAACGTGAATAAATACGGAGTGAATAAATAAACAACAAAAGGAATATCAAATATTTTTATGAACCAACAATGCCTACATTTAGTTTGGAGACGACTGAGTATTTTATTATAATAATGAGAACATACAATAGTGTCTATCACTCAATTTTTCAAGAGACCCAAAATAACCCAAGCTAACAGAAAAGAGAAACAAAAAAAAATATAAAAGTTTTTTTTCTCACTATTCTTCTCTCTCCTCTCTTCTAGAGATTTTTCTCTCTCACTAAACAACACTCTCTTCTCACTCCCGAAACCTTAAGCTCTCTTCTTGTGCTCTCCATCTCCTCCTTCATTTGCTTCTCTTTTATAGAGATCTTCATGGGTGTGAAAGCCTCCAAGGTGTGAAAGCCTCCATTAGGTGTGAAAGTCTCCATTGGGTGTGAAATCCTCCAATAGATGTGAGAGCCTCCATTGGATGTGAAAGCCTCTATTGAGTGTGAAAGCCTCCAATGGGTGTGAAAGTCTCCATTGGATGTAAAAGTCTCTATTAGATGTGAAAACCTCCAATGGGTGTAAAAGCCTCCATTATGTGTGAAAGCCTCCATTAAGTGTGAAAGCCTCCAAGCCTCCATTATTGAGCTACCATTTTTTATCATCGAAAGTAATTGAGATTTCTGACTTTTCATTTGAGCCAATATTCAACAACTAGTAGTCGAAGGGAGGCGAAGATGGGGCCCAAAATATAAACTTCAATCATTGTGAAGTTCTTTTGGGCTCCGATACATGCATTTAGGCCTCTTGATGGACAACGCGAGTCTGTTTTTTTCTTCTTTATGCAAATGTTTTAGACTACAAGTGATATTAAACTAGATTGTAAAATTGAAGATATCCTATGTGGTAATAAAAATAAGGTACTATGATTTGATGACTGTTTTAAGCGTAAATACTTTTTTTAAAATTAAATAGTAAAAATGCTTATATATATATAATATGTGGAGGTTTGATCAATGCAAGTCATTTACTGATCCAAGCTAAAGACGAAAGCAGGTCAGGCTGAGTTTCGGACCTTGACCCAAGACTCACTCGAGCCTCAAGACACAGACCAGAGCCTAATCAGATCAATCTTAAGAGACTTACACTATTACATACATGTCATTGTGTATTTCACGGACTTATACATTCACCTACATGGGTGTACAATAAGTAGAGGAAAAAAATAATAATGAGTATGTATACACACACATATGTATTGAATTCCTGTCTAAAATGAGAATGATAATCTAACAAATCAGGAACCCTCTTGCTTTACACATAAACCTCGTGACCCCCTTATTGCTTTTGGCTAAACATCTTTTGATACAGAAGAGGAAGCAACTAATTGCTTTTGGTGAACCAAAAATAATTTGAAATGTTATATTTCGTATAATTAGTTGTTTTAATTAAAAATACGAGATTACGAATAAAACTTAATTTTATAATTTTATAATAAATTAAATTTGAACTTAAAATGAGACTCATTTTAGAGTTTGAGTTGAGTATATGGTTAAATATTTTTTAAAAAAATTGAATTAAGTTTTAGTTCAATCCATTCCATGGACAATTTTAATCAACATCTATGCTCGCGTATTAGGAAACTTTGACTAAATAACCTAATTTGTTAGATTATCATTTTTGTCAAATATTTTCATAAAAAATCAATAAAAATTATGTAATTCATAATTTTAAATATGACGTTTTAAATTATTAAATCATAAAAATTTAAGAATAAATCAAATCACATAGTAAATACATGTCTTTGTCTTGTATTCAAATTTATATAAAAAAAAACATTATAACTTATAGAATTATTTAGTTATATATAGAAAATTAGAAATTTAATTTTTATAACAAAGAACAAAAACTAACATCCAACATATACCATCTTGTTCATACTTTGCTAACTTATTTGTTATTCACTTCTATTTAATTTACATTTCTATGGTACTATATTAAAAGTGAAAAATAGATGGAAAATAACTCCCAATCAATTTTAATAGTTGAATAATTATTAGGAGGGCCAAAGATTGTATATAATGTAGTCAAACATTAGTCAATGTTAACCTACTTCATTCATATACAATTAACCTACTTCATTCATATACAATACCTATTCAAATTTTACTGCAAAAGGTCTTGTTTAAGTTAGAACTTTGGAGAGATAAATTAGAGTCGAAGAACTTTAAATTGAGTAGGACTAAGACCAAATACTCGAAGTGTACCTTTTCAAGCTATAGGGTGACTTCCAATGTTGGAGTTAAAGATTGGTTCAGAAATTATAACTCAGAAATAATGTTTTAAGTATCTAGGATTTATTATCTAAAGCAATAGGGAGATCAATGAAGACATAGTTTACTGTATTAAATCAAGGTGGCTTAAATGGAGGAGCGTTTTAGGAGTTGTATGCTACAAAAACACACCATTCAAGCACAAAGGTAAATTCGATCATTTAGCGATTAAGTCAACATGCTATATGTAATAGAATGTTGACCTATCAAACAGGTACATTATCATAAGTTAATAGTAGCGAAGATGATAATGCTTAACCTTATTAGAAGAGATAGGTCAGGAATGTAATGATAAGAGATAATTAAAGGTGACTAATATTAATGAAAAATTAAAAGCCACAAGGCTTATATGGTTCAGACATGTTAAAAAGAGTCATCTTGATGCTCCAGTGAGAAGATGCGAAAAAATTGTACTTAGAGACTGTAAGAGAAAAAAGGAAGGCCTACGAAGAACTAGAGGAAAGTGATCAAGAATGATATGACTTTGTTGGAACTTATCGAGGATATAGTCCTTAATAGAAAACTTTAGTGTACTAAGATAAGAGTAAAAGATCTCACTTAGAGAAGTCTTTTTCTTTCTAATGAGTCTTTTAAACATTTTCCTTCAAGGCTTCAAGGCTTATGTTGTTGGGCCCGGGCCCCGCAAGTCCAAATCCCCGAGGGCGGCCCCTCGGGTCGCGCCAACGTCGGGCGCTCCATAAACCGTCGGACCCGATCCCAACATCCATACAAACACAAATTCGATTCGTATAACATATTCATATTTCATCATCTCAAATTCGTAAAACATATGTCATTCTTATTAGAAGCAATTCAACAGTATTCTCAAATGCAGCGTAATACAAAATAAATTGAAGTCTCAAAATATAAAGTATGCTCCATGCTGACATGCTCGGAGGGCCAACCAAAGGACTAACTTATACAAGTTCCTAGCT
>JANJEY010000003.1:19431100-19450425 GCA_024703695.1 Erythroxylum cataractarum
GAAGAGGAAGAACTTTCGCGGAGAAGAGGAAGAACTTTCGAAGAGAGGCTCCAAGATATTTCAGCTGTTGAAGAAGAAAAACAAATTTCGGGAGGAGGCTTGTGTGTAAGAAGGATAGGTTTGTAAAAAGGAACAAGCTTAGATGTAGAAGAAAGATTACGGATTCGTCGATTAAGTAAAGATAGGTTTTAGTCGGCTTGAGCTATTCTTTAAAATCGCAGAATACGTATTGACATAGGATGAGTATTCTGTGTTTACTTTAAGCCAAACACGGGTTTAATAATTACCGAGGAATATGGTAAGAATAGAATCCCTATTCCTTCGTACCAAACAGGCCGTAACCTTTCATGGTCGACATCTTCCGCCCTCTAAAAGCAAAAACTTCTTGACCATAGTGCCATTAATATATCAAAGTAATAACGAAATTGCTTAGGTAGATATAATGACGACATTGCCCTCCCGTGATAGGAATAATAACGGAATTGGCATTCTGTGTCCTTTGACTCGAGCACAAAACAAGAGCGCTCGACTGTGAGCAACATAATACGAAAACGGAAGAACATAAGAAAGGACAAAATAGATAAAACGTCACGTCTTATCCGGAACTGGCGTTCAGTCCGAAACGGGCAATGGCGGAGCTCCGGCACTCTAGCTCGCTCGGCGGCCGAGCCTCCTCCTCTCCGATGAAGCGCGACGGAGAAGTGTCGCCACTCATTCAAGATTCCGTCCACGACGACGATGACCGCCGACACCATTTCTCCAGAGATCGCGACCGACCCTTCTGGTCCAGTCTCATCTTCTCCTACTTCGGCGACGATCCGAGGTTTTCTCTTCACAGTCTCAGAACCCCTTCACTTATTGTGCTCGCTATTCTCGTTTTCGCTGGATTGACCTCCGTTTACTCCATTTACAATCGGTTGGTGAGTTTGATTTCGATGGAAAAGTTATATTCATTCGTAATTTTGCAGAAAGATTGTCTTTTTTGTAAAACTGGCTACTTTTATGCGACAATTCAGTATTTGCTAAGGTCGTAATGTTAATGGGTGGCTTATTGTATTTGAATCATGGTTTTCTTTGTTAAAATTTCCTCTTTTCTTTTTTCCAGAATACTCCATACTTATGTAGAAAAGATGGAATTGTGCTTCGTTGTCCACATGTAAGTTCTTGAGAAATTAGTTATATATATATATATATTCCACGGCATCATTGTTAGGTTGGTGTGAAATGTGACTTTTCTTTTGGAGAAATTTTTAGTTTGATGAACCTCCTTCACTTTGGGAGAATCCATACTCTGCAACAACCTCTTGGAAGCCTTGTTCTGAGCGTCGTGATACTGGAATTTCAGGTGATTTTCTACTTCCTGTAAATATGAGGTAGAGTATGTTTTAGGCTTTTAGCGAATGGAAAGCTGTTGAAAACTATTGGCAACTACTAATACTTTTGCAGTTGACTGTTGACTCTTCCTATGTTTAACTTCCCTGCATTTCTAAGGGCCTGAAAAAGAAATTGACCATTTAAAACGAGTCTTGTCATACATTAAAGAAATGCTCCTACATTAAAGAAAAAGTCTCTTATTTGACCAGAAGACTTTCTTTCCTACTACACTTCTGTGTTCGGGTTCTAGCTTCCATGTTTGTTTTTCTTTTTGATTAACTTTAGTTTGATAATACCTCCTCAATTCTTGCAGATCTTCCTCATGAGAATGAAACAACTGGTTATATTTTTATCCATGCTGAGGGTGGTTTGAATCAACAAAGAATTGCTGTATGAGTTCCCTTATATCAAATAGTGTATTCAGTTAATTTTTAAAAAATAGTATGTTCGATTATATTCCACAAACTTATGGTAAATAAATTCTATGTTGCAATATAATGTTTGTTTACAGATCTGTAATGCTGTTGCTGTGGCAAAGATAATGAATGCCACCCTTATATTGCCTGTGTTGAAACAGGACCAGATTTGGAAAGACCAAACGTAAGATGATCTGATTTTTTTTGTTATTGTGCACATTAATGTATTACTGCTTGCATCTTACAATTATTTCACAGTGAAGGTCTGCCATCAACATTAAAAATTCATGTTAATACATCTTCATAATGGAATGAAGTTGATAGTGAGATTATATTATGTGTTGATCAAATATGTTTGATGAAATTTATGGCATACTAATCAACTAATGTCGAATTGGCTGTCTTTCAATTGACTGTTTTTTAAAAGTGCAATCATTGGTTTCATGTCTACGTGTTCTTGCAGGAAATTTGAAGACATTTTTGATGTTGATCATTTCATTGACTATTTGAAGGATGATGTTCGTATTGTTCGTGACATACCAGAGTGGTTTACAGACAAAACAGAGTTGTTTTCTAGCATAAGGTTTGGCTTTAGAGTTTGCATTTCTTCATTTCTTTTCTTCTTCTTTTAGGGGGAGCAGATGATATCTTTCACTAAGGCTATGTAGTACAACCAATCACTTTGGGCATAGTTCTTAATTGTCATTTGGTGGAATGAGTCTTTGTTCATGACTAAGTTTGTATTTATGCTTTAGACGGACAGTGAAAAACATTCCAAAGTATGCACCTGCTCAATTCTATATTGACAACGTACTGCCTCGAATCAAAGAGAAGAAGATAATGGCTCTTAAACCTTTTGTTGATCGACTTGGGTAAGTTGTTTTTGTGTTGACATTGTCAGTCTTTTCTTTCGATGAAGAAAATTGGTGCGAACATCTGAGATGTTCCAACTTATCATTTATCCACATTTGTGCCTTGGTCTAGGTATGATAATGTTCCTCCAGAAATCAACAGGCTAAGATGCAGGGTGAATTATCATGCTCTTAAATTTCGTCGTAAGATAGAAAAGATGGCTGATTTATTGGTATCAAGGATGCGAAACCGCACTGGCAGTCCAAATCCTTATATGTATGTGTTGACCAAAATCACTATTCTTTAGCTCTAACTCAAAAGATGCTGATGCTCATTTGTTATTCAGGGCTCTCCATCTTAGATTTGAGAAGGGGATGGTAGGCCTATCCTTTTGTGATTTTGTGGGAACAAGAGAGGAGAAAGCTAAGATGTCAGAATACAGGAAAAAGGAGTGGCCTCGACGTTATAAGGTCAAATATGTGTTAACTTTATGCTTTTTTTATCAACAAGGAAAATCAAATGCTTGATATACTTGCAATTGATCTTATGTGCAGAATGGCTCCCATCTCCATCAATTGGCTCTGGAAAAACGAAAAGAAGGTCGATGCCCTCTTGAACCTGGGGAGGTTGCTGTGATCCTTCGAGCCATGGGTTATCCTAAGGGGACTCAGATATATGTAGCTTCAGGCCAAGTTTATGGTGGACAAAATCGGATGGCTCCATTGAGGAACATGTTCCCAAATTTGGTATCAACTTTTACATTTTATTTTGTTGTTCAAATCATTTATTTCCCTTCGTTTCCACTTTTTTGTATGTATACGTAAATATAAATTGGGCAGACAAGCAGAGACCTTCCAGTTTTGTATAGTTTCCGATATTATGTTTCTTATCCTTCCCATGCTCATCACAAGATTTGTTACCAGGTGACAAAAGAAGAGTTAGCGAGCAATGAGGAGTTGAGTACTTTCAGGAAGCACGTGACGAGTTTAGCAGCCCTCGACTTCTTGGTTTGCTTGAAGTCTGATGTTTTTGTAATGACTCATGGAGGCAACTTTGCTAAATTAATTATTGGTGCTCGAAGGTACATGGGTCACCGTCAGAAATCCATCAAACCAGACAAGGGACTGATGTCTAAATCTCTGGGAGATCCATACATGAGCTGGGTTCCCTTTGTTGAGGATGTGATTGTCACCCACCAGACTCGAACTGGACTGCCAGAAGCGACCTTCCCTAACTATGACCTCTGGGAAAACCCCCTGACTCCTTGCATGTGTAAAGCTTGACCATGTAACTCTTTCACTACTAATATATTTTGAGCAGCATTTCCAGGAAGACTGAGAGTCATCACATCTATAACATTTGGCATGAAAATGATGAAGAATTGAATAGCGCAGCTTTAACACAGGGATGAACTTAAGGATCGCAGTGCACATTAAAAGGTACTGAACGGCTTGCTGGCTGGAGATCATTGTCACATGATTACAGGACTTGAAATGTCATCATTTGCTATATTCTCTTTGGTGTGATGAGCTGCAGTTTTATCTACAAAAGTAGACCAACGTAAGTGGCTTATGTTAAATACAATATGGGGCTGATGATATTTGTAAGTCAATGCCTTGTAGATTACTAGTTGAAAATGTAACGCTTTTTGCAATTTTTGTGGCTATTGCTACTGAATCTGTATGGTTCTTTCAAAACAGCTAAGGATGATAAGTTCCCACTAGTCAGGTTCAATAAAAGCTTTCGTATCTTCTGTCTCTACTGGTTCGGCATTGTCCACTTACTGCCTAAGCTGGGAGTAGATTCCTTGTTCTCTTTAGTCACTTTCTTGAATATGCAAGGAGCCAAGGCATCCTTCGTTAATCATAAATTTTTGCACTTCTTTTTGGGTCAAAATCAATTTCTTGTCTGAATACATGGTTACTCTGTGCTCCTCTGTGAAAAAGAGTGTCCACCCAAAGTGTCCCATTCCACTACACTTTTCTTGAAGCAAGGCCACTTTCAAATCAAACTTTTTTTGGGAATTTGACTTTCAAATCAAACTTGTTTATCCTTGATTTATAATTAAGGCAAAACATTTCATAACCATAAATAAGTTATACTCAAATTTTCTTAGTGACTTTCTTCTTCACCCTACATAAATTATTTGTTCTTCTGCTTCAAGGACGTGTGTGTCTGCTAAATATTGATGGTGCTAATGGCTTACTGGGGAAGTCGTGGCCTGACTTAGATATGCTTCCCTTTAGGATGGCTTTGTGATGCAGGTGACAAATTTATGATCGTCGTAAGCTTCTATTCAAGTGCACTCTTTACTAATTCCATGCAAGAAATAGGTAGGCAAGCATTAGCGACCATATCTATCCCATGTTGAAACTACGTAAGAGGAACGGAAGTACGTTTTGGCCACCAGGCATTCGGTGCTGGATTCTTAAATTCAAAACATCAAGGTTCTAATGATGATTACAAAGACCGTCTAGGAATATAGAACGTATCTTTGTTTATTGCCACAACTCAGGCTGAGTAAGACTAAGCACAGTCAAGAACAAAGAGTGCACATCCATGGCTCTTTACCTCCATTGATATTGAATCACCTTCCGTTCTTACGTCTCTCCCACTCCAGATTTCTTTCCCTTTGCATGAAGCTCCATTCAAGTTTCCCCCTCCAAGATCCTTGACCACATCCGACACTCTTGTAGATATCAATGTCATTTCTTGGTTCAGGTTGAAAAAGGCCAAATATACCTCTCCTGAGTAAATTAATAAATTCATTGTTAATAGTTACACTGAGAACAAGAATACAAGTTAACGCTGTTTGACCTTGATCTGTATGTTTGACTGAGCAAGAGACAGAGAGGGGGGGAGGGTATCTTTCAAATTATGAGCATGCTTTTCTGGATTCCCTCTAAAAGGATGAAAAAGGACAGAGAGGGGGGGAAGGTATCTTTCAAATTATGAGCATGGTTTTCTGGATTTCCTCTAAACGGATGAAAAAACAAAGTCACAAGTCATCACTCATTCTTCTAAGAATGGTTTATCACGCTAATTTAAATGACAGTAAAGGGACACGAAATAATCTATGCTTGAAGCCAACTTCATCAAGTTTTGAAGAAATCAAACCTCTTCTTCCTGTAGCAATCCAAGAACGGATGCCGCCAACGCCATCATTAGCTGCAATTTTTAACACTCTGAGATGATATGAATCATGGGCTCAAATGTGTGCAGATTTCGGCTTTAAACACATTACCTTTAACTGAATTTACAACAACACAGAGACCAGAATAGTTGCTAATGAGGGCTCCATCATTGGTCAACTTCCACATCTGTCAAGGGTATGAATTCATTGTTTAAGTATCTTTCACTCAAATCTAACTTATACAAGGAAGACATATCAGATTCACCAAATTAAAGGTCGCGGTAAACAATATTGAAACAGTAACAGACGGATCGGGATTCTATGAAGCAATGCATTCCCATGGGCACTATCAGTCAAATAACTAACCGTATTTCTTTGAATTGCATTTAATGTTTTCTATTGTTTCCAATTGATTTGTGTGGGAAAAACATTTTCCGCACTTCCTTCTCCAGCAAAAGTTTAAAAGCTCGTTCTTAGAATTACCTGGTTGGCATCCCAACGGCAAGGTGAGAATGAACTGCCCTTCAATCCTCTAGCAGTTTTCTTAGTTCTGGGAGAAGCATCCAAGCAGAATTCCAACCCATCACTCGCAAATAAATTGAGCTTTCCTTGCTTATAGATCACCTGCTCATCACTAAATTGCCATCCAAAGAATCATATATATGGAAGCATTAGTGATATCTCACTTAGAATAGTTTAATTAAGGAAAGGCTCAGTGTGATTACAGAGCAAAGAGATTCTTTCTCTTGTATAGGCATATAGGTTCACGGCCCTTCAAGGTCTTTTTCCAGCAGACCTGCTCAACATCTTGGTCAAGAGCCTCAACCAACCAACCATTTACTTTGGGATCTTTGCAGCTTCTACGACCCAAAACATATGCATCAATTGGATGTCTTCTAGATATTTTTGCTTGAGGGGTAATGCGACTTGAAGTCAGTCTCAGTCTGCCAGTAACATAAGGAAACTGCAATTCGCCAATAATACATTACTAATTATATTCCAGAGGGCAACATATATATCAACAAAGCTTAACTTGCCTCCTTGTTTTTTGAGCTAAAATAATCTATTTCCAGCAGCGTGGGGTTAGTAATCAAATTATAGGTGGCATCATCAAGTTTTCTGGCATCTCCTCCAAAAAAAAGTGGAGACCTCGCCATTGCCCACAAAGTCATCTGCAAATGGAGATCCATAGCAATGATAAAATAGTTGCTATGCACTAGCAAAACTAAATCCAAGTATAGAGTTATACATACTTGAGTTTGTTTCTCCTCTGGAGTAAGGTTAGAAGATCTGTGTGGACCTTCATTAGAACCTATAACACATATATACTTTGCAGTTATGAATGCAGCACTAGATCATAAGTCCAAGGTCAGACGGCAAAAATATACTTCATTTATTTTTAGTAGTTTAAAATGAAAAGCACATCACCTGCAACAATTAATCAATAATACACGTGAAAAGAAAGTGACAGCAGCAGAATGTATATCACCTGGATCACTAAGCCATCCTAAAGGAAGCATGTCTAAATCAGGCCACGACTTCCCTTGTAGGCCCTTGGCACCAATCATATTGGCAGTCGAGAAATCCCTAAAGCAGAACAAATAATTCATCAAGAAGGCTAAAGAAGTGAAATAAGAAGAATAAGAATGAAGCCAAAGAGATAATGAGAAAGATCAAATTCCTATGTTTATGCCTTTACTCTGCATTGAAAACATATTACCTCACCTGGTAACATCAAAGTGACCTGCAACATCTCGCCATGTATCCCAGTCATCCCCCGTTATCCTGTACATGTTGACCAGTCCACAAACATCCTTGGCCATACTTGGGGTCACACTGGTTCCAGGAGATAGAGAATACAGAATAGGATGATCAAGCTTTTGCAGAACCTGGCAAGAGTCATTCTTTTATCAGCTGTCGTGAGGAGAATCAGATTGCGACATTGTTAATCTCTCAGAATATGTCGCATACCTCTGACACGGTTGTTATCTCATCTAAGTCCAAGTCATCACCAAATACACAATCATGCTTAACTGATAAAATGATGAGAAAAAAAAAAAAAAAACAATGAAAAGTCAGGAAACCCAAATGAAGTCATTAAGAATATTAACTTAACTTACAATCAGAGAGAAACAAGTTTCATTTTCATGTCTAAAACCAAAACATGTACTATCTCAAGTTTTCCATCCTAAGCATGCCTGAACCATAGGCAAACAAGCTCCTAGATAAAACTAAAAGTACACATAAAATAAAAAGTTGTTGAGAAATAAATAAAGCTTCGGTTCCTCTAAATAACTCTCTAGTTCAGTAAGTTTGTGAGTCTAAAACTTCTACTTCAATCCGATAGTTGGCTGCTATAATCATCTTTGATGACAAGCTCCAGTTAGCAAGTGAATCTACATGGGGACTCAAGGTAATTGTGATCAGTTCAAAATCAAGCTTGACAAAGTTTAAGGATTCAAGATTGAATACCCATAGGATCATGGGCTCAGCGTATCTGCAAGGTATGAAATTCCTGCAAAATCCTTTCACTAGAACAATATGCATTCCTTGAATTACATGGATAGTAGTGCAGTATTGTTCTATTCATGAAAATTTTGCTGCTACTGAAAAGAGTTGATGGAAAATATTATACGGCAGAACTCTTCATAGCATTCTCTAAAAAAAATGTGAAAATTTCCAATCTTTAACATTTATACGGTTAGATAGGCCTAACTTAAGTGTCAATTACCAAAATCAACACCCCACTCCGCATACTGTTGATAGAGTGACCTCAAGAAGGCTCTTCCTGCTCCTAGTTTGGTGTTTACACTCATGAAGCCATGTGGCATCCATGCACAAGCCCTTTCCTTGATCCCTATATCTGTTGCCCTCCACACACGTCCGGACTCGTGGTAAGTGCCGCCCTAACAAGAAGTGAAAAGAAGAAAGTTTCTTAAAGTAGTAATTCTTCAGTACTAACGGATCACTTCTGTAAGCTGACATTTTTGGAATTCTAGCATAACAGTAATGAAAGGAGAAGAAAAGGAGAAACAAGTAGAAAACTAATTATGTATAAGGTAAGGGAGAAATACCGTTGTAGTATCCAAGATAAGGGAGTTTGCATTGTAAGCTTGTGTGCTTATTCCTCTCATAACATGGATTCCAAATTTCAAACCCATATCGTGCACTTTCCTCGCCACTTCCGTGAATCCCTTTCCTCCACGTGAAGATGGCCATCTACCTGGATCAGGGATCATTCTCCCCCATTCATCAATGACATCAAATCCAAGAGAATCTGTGTACGCACCAGGCACCTTTCTCCTATACCAAAGGAAATCTACCACAACATACTGTATACAATTGCACATAGAGAAATAGCAGAACCAATGAACGTTTTTTTTCAACAAACCTCAACGGTGCTTAAACTTTAATGCTGATGCTTATACCTCATATCCGAAACTAAGTAGACGCTTGGAAACAATTTCCGCGTTTTGGAGGAATTCTTCTTCAGAAATGACCCAAGAATAGGAATCGTAAGAATTCCATCCTCTTGGTGGGAAGCTAGCACGCTCAGGTGTCACCCTGAAACCATTTGATTCACGGAACAGTTAAACAAAGTTGAACTTGTGGGAACAGAAGCGTTTGCCGACAAAATGCACGGAATCAATCAGGCATATGTATGTAAATCGCATCTTCCTCTACAAAATGGCTTCTTTATGAGGACAATCAAATATCAAACACCGTTACGACATTCCATATAAACTCAGATGGAGATGTGAAGTGAACAAACATCTCTAATCAGAAATCATAAATCTAACACAGAAGAATCCTCTTTCTTCCCAAAACCAGAAAACAGATGAGATCAAGGACAGCAGAGAGGGATGTACCTGTAAATCCAAAAGGACGACAACAAGAACAACAGAGAGCTCAAATGTTGAATCTTCATGGTTTCTACTTTCTGAGCACTGAAAGGATAATACTCGTTCATATATATACTCTGCAAAACTACTCCCTTTGACTCTTTAACAAGTCATTCAGACACAGCTACTCTCGTGTCCCAAGATAATCTACTCTGGGTGGGAACCAATAATTACTTCCCTGTTCTGGATAGATATTTCTCGTGTCTTCAAATTTATTTTATGGGTTGTCGGGAAATTTTCCAATGTTTTGGATGTAACCACGTGTCAGAAGCTATATTTTCTCGGAGGAACGTAAATATCGACTTTTGATATACCACTCCATATCAATGTTTACCATTGTCAAGATTTGAACTTTTTGATCAAATCAAGAAAAAAATATTACCACTCCATATCCATATTTACCATTATCAAGATTTGAACTTTTTGATCAAATCAAGAAAAAATGACTCAAATTACGCCATAAATCTTAGATCTTTAGATGTTTATGCACTTACAAGTACTGCCTCTGCCCTATAAAATAGTCCTATATTCCCTTTATCTCCATGAAAAAAAGGAAAGAAAGCAGCACGAACGGTAAGTCGGCATCATACGATTAGTGCAGATATTGGTTATTGATAACCTCCAACTCCAAGTCACCTACTTGGCGTTTTCCCCGCACGTTATCACTTATTATAAGCCCTCAACAAGACAAAGAAGAGCATCAGCAAGCGGCGGTTTTGTCGTAAATACACTGTTATAGACTCATACCAACATAAGCTTCCAAAACAGAAGTCAAGTCCTATTTTATAGCCTATAAGCTCCTATATACATAAGTTTTATGGTGATACATCTTTGTCAACTAGTATTTTGGGTCAAGTGTTTGACAAACTAAACTATAGTTTTTATATAAAAAATAAAAAGCCATCTTTAATTCTTTGTTGATCAACACTAATAAGGATAACTTAAAGCATACTAGATTGGAGAAACAAGAATTAGTATAAAATTTAATATTAGGCTTTATGAGTAATCATATATCTTTATCATCTCTTGTATCATTTTGTATGAGCGAAAATTGTGATTAGTAAAAGAGTGTTTACATGGTGACAAAACGTAGAAAGATAAGCAATTGACAGGAAAAATCACAGGTAAAGCTCTGGCCTCAACTACAAGGCCTGAAAAAAAGTGAGAGGAGGTTTAAGGAAATCCAGGAAAACGAATAATCATAAATAATATACATGCTCTTAAAGTCAAAATTAATAAATTAAACTTAAATTCAAACTTCTATCATCTTACTAGTTAGGCTTATTTTCTTATCCCTAAAGTAACTCTTAAAATATCGAAATCACAAAAATTTTGAAAAAGTAAAATTTCAATTCGTTTTATAATAATAAATATTATTATTAAAAATCACCTATTTATTAATTAACTATTCAATTTTTATCTTTATTTATTTAACAATAAATTTCTTCAATTAAATTTTAACTTTTTCGATAAATAATGATAATTTTATTTTAAATTCTTTACTAATTTGATGAAATTTTTAAATTTTAAATATCTTATTTCATCAATTAATTTTTAGTCTAATTTTTAAAATATTTGTTATGTCAATAATCCAAATGTTTGGAATAAAAAATTACTTATTACCATCCAAAAGAAATAAAAGAGATTATGTCAAATACGATGCTTTAACCTTTATGACATGTAAGCAAATAAAGAATACATGGAGACTGGAGAGTCCATCCTTATTCTTAAAATGCATATTTAATAAATATTTTAAAGAAAAACCCTAATCTATCTCTCAAACACCTACCTGTCGTCCTCGCTCAAACGCAGACCAAACCTCATTTTATTTTTGAGTGTTACCTTCCTCTCTTTTGCTGTCGTGCGCCCTTCTTCGTCCATCACTCCGTCGGCTTCTTTGACGGGACATGCTGCTTCTGCGTGCTTCTTGCTCGCCGTTGCTTCTTTGTTGATGTCTCGCAGTTACTTCTCAGTGCTACCGCCTCTCCTCTCCGCATTGGCTCGCGACTGCTTCTTCATTCAAACGAAAAACAGTAATTTGGAATTCTCAACGAAGATTTTTATTGGGAGATTCGAGGATATCAGGATAATGCAAGAGGAAAGAAAATTATGGAACAATACGAAAATAATCAACTCTAAACTGCGTGTAGTGTACAGGAGATGCAGTAACATGTCGGACACGTGTTGCTGTACAATGAACCTTAATTTTGTACAGCGGGTGGACCTAGCCGAGGTCCAGCCGGGCTCGAGAGAGCCTAGCCCAAATTATATTTTTTAAAATGAAAATGTAAACACAAATTTGTTTTATTATTAAATTTTCAAAAAGTAGAGTTCGTATCTCATTTTGACCAGTTGACCTATTTACTTCAAGTTAGGCTAGCCTAAGCCCAAACCCGAACCTTACTTCAACACAGTAAACGCCTTTGATGACTGTAAATTAATTAATTGCTTCCAGGGTTCCTTTTTTCCAACAATCCCATCAAGTTAATCGTTGCCAAGCTCAGGTATGATTTCCATGAATCACAGGATTATGGAACTGAATACTACGTCTGCTGGGTCTGACGACAAGTGGTCCAAGACGCAGACTACGCTGACATTTTACTCTATCTACTCGAACTGATAAATTTCTGGGATTTTGAAATTTTTACAGAGAGTTGCAAGAGCATCAATGTCGACCATAACTACTACTAAGATATTTCAGTTGATGTTCCCAAGTCGTATGTTTTGCATAAATTGGCTAAAGCTCCATTTAATGGGGACTTTGTTATATTCTTCTGCCTACTCTGCAAAGTGCAAACTGTAAACAATTTTATGCTACACATTGTTAACAAGTCTCACTTCTTTGTTTAATAATCTTTATAGACATTTCATACAAGATTCTTAAAGATTGCGGGGTACTAACTACATTCAAAGTTCTACCTAGAGCACATTCAAATAACGATTTGGTTTCACTTCACCTGTCCATTGAACTTGAATTAACAGGTCAGGTTAATGCATCAAGTAATGAATCATAAGGGCAAGGTTCATTGACTCTTATTTTAATATAAATTACGAAAGGAACAGAAAATCTTCTGGTAATATTTTATAACGAAGTTTTTGCTGCACTAATGAACTCTACAAGTAGAGAAGATACATTGTATAACAAGAAAAGGTAGTGAATGATGACTAGAAGTCAAGCACCACCAAATCCCAATCCTGAACCCATTGACATCACTTAATATTACTAGCTTTATGCCTTGTGCTTTGCACTAATTTAAATAATATTTTACATAAATTGAATCATTAGCGATAACATATATTTATAATATTTTAGATAATTATCTATAACATTTTTAATGCAAAAAAGTAAATTTTATAATATTTTGAACTATTATTCTTGATAAATTTAGATTTTCATAAAATTAAACATTTTTTTCTCTGTAAACCACAAAACTGGAGCCTGCGAAAGGACGCATGTATCGATCAGCAGACGAGTTGCCAGTCAAACAACAATTCTGGCAAGCAGCTTGGTAAAGGAAAGTTAATACTGTTACGCCAAGTAAAAGAATTAGACTTTTCTCTTTACTCTTGAGTCTCGGTCTCACCAATCGGCAGGAGGGAATAGGGATTAGTCATTGTCCTTTTATGCATCTTTTAGTCCTTTTTTTTTTTTTATTAACTTATGAGGTGTTCTGTGATGGTCCCAATTATGAGAAGACATATTTAAGTCATTTATTTTCAGACTAATCTTTGCTCGTACCGGGTCAGCCCGTAAGGGGCAAAGTACTGACCAAACAGATTTTTCCATTCTCATAACTCAAACCCAAGATTTTTAATTAAGAGATAAGAATGTTGAACCACTTATACCAATCTATTTAATTTTTTAATCTTATTTGATCGCTGACCATGAAATGAAGGCCATTAAAGCAGGGATCATAAGGTTCAATATGGCCTTGCAACAGGAGCAGAGAATCAATGGAAGATGCAAAACAAAATTTGTCTTTGGCATTTATTGAATTCGCCCATCTCTGTCACTTGTCCTCTTGCCTTCAAAGTCTATGGCCTTGGCTCTTGGTCTTCTCCAATTATTGGTTGTCTGCTTCTTATTGGGCTAACTCCCTCGGAATTTCAGTCCTCCAAGTAATTGTGGCTAAGGTGCCGAGTGTTCCGTTTCTATTTTTTGTGTTATCATTTATTTATTTATTTATTCATAGTTATATAATTATACTATTAATAATATTAAATTAAGTAGAACATAAATTAATATACAAATAATTATTTTTAAAATTTGAGAT
Organism: Erythroxylum cataractarum; assembly: GCA_024703695.1. Taxonomy (NCBI): domain Eukaryota; kingdom Viridiplantae; phylum Streptophyta; class Magnoliopsida; order Malpighiales; family Erythroxylaceae; genus Erythroxylum; species Erythroxylum cataractarum. The sequence continues at coordinate 19,445,052 of JANJEY010000003.1, forward strand.
TTGTGTATTTTAAAGGTCATTTTATTAAATATTTCTCAGATTTTAACACTTTTCTTATTTTAAAAATATTTTATTTCAATGTTTAAAATCAAATTTAATTATACTATTTGACATACATTAAGTAAATATGTTTATGAAATTAAAAACTCAATCAATTAAAAATTTTAATTAAAAAAGAATAAAAAAAACTCTAAAATTATTTAAAATCCGTACTTAATTGTTACTTGTGTCAATTCCAACCTTTTTATGACTTCATATCTCTTGTCTAATTTTATAGTGTCTTATTATATTCTATGAATCTCAGCCATTTATTTATGTGAGTTCCGTATAGGTTTCGTATAAATGAATGCAAGTCATGTATAAATAAATAACTGAGGTTCATGAGATAAAATAAAACATCAAAAATTAGATAAAAAAGACTGCATTTTTTATAACCAGAAAAGCTTGAACTTGTTAAGAATTTATTATTTAATAAATAAAATATTTCGTGGTTTTTTAAAACAAGCATCTGAAAGAAATTTCTTTAGAATTTGATGGACATATATCCAATTAAGGAGACTATTGCCAGACTTTGGCGCCTTCTCAACTGGCTAGAAATTTCTGTGCTCTATATATGTACCCAACACAAACGCAGCACAAGATCTAAGCGTCAGACACAGATTTGGTGCGCAGTTTAAGGATCTCTGCCCTTTTTACTTGCTCAAAGCTTAACTAACTTAACCATTTCTTGAGTCTATTCATTTCCTTTCTTCCTCAAATTTTCCTTCATTTTCTCGGTGTCCAAACATGAATTCTGCAGCTCTCAACACTCTGCCTTTTCTTCTCTTAAGACCACCAAGTCGCACTTTCACTCACCTTAAACGAACCCAACCGATGATTTCAACTTGTAATACAAACCCTGATTTAAAATCGGATACTAAAACGTCAAACTTGTCCGTTCCTCGTTTTGCGAAGACTGAGACACCGGTGGCCACAGCCAGTTTTTCCTGCTCTGCCACCCAAGATCCTGTATCCGTTAGGCTTCGACGCCTTGTTGTGGAATTCAAGTCCCTAACCGAGCCGATAGACCGCGTGAAGCGGCTCTTGGATTACGCGGCTCGGCTGCCGCCCTTTGACGAATCGACTTGTTTGCCTGAGAACCGAGTAGTCGGGTGCACCACTCAGGTGTGGGTGGAGGTGAAAATGGATGAAAATGGAAGAATGAGGTTTAGAGCGGGCAGTGACTCAGAGATTACGAAAGGGTTTCTGTCGTGTCTGATTTGGCTGCTCGACGGTGCTACGGCGGAGGAGGTTATGGCGGTGCAGGTGGAGGAGCTAGAGGCGGTTAATGTGGGGATGCACGGTAGGGTCCAATCAAGAGTGAACACATGGCATAATATATTGATTAGTATGCAGAAGAGGACTGAGAGTTTGGTGGCAGAGCAAATCGGACGATCGCCCGAGGGGCCGTTGATTCCTCTGATCGTCGATGGTTTAGGTGATGACGGGAGTTTGAGCGACACTCGGGTTCAGGTATTTATAATATCCAAATAGTTGGAGTATGTGTTGTTGTTTGTGAATGTTTAGTAGATGGAGTTAATAGGTTTGAACTTGTGTTAGACCACGTTAAAAAAATCTTGCTGATTGAGTCCTTTGTCTTGGATTCCATGTTTGATTCTGGGGGTTGATATTTTTGTGTTCTACGATATATACAGCAATCCAGATGGCAAGAGTTGGACACCAACTTGTCAAGGCCATAAGCGCTTGACCTTTTTATTCATTTGCGAGCAATACGATACACTGTGTTTGTAAAGGTATTTACTTCACTTCTCCCCATTTAGGTCCTTTTCGGTTAACCGATGGCTTAACTCATGTAAGATTTATCACTATGCAATCTGGGTTCCTACTATAGTGTTCTGAATATGAAAGTTAATGAACTAAAATGGGATGTTAGTAGTTGAAATGCCATGCTCCCACTGGCAGATGAATCGGACTAATTGAAGCTGTTATATTAATTGGTATAAGTTCCTTTCCATTTTTAATGGCAATTTATGGCCGATCATTGTGGATGTAGTGATAAATGTTCTTTATATTTTGCTGGGATTAGATACTTCTTCTTGTTGCTAATTTAACTCCATGTTCATGATAAAGATGTTAACAAAGTTCGCTGCAAATGATTCTGGTGATTATGGTATCGGCTTTTCAGTTAACAAATGACACATTGCAGAACTTATATTCACTTTACTTATATCAGTTTTCTTCTTGGAACACCCCTGCTTCAGCTTACAAAAGTGAGGCTCTCCTATAATATTATCTACAACCATTGTCAGATTTATGCTTTCTAAACTATTTTTAATATCAACAATCTCACAAAGTGCAAACTGTGAATTGATTTCGAATTTAAGCCCTGTCAAATAGACATTCATGATGACTTCTGAACTGCATTCATCTGCATGAGCCAGATGTGACTCTTGGAAGTATTTCATGATTCCCTGGTGAGAAATATTTCGTTTCAGCCTTTAAAGCTGGGTATTCAAGTCTTGGCTTTTCGGCCACTTGCAAGTATTGGATGTCAGCTAGTTCTCCTGGCGAGATACGTAAGGTTTGTTTCCTCAAATTGGAAAGCATCTGTCTTTACATATTTGAGAGTATTGAGATTCTCTGACTTGGATTTTGCAGGCCAAGAAAGAGGATCGTGATGGCTGACAAAGTCATGTGATTAACAGTGTTCTTAGTCCTATGCAGCAACTTATTGAATCTTCGTTGTCTTGGCAACCAATTTGGGACCAAATCATAAATTTGTTGAACTTTCAAGCCATGCCAGCCTTTTGTATTAGAAGGTCATTCAGTAAATGGATTCTGCCTAGAAGACTGAAGTTTTTTTTAACAGTCTTATCAAATGTAATTTGCCTATTGGGGCTGCAGGTTCTGTTATTTCATGAATTTGTCCACTTGCAATGCGTCTTTGCCATGCAATGTAAACCTTACTAGTCCTAGTGAATCATAGAGATGAATCTCAACCAGTTTATCATTGTCTTCCACCTTCTAGTTCCTTAGCTATCATTGTTTTCTTAGTCAACGGTCTGAAATTATCAATCTAAATCCATACGATTTGATTTTAAAGTTGACAATGCTTGATCCTTAATAATGTTAAATTTGGATTTATATAATTTTTCAAAAACTTCTTATTAAAAGCACGGAAAAATGATGCTAAAAAGGGTCGTGGAATGTGATTTCCAGTTCCAGGGGACAGAGAATATTTAATTGGCAAAAGCCATGGATTTAACGACAACAGATGCAACCTGGGGGTTGTGGCTTGTTTTGTAATTTTAAGAAAGCCCTAAAAAATAGGCAAATGAACGGACACCACGCGCACCAAGAAGGGGAAAAAGTGCAGATTCCCCCGAAAGAATCCTGACCGTCGAAAAGTGGGCTCATATCAAGTCTATGGGCTTTTGATGCGTGGACACTATCTATTCATAGACTTTGAGCAGAACGTGATCTTTTTTCTACATCCACCAAACCACCGCCTACAACTTGATCCCACTAAAACGAAACAGTGTGACAACCAGCGCGTGATGAAATCTTAAAAATTTAAATTTCTAATTCTGGCTCATAATAATTTAAAAATAAAAGTGAAAATATGACAAAAACCGGAAAATTGAACAACCGTTGTAGACGCTCTTTTTCTCACCTTTTCTTCTTCGCACTTTATCGGAGCTCCGGCTCCCTAATCGGATCCCCACCTCAGTTACCCACCCACCCGCTCCTCTCTCTCTCCTCTAAGTCACCTATTTAAAGCAAACCTCAAAAACTGAAATAAATCAAAAAGATCTCTTTCATTTTCTTTTCTTGTTGATATTTAATTTAATTGTCAGATCTTTGAGAGCTCTTCCGGATTTCACCAAATGACGTCCAAACCGTGGGGCGGAATCGGGTCATGGGCCGCCGAGGCCGAGCGCGAGGAGTCCGAGGAACGGGAGGCCGCCGAGGCCAGAGGGCCGTCGACGGAGTCATCCCAGAGTTTTCCCAGCTTGAAGGAGGCGGTGAACGCCAAGGCTAAGAAGAAGAAAATGTCTCTCAACGAGTTCCACTCAGCCTCCGGAGGCCTCGGAGGCGGTGGGCGTCAGGTTGAGTCCAAGGGGTTAACACCTGATGAGATGCTCCGCCTCCCTACTGGCCCCAAGGAGCGGTCTCCGGAGGAAATGCAGTACGGACGCGGTTTCTCGTATTATAACCGTAGCGGTCCATCGCCCGGGGGGCGGGAGAGGGATGGTTCGGACGGGTCATGGGGCGGCGGTCGGAGGCAGTACGGAGGGTTCGAGGATGAGCGGAGGGGCCCGCCTCCTAGGGTTTCTGATTTTGATCAACCTTCGAGAGCCGATGAGGTTGATAATTGGGCAGTGGCGAAAAGGGCAATTCCATCCTTCGAGTCGAACCGGCAACCCCGTTATGCGTCTCTTGGAGGCGGTTCGAGGGCCGATGACGTTGATAATTGGGCAGCTGGGAAGAAATCGATCCCTACTCGATCTTCCACGTTCGGGTCGGGTTTTCGTGATTCGGGGCCTGAACAGGATCGGTGGACGAGGGGAGGAATTCGTGAACAAGAACGCGAGAGGCCCAAATTGTCCTTGGATCCGCCGAAAGGAGAGTTTGGAGGGAATGATTTGGCGAAAGCAAATAGGCCAAACCCGTTTGGGGCAGCGAGGCCTAGAGAAGAGGTTTTGGCAGAGAAAGGATTAGATTGGAAGAAGATGGAAATGGAAATGGATGCGAAGAAAACTAGTTCACAATCAAGTAGGCCGACGAGTGCACAATCGAGTAGGCCTTCGAGTGCACAATCCACAAGGTCCGAGGGACAAGGCATGCAACAGGGGTTGGAGAGCTTGGGGGCAAAACCGAGGCCAAAGGTTAATCCTTTTGGGGATGCTAAGCCTAGGGAGGTGTTGTTGCAAGAAAGAGGCAAAGATTGGCGGAAGATTGATCTTGAATTGGAGCACCGTGGGGTTGACAGGTCCGTATTTCGTAAGATTATTACGTAGTATTGTGGAAATGATGTTTTGAGAATGTCCATACATTTTTCATTATCTTTTTATGATTTATGGATGCGATGCTTTGAATAGTTTTTAACTTTTTATATCGCAAGCTGTTTTCTTCTTTTCTGTGGATGGTTTCATTAACCTCAAAGCTTTTGGCTGGTATAGGACTTGTATTCCATGTTTTGACGTGAAAATGATGATAATATATATAGCATTTGGATTTGTGGTGATGATTTAGAATCTTGATCTATTGGATAAACTCCGTTAATCTAGCTACCGTAACTTTGTTCTACCTTATAGTGAATTTGGACTGTGGCTACTGAAGAACATTTGTATGTTGGTGGCCATGTTTATCA
>JANJEY010000003.1:19486403-19501836 GCA_024703695.1 Erythroxylum cataractarum
AAACACATAAACAAAAATATCAATATTATCATCCTTCATCTACGATGTTCATGAAAAATATCCATTTTTCTCTTGTTTATGTAATGTTAATAACGCACCAAATTTATCTCATATACCAACAACTCATAAGGATTTACATGCACTTGATAAAACTTCAAATTCTTCAAAACCTCAAGAAGCCCTAATTTCTCATACCCCCCACATACATCATCTTGAAGGTGGATTGGTTTAGCTTTTTCTTGTGGTAAAAGAAAAAAAGATAACAAAGTGGGAGGGGTAATAGACAAATGAAAGCAAGATGCATCTTTGGTGAAGGTTTGATGAAAACTCTGTAAAAAAGAAGAAGCTTGAAGAAGATAGCTACGAAAAAGAGAACTAGGACAAGAACAACAGTACTTAGTCTTTCAAGTTATAAGAAACGTGACTTGGTCTTTCAAATGAAAAGAATGGTAGACTTAGTAAGATTTGGCTTGGCTTGGCTTGGCAAGTGACACTTGTCACTTGTCCATTTATCCAATTTCTAAAACTTTAAACTAGGTTTTCTAATTAAACCAGTCTAATCATCTCTAAAATTTTACTCCAATTTGTCTTTAAAATTTTAATATCATCATCTCACAAATTCTAAAATCATATGTAAAATTTCTTCATTATCATTTAACTCTCATTTCTATTTCCATTCATCAATTTACTTACCACTTGGCATTTTTTCTAGTCCAGTAATATCCAACATTTTAAAAAAATTTCCTAAAATTTTTAATCCAATAATTACACTCTCCAAATTAGTTTTCAATACAAATAAACCACAATTCACAATAAAATCACATATCACATATAAAAATCAATTATACTTGAAAATTATCAATAAATGCATGTACAATTATTTTAATATGCAAAAGTTAGTATTCATATGTATATGTATGTCATATTATGCGTGAGCATGAATTACACTTTCTAATTTCACTATAATCTCACATATATACTATTATAGCCTTAACATGAGTAACGGGATGTTACAAGCACATAAAGACAATATATATGCTCATACTTTGATTGTAACAAGTACCTTGCTGATATATAATTAGTTGCATTATCTATAATAAAATGCACAACATTTTATGGTCCAACCCACTCAACAATTTCAAAAAATAATTCAGACAAAGCAAGAACACTTTCTACCATATTAGAAGTATCAATAGACTTGATAAAAGTTGTTCTAATATCATATCGAATTAAGAAATTAGTCAAGGTTCTTTGTCATTGAACAATGCACCCATCTATCATAATAATGCATCATGTTGTTTCCCAATTAGACTTCTGTGTATCCATAATCAATTGACATTTTTTTTAAAATCTTAAAGCAACGGCATATGAATCTTTAATAAGAAAGTGTCTTAAATCTTGGACTATTGTCATTGTAGCATCTATTGTTTCTTGAAAATAGAGTGAATTCAAAGCATTTAAAAAATACATGAATGATAAAAACCATCTAGCCTATGCTCATTTACATTGCAAAACAACATCCTTATCAACCAAAATACTTTTTAAACTAGGAGGAGAATTAGAAATAGTTCCTAAAGGAAAATAAGAATCTATGTTAACAACATTTTCCCTTTTTCCTTTATCTAAGACATGTTTGATTCATTATATCCAATAGATACATTATGAGCCTTTTTATTTTCCTTTTTTGTCACTTCAAATAATTTCCAGTCTTTTCACATACATCAAATGGTATTTTTTTATAAGAAGCAATATTATCCTTAACATAAGAAAATTTTTTCATTCTATAAATTCCTCCCCCTTTAAATATTCGTCCGTAAAACATGCAATTATACTAGGTATTTCCATTAGACGTTTGAGAAGAAGAAAAATAATCTCATGTTGGATCAGACTTACTATGATAGAGGATGCTAAGTTAATTGAATCTTTTTTTTTATAATTTCATATCCTCCTTTTTAATGTTAATGTAAAAAGTAGAAAAATAATTTACAATATCTACCAAAATAGCCAAATAAGATTAAAATATCTTTTGCTTTTTATTCAATATAGAATAAATGTGACACGAGTACTTATAAAAAAGAATAAAAATTTCTATTTGTATTAATTCACTCTAATAAAATTTGAGAAAATTAATTTAGAAGTAGTCCATTATCATGAAAAAGTAAAATCAATGAATTAAAGGTTATACTAAAAGCTTCTTCGAGTCTTTTTTTATGAACAGGTAAGCTTAAGTTTGCTATCAGGTTTATACTTATTATAATAAAAAAAAAGCAATTAATGTTGATAAGTAAAATATATAACTCAATTCACAAGTTATTGTATGAATAATTATATTATTATTTTCTTCAAATTAATTTAAATAAATAAAACTCATTGTAAATATTAAAGGAATCAATATAACTTATAGTAATATCAAATTAAATTTAATTATGGTACAATTAAAAATTATAGTTCAAATATGGTTAAAGTAAATATAGAAAAAATTTAAAAACATAAAGTGAAATAATTAGATGGACATAAACACTTAAAAGTATTATTGATTAAATTGAAAGCATGTCAAAAATTAAAGAAAAGTACATAACCTATTCCTTCACCCTCTTTTCTTTAGTGTTACCACACAAACCAGTAACTTTAAAAGACTACATTACAATAATATTTCTTAATGAAGAAAGAGCCTAATTATGTTTCTTATAAAATTTTGTTAATATAGCTTATAAGTCTATATCTCATTATCTCTTTGAAACTAAGAAAAGTAATACTTTAATTGATAGGCAAAAGTAAAAAATAAGGATAAATTAGCAAGATCTCTTTACAAGCTATAATATTTCACTGTCAATTTATCAAATTCAACTATTGTATCTAGATAAACTCAAAATGACTATGCATATACAAGATAGCCTATCAGCAGAATGGTGAATGAAAACACACTCACTTATTAATCTATGCTTAACTTCAAATCAATTACCAAACTCTGATAGGTCTGCTCCACTTTAAATGGTTAAGTGTTTATGTAAAATCTTGCCCAAATATTGTTTGTGTTATTTAGTTTTTGGCTTTTAGAACAACAAATTGGATACTTCCACACGAATAAATATAACATAAACCCCAAAATTGGAGATTAAATTGGATAACTGATGAAGCTATCAACTGCATTATGTTTATCTCTTAACATATTTGAACCTTGAGTAACCAATTTGTAATTTCATGAGCAAATTGGAACTCTAGAGAATCATACATTAAAGATTAAAATTTGCATTTCAGTCCAAAACCCATTCATCAACTCTTGGATTGCTTGATCATCTATCCATTGAATTCTTATACCTCATACGAACTTACAATACATCTAACTCCTTCACAATAACCAAGCCTCTCAAAATTATAAACTACATTCTACAACTTTTGACCATCAAGAAGAAATTGATCTTAATAAGCCAACTTAGTGTAGTACTCGAAGCTTCTTAGGTTCTTAGGAAAAGACCTTTGGTCATGGACTCTGAGAGAGAGTCATTGCATTGCAATGGCCATTGTAGCTATGGGAGAGAGCTCTAATCCCGATGGCCATTACATCATGAAAAAGTCCATCTTGATGGATACTACAACTCTAAGAGAGAGCCCTAATCTTAACGATGTCTACATCATAAATAAGTCCATCCCAATGGCCACTACAACTATAAGAGAGAGCCCCAATCCTAATGACCACTACATAATGAAGAAACCCATCTTGACGACCACTACAACTTTGAGAGAGAACCCCAATCAATAAGAGAAGCATTAATTTTAAGAAAGATCACATTTTTATATTTAAAAAATTAAAAAGCTATAAAACTTAAAAAAGACCAAAGCTTTACCCAGGAAAGGAAGCAATAAGAAGGGAAGACAATAAAGTCCAAAGATTAAAGGCAAGAATGATTTTGATTTCTAAAACATCATTTATGGTTTATAAAGTTAACCAAATCACTAATAAACAAATCAATTCATTGATAAATGGCCATTTTTTTAATATATAAGCAGGTTATTAAATCAAACTGAATCAGAAAGCTAATCGATTCATATTAATTACAGTCAAATAGATCAATCCAGTTTGGCTTTTAAAAAATTGTTAATTATACATAGATAAGACAGAGGCTTCTGTGTACATATTCCTTCTTATTTTTTGGTTTAATGCAATACACTCCTCACCTTCTTTATGCATAACACCTCTTCAACTTCATTCCCTCTTGAGAGTTCACAAGTAACTTAACAGAATAATATTTGCCTTTTTTTACTTCATTTATGCAGTCAAAATAGTTAATTAATTAACGTAAATTAAGATAATATTATGACAATTAATATTTTAACTATGTGCATGTGACATTTAGGTTATTTTCTTAATGAATATTATATTACTAACCTTACTATGGGCAATTGAGTTTATTCACTAATCTTTTCCAAACCTACCTATTGAACTTATAGTCCTCACAAAATATATTTTATCCTAATTGATGCATCATTAAGTATTCTTTTCAATTGTCAATTTAAGCATTGTGTAGTGGTGTGTGGTAGAGGTTAGTGAATTAGATTTAATGAATCCTAAATCTAATGTGGAAGACCAATTTCTCTTGTCTTTAGGCTTCCACAATTTCTCTTGTCTTTAGGAGATAAGTCTCTAATATTATTATTTATATAAACTTTAAAACTTTGGAATTTTGGTCTGGTTGATTGAGTTATTGATTTTGTCCATTTAAAGTTATTGTTTGTTGACTAAAAATTTGATAATTGTTATTAGTGTCAAATCTATAAGTTTATGAAGTTATGATATGCCTCTTATTTTTTAAATTTCATTTTTCATACTCAATTATTGAAAATTTTCATAAACATGGACATGTTATTTCCAAGAGGCATACCATTCATACAAGTATTTGCATATGTTTTCGACAAGGTTCTTCAAACAAAAGTGAATGAAAGTAGAGTTCTTTTTCAAATTCCTCAACGTGGAGATGTTTTTACTATTCGATCTCTTTTTCGAGTGTCTTATTGTTCAAATTAGTTTTACGGATCACTTAATTTTTACTTCTATAATATCATCAAAAACAACCTCCTTAACGATGGGATATTGCTGGGTCGAGTCATAAGTTGTTCATAGATCGTATGACCTATCTTGAGATTGAAGATACAATATTTTTAATTGTGTAGCATTGCATGGTTACAATTATGTAATCTCCATTTATCTATAAACATGCCATCTCCCATTATTTACAATTTTATTATCTTTAATTATTTACAATTATGTAATTTCAACTTATTTGCAATTATACTATTTCAGTATATTTACAACTTTTTTGTTGATAATTTAAAATAATAACTTATTTCGAAAGCTCTGTCTTAATATATTTTATTTATTATAAATTTTCCTCTTTTGAATATTTCGTCGGTATTATGATAAGTTTACTGTAGTTTACATATTATTTTTGACTATTTATCTTTTGTTTAATATAGCATTTAGTTATATTGATTTCAAATCATGCTTTGGATAAAATAGAATATATTATACTTATGAATTTACCTCTCATAAGTCTAAGCATTCAAATATTTTGATTGATTTTATTTTCTCCCAATATTGATCAATTTGTTTTGCTGAGATTTATGTTGGTAATGAAATTATCCTATAGAAATGTTTATTGTTTAGTAAGATGCTTAGATTAGTGAAGAGAATATATTGAATATTATGGATTGACACAATTTTGCTATCTTGTTGACAGTTAATTAATGTATTTGGTTATGATATTTAATATATTTCCATTGCTTATGAATGAATATATATTTTGATGCTTAATAGATTTTAGCATTTCACATTTGATGGTCACTTTTACTGATCATTTTAAGGAAGTTTTAAAAAGAGAAAATATCATGATCCCTTTTTGCAAGCATATTAATGTTGCTTTTGTAGTTTTTCTTTAGCTTTGAGTATCCTCAATTCTTTTTCATTTTAAAGCTTAATGGGACTAATCACAAATAATAAGTTAAATCTCTTATGATGAACTTTATTATGAAATTGGACAAGGCCTTAAGAGAGAACTCCTTTGTTAAACTCGCTGCTGAGAGCTCTACTAATGATAAGAAGATTTATGACAATTGGGAGTACTTGAACCAATGTTGTTTGATGATTATAAGGTATCACATAGAAGAACCTATACAAGATAGGATTCCAAAGACTGAGAATGCTAAAGTTTTCCTTAAACCCATCAATAAGAAAAACAATAATTTCTTTAAAAATGAGAAGAATGAGCTCTTGAGCACTTTGTATTATACTATTTATGATGGTGTTAGTGGGATTAGATAGAATATCAACAAGATTGTGGCTTGACATCATAAGATTAAGGTGATCAGTATGGAGTTTGATTAGGATTACATTGTGTGGTTTATTACGGGGTCTCTTCCATCTCAATTTGACTCTATTAGGCTTAGTTACAATGCTAAAAAAAGCAATAGACGATAAAGGAGATCGCCACCATTCTTGTTAAGGTGGAAGATGACATTTAGAAATAAAGGGCAAAAAGCATGAAAATAGTTACAACCTCAAATTACAATAGTTATAAAAGGAAACCTACACCAAATAGTAACATTAACAAAAACCTTAGCATCCACTGCTTTTAAGAATGAGGGTTTGGAAGGAAAATTCAATTATTACTAGAAGTTTGGGCACAAGAAGGTAAATTAAAAAAGTTTAATGCTAGACTAAAAATAAAGTAATCTTTTCATGATGATTTATGTAGAATCTAATTTTGTTAATGTGCCTTACAATTCTTGGTTATTAGAAACTGGTGCTACAATCCATCTTACTAGTTCCTAATCTAGGATGAAGATCAGAAAGATGTCAAATAATATGGATAACAAGTATATATGGGCGGCGATATAAGAACCAAAGTTGATTTTTTAGGGACAATAAAGTCATAACTTATTACAAGACATTTTTTAGAGTTAAACGAAGTTACATATATACCTTAAATTAGGAGAAATCTTCCATTATATGGAGCAAGCAAATGGGCCATATTTCTAAACAAAGAATATAAGGCTGATGAAGGGTGAGATTCTGTAAGACCTTGAATTTTCAAATATTGACAGTAATTTCAACTACATAAAAAGAAAGTTAATTGTTAATGTTAGAAATACTAAATTTGATACATAACTACTTGGTTTAATCTCTAATGATTTTTATGGGACTTTTACTCCTTCAATGATAGGTCGCTATAAATACTTTATCACTTTCAAATTTTTCCTGTTATAATGTTGTTGAGCTCATTCATGAGAAGTCTAATTCTTTGAAAACCTTTAAAGCCTTCAAAGTAAAAGTAGAATTTTAAAAAAGAAAAGGATTTTGATGATTCTTCAGGATACCAAAATCTTATATTGACATATTGTTGTACCAACATTCTTAAAATGATTAATTTTAATGATTCCAATTATACAGGCTATGTAGATGATAGGAAATTCACCTATAATTACATATTTATAATGGCATAAAGAGATGTTTCGTAGGAAAGTTTTAAACAATCACTTATAACTTCTTTGATTATGGAGGTAAAGTATATGACATACTTTGAGGCCACTTGTCTTGAAATATGGTTGTAGAACTTTATTTTAGCATTGGAAGTTATAGACTCTATTTTGAGGCCATTAAAATTACATTGTAATAATTCCTTATCTGTATCTTTCTCTTAGAACACTAGGAGTACTTCTCGCTCAAAGCTTATTGATATTAAGTTCTACTTTGACAAAGAAAAAGTTGTAGATTCTATAACTATTATCAATCACATGCCTATAAGTAGCATGTCATCAAATCCACTAACTAAAGGCTTACTTATATTTGTGTTTCAAGAATATATCTCTCTTATAGGACTGTTAGGAACTTAATTTTCTTTGTTTTAGTTGGAGTTTTGTTTATTTATCATTTTGTAGGATATTTTTTAACCTTTCATTTATAATGAGTGACAAATTTATGATATTCATTCTACTGAATCCATATTGATGTTAATATTATAATTTATAATTAGTAGTGTTTAATTACATATAACATATGCATCTATTGATGCATTAGTTGTGTATGATTATTTTAGCTATAAATATTATTGTGAAAGCATTATGGTAATATTATATTATGCAAATGAGAGAAGTTGACCTAATTAATTTATTTTTATGGTATTATTTTAATTGTCAATTTAGGAATTATATGGTTGTGTATGACAGAAGTTGGTGAATTAGATTCAATGAACCTTATGCTTTTCTATTGTGGTTTAATCTTGTGTTGCAGCAACTATTATGAAATCATGAATTTCAATCAATTTTCATCATCTTTTAAAAGGTAATCCCTTAATCTTATAATTTGTACGTGCTTGAAGTTACATAAGTTTGGTTAATTGATTGAGGCATATAAATTATGTCAATTTAAAGTTACTTTTGTTACATAAAAAATAAAACTAATTTATATAGCATTGTGGGATTTATCACAGTGTTTTTTGTGAGTTTGGCCTAATAATGGACAGTGTTGGCCACTTCTCATTGCCATTTCCCAATAATCTTTAATTGTAGACTTAAAATTTGATATGATAACTTGTTTATTGCATTTGATGATAACATTGGAGAGTCTTTCTTTTATCGACCTAAGGGAAGTTATTTGATGGCCACCTCATAATTTTATTTTAGGTATTTGATATGAACCCTGGTGAAGAAACACTTAAGATTTGAAATCCATAAGGAAAAGAAAACTCTAGAATTCTTTTTTAATCAAGAAAAGAACTCGGCCCCAACCTAAACTTATTGATTGGAACCAAAGTTATAAGTTGATCACTATAAGTTAACTTCAAGAGACTAGATTTAGTTATTGACTAAAGGACCAAGAGAAAGCTCTCACAATAGAGAAATACTCAAATTTTATTGATGATGAGATGATTTTCATAATACACCATATCACCTATTGAAATAGGCACCAAATGATGAAAATCCTATAAGGAAATGTCTTATAGAATATTCTTAAACATAACTACATAGGAAAGATTTGACAAAGAATGATTCCCTTAACTAATGAATATAAATCAACCTTAATTAGCCTTAAATTTTAAATCCTTCCAAAATAACTTAACAACTAAAAATAAATGATGAAAGGAAGTCAAAACATGAAATTTTCTTATAATCCCACATCTTTAACCTTTTCGAAAGGTAAATATGTAGATTGAGCTTCATTAAAAACAAACATATGGGTCATCCTTGCATATTAGACCCCAAGCATTATTTTTCATTCGTTAGGCTTTGTCTATCATCTTAGACCTGAAGATAAGTAATTAATCTTGGTAATGCCTTAGAATCTTCGATAACAATTTCATTATCTTAAATGTCGATAATCAACCATTACAAAACCTCCTTCATGCACTTAGTTTTTGTTCTTATTATAAGATCTCCAATGCCTTATAATGGATTGGTGAGTGTTGATGCAATTTGATCTCCATCATTCCCTCTCTCCTTAAAAAGATTTATCTCCTAATCACCTACATCAAATAAAGATAAGTCAGTGAAATTAAAAGTAGCACTAATATTGCCATAATGAATTTGTAAATCAAGCTTATAGGCATTGTCATTTATTCGCTCCAATACTAGAAAATGTCCATCTCCTCTAGATTACAATTTTCATTTCCTTTAGGCAACAAGTCTTTCTTTACATATATAAACCCAAACCCAATCTTCAGGCTTAAAGGTAACTTTCATGCGCCCTTTGTTGTCTTGATTTGTATGTTGATCATTTTTATCTCTATATTAGCTCGAATCTTGGCATACGAATTCCTTAAAAAATTTGCATTTCTCTTTTCATCAAAATTAGCACATTCATTAGTCGGTAAAAGTAAAAAATCTAAAGGATTCAAAGATTAAATCCATACACAATTTTAAAAGGTGAATAAGATGTAGTAGAATTCACGACCCTATTATACGCAAACTCAATGTCTGGTAAACACTTGTACTGTGATTTCAAGTTGTTTTTTTAATGATGGTGTGCAACTATGTAGTAAGATTCTTATTAACTATCTCAGTTTGTCCATCTATTTGACGACGTACAATGATAAAAATTAATAGTTTATTTCCTAATTACTCCACAAAGTGCACCAAAAATGACTTAAGAGCTTAACATCTCTATCACTGACAGTTGTTATCATAAAACCATGCAAACTTGTATCTCTTTAAAGAACAACAAATGTGTAATAAAATGTGTCATCTTACTAAACTTATTAACAACAACAAATGTGTTGTCCTTACCACTGTGAGATCTAGGTAAACCCAATATAAAATCTATAGATATGTCAATCCATGATTGATTAGGGACAGTTAAAGGAGTATATCCCATGAGGCTTTACTTTTGGATTAGATTTATCAGTTAGCATTTATCACATACATATTGTACATCATGTTTCATGCTAGGCTTATAAAAATGCTTATGTAATATATTTAGGGTCTTTTTAATACTAAAATGCCCTATTAACACTCCTTTATGAGTCTCCCTAACAAGCAATTCACGTATAAAACAATTAGTCAAGTAATGTTTATCCTTTTTGAAAAAAAAATCTATCATGCTTATAAAAATCACCATATGTACACTTAGAACATGCAAGCCACACTTATCCAAAATCAACATCAGTATCATACAAATTCTTAATAAACTTAAATCCAACTTTGTTAGAGAAAGTAACTTACACTTGGATGGTGCCTTCTATTTCTTAAAGCATATTCTTAATTACCACTAGAGAGTGTTCAGAGAATAGAGGTTTTTTTAATATAGCTTTTCTCTCTAAAAGGCTTGATAACCAGGCCCTACTCGCCAATGCTATATCTAGTTTCCTTCTAGTATGTCACTTTGAAGATTTCTTGTTTCTTTATATGAAGAATGTTTCCTCCATTTTCAAGTCAGTAACTTCAATCCTCTTAATGCACATCTGAGCATGAAGAGTCTCTTAGGTACTTCATAGTCATTTTCTTTGAAAGAAGTTTGACCCGTACACTATAAGGACAATGGCCTTTACATTTTCATTAATGATGTAACATCCCAACATATACCTTGGAAGTATTATAGCATGTTTAGGGTGTATTAAGAATTGAACATAATGAATTAAATACATCTAAGTATAGTAAGAGATATAATGGTAATTAATGTAAAAGACAAGGGTAAATGGATAATTTGTTTGCTTCGACATGCACATACGTACTTAGATGTAAAATATTTATGGAATTTTTAAATATGATTGCTTGGATTTATGAATGTGATGTGAGGGGAATTGCTAAAGGAAGTATTTCATAAGAAAATGGGATGTTTTTGGTTAAATTTGATGTATTTTTATGTTGCTCTGACATGATAAGACTAAAGTTAATTGATTTGGGATGTGTAACTTGTTGAATTGATAGGTTCTACTGAATAGATTTCTATAATTTAGCTATATCTTGGCTTGTGGACCTTTAAATTAGATAATTTCAATTGGAAATTAAAATAGAGACACAGGTCTTAAATTTTCATGAAGGAACCAAAATCTGATTATGCCTCTAAGAGTTTTGAATTTTGTTTTGAAGTTGAGTTCTAGCCACTGTGCTTATTTTCAAACAACCTGTAATTTTTGGGGTATAACTCTTAATATAATTAACCAAGTTACATGAAACTTATGCCATTAGAAAATTAAGACATAGAGAAATGGAATTAATTGATAAGATTATAGGACAATCTGAGAATTAAAGGAAGAAGAAGGACCAATATGCAAATTTCCTAAAGTCAACTCATAGACCAATAAGATTAAAGCATATGTGTCCAATAGAATTGTAACAGTTGGTCCATTATAATTGTAAGATATGATCCAATATAATTTTAACACGTGGTCCAATAGATTGTAACACATGGTTCAATAGGATTGTGACATATGATTCAATGGAATTGAAACATGTGTCTAAGACTAAAAAATTCATAAAAAGGCATATGAAGAGGGAAGATGGACGACACTTTGATGGCTTAACTTCAAATTTTTCTCCTCCTTAGTTTGCCTTCTTCATCCCATCATTTTTCACTTGGTGATTCAGGCAAAGCCAAAGAGGAAAGGAGGGGAAAGCATTAAAAGAAATACTTTGCCAATTTTAAGGTTTGAGACTCCATTTAGTTAATTTTTGTATTAATTTATGTACATTTGAAAGATTCATTTGGAAGTGGAATGATTGATGGGATGATACTTTGGTGCTATTTTGGTGTTACCTTGTATAGAATTGGTTGAATATGATAAGAGATTATCGTGTAATGGAATTTTGTCTAGGGTTTGTTTGAGTTAGCCATATTTTTTTAGTTAAAAATCAACCTATAGACCTCCAAATTATGTAATTTTAGTGGAATATGAAACCTAAGACATATAAATAAAAATATCTAGAGAGACTCTGACTTAACTTTGGGTTTATGATGTTGGAAATTGGGATAGCAAATGGTAACTAATGTTGGCTGTGTTTTGGAGCAACGTGTGATATTTAGTCTATAGTTCATGTGTTAGAAGTTCAAATGGCCTGATCTTTAATGTTTTGGAAACTATAGACACATATAAACAAATGTCTAGAAGAACAGAAAACCCAGTTTTGACTTTTTCTATACAAATATTAAGGAAAAACTAGACTTTTTCATATGATTTGTTCCTAGACTGATAGTTTGCCTATTTTTAGACCACTTTAGAGTTTAACTGAAATTGCACTGTTTTAAGTTTGTTTTAATTTCCAATTTTTACCGAATCTTATTTGAACCTTTTTTAATGTGTATGAAACTTTTCAACCACCTAGAAATAAATAAAATAGGACTTACCACTTGTGAATTGGGAGATTGAATATTGGAATAAAATTGAGCATAATGCTGTCCAAAGAAAATTTACATGTATATAAATGATTTGTATGCATACTCATTACTCGTATGCGTATAGTATGATTATACAAGTATAATTTTGATACCCTTCTAATAGTGTTAAGTCATGAATTGCATGTATGAACACAAATATAAATTTTATGACTTGAAATGTATATCATATGACTTGTTAATATATGAAGTGTGAAACTAGCAAATGGTTAAAGGAAATATTATAGTGTATGCTCTATTGTCTTGGTGGTGGGTAGATAAACATACCTATAGGGTTACAATGTAGCTGCTACAATTTGACACCATTTGTGTCTACAGTTCGATACTTTCGGATATCCACATTTTGATTCCTTCGGGTATCCACAGTTTGATATCTTCAGATATCCACAGCACCTGTTATCCATACCCATAAAAAATGTGCAAGCTTAACACAGAAAGAAAACTTAACAATCATAAATAAGAGACACGGTATGACAACATTAGTAATTGGTATTAGTGAGCATTTGTATTGGTTGTAATGATGAATTGTAATGATGTATAATTATATTGATAATTTGTATCAAGTGGATTAATATTTAGCTTATAAATGTGCATTTTCAGTATATGGATATTATGTTGAAACATATTTGCATTATGTACTTTGCTTAAGTATACCATAATTGTTTACATGAGCATTGAATATCAATGTTTAGTTTATGAACGTGAATTTATGGTAAATAAGTTATGATATTTCTGAATAGGTGTGCTTGGTGGATGACTGCTATAAGTGGTCATCCAAACGAAGTGTTTTCCCCTAAGCTTTCAAGTTTAGGGTGGGTGTTAATCCGTGTAGGCCCAAGTCAAAGGAGTGAGGTACAAGGAATATCTGCAAGGAATAAGGCCAACAGATAGAAGAAAAAGTACTTTTGGAATGCTTTTTTAGTTACAGATGATTACACATGTAATAAAAAAGGAAATTGTATGTTTTCTTTTGGATTCCCATGTAAATGTAAACATGAATTACTGCTATTAAATGATAATATTAAGCAATGGGGAGTTTTGTAATGTGTATATGTATAACATTGAATAGAATTGTATATCTTGAATGCGTGTACAGGAATTTGGTTGCTATATGTGTGAATGGTTGTAGGTTCCATATAGGAGTGTTACAAATGAAGTAGACCTCCATATGGATTAATTGGTCAGTACTATGTAGTGTTTTGACAATAGAAAAGTTATTATCAAAACCAATCACAACTCTTTTATGCCAAAATTTGACAACATGAGTCAATTGCACTACAAAATTTACCTGATTCTGCATACTAAAATTTATAGTTATGGTGAGTCGGGATTGAATCTATAGGGAATGTTCGGTTAATTTCTGTAATGAAATTAATTGATGCAAGGAAAATATAAAAGGGGTTTTTAGATTATTAGCATTTTAGAAAATAAAATAAAAGTAAACGACCGAATAACCTAGGATATAATCTCTAGATTCAATTTGGCAGTAACACTACGAAGTAGAAAATGATCAATATAGGCAGTAACCTCACACATTTGGGTTATCTAACTTAAGTTATGTTGTTCATAATAATACGAGATCATTAGATGTTACTAACAAACATTAAATGTAATAATTACGAATTACATTTAACATTATAGCAATAGGTTCTAAATAGAATAATCAAAAAAACATATTTAGATCATCTATCCAAAACTCGATTCAATCAACATAAACATCATAAAAATTCAAAAAAAGATTACAACGTTAATAGAACGAAATAGCTTAACTGTGACTTGGCTTTAATATCCGCGTTGAATCGGCATTGAAAAGTTAGCCTTCTGTCTCCATCTTCAAGCTTTCACTGTCAGCCATCCTCTCCATCGCCACTTTCGATGTTGAAGAACAAAGAAAAACCGAAGAGAAATGAGAAAAATTGTCCTCAAGGTTATGTCCTAAATATCTCATCTTTCTACCATCATTTAACATTTCCTTTATAGAATAAAACTAGGTTTAAACGAGGGATACCTGGCCAATTATAGGAGACCTAACCCTTCTCATGCCTGTGAGTGGCCTCTCACAGGTGTGAGAATGCCTCACAAGTGTGACTTAACATGTCACACAGGTGACTAGCTTCTCATAACTGTAAGAAGCATAGCTTGCATAGGTGCTATCTATGGGAAGAATGCATAGGAGTTGGATGGAATGAGAATGTGTGGACATTGGAGTGAGAAGCATCGTGAGAAGCAGTAGGCTAGATGAGAGGCACACATGTTTAGGAGCTATCACCGTGAAAACATGGCAATTGCATGGACTGTCAAGAAGCATAAGAACATGGCATAGAAGCTGACGATAAAGAAGCATGGCAGCTGGCATCACCGTGAGAAACGGGTTGTTAAGAAGTATACATGGGTGTGAGAAAGTCTCATGCCCATACAACTAGTTGTCACAACTTTGAGACTCCACTCACAGCTGTGACAATTTTCCAACAGGCCGTGAGTGGTCTTCCTCCTTGGTTCTTTACATTTTGTCTCTTCTTCTTTCAATCTCTTCTTTTTCTTGGTCGATGGATT
>JANJEY010000003.1:19510521-19522656 GCA_024703695.1 Erythroxylum cataractarum
CAAGGCTCTCTCCTAAGTAGGGAAGACTGGGTTTATTTGAAGGAAGATTGGTATGGCTACAATGAGATTGGCGTGGCAGGAGGGGATAATTATGTAGCTACAAAATTAGTGAAGCTATTGTTGAATCTATTCCACTTGCATGTAATCTTAAATATGAAAAGAATTTTGAGTTAACAATATGAATTACAAAGACCTACAAGTATTCAAATGAAAATAAAATACATATATATTTCGGCAAATCCTAACATTCAAATGGTTGAAACAGAAATGACACCAAATCTAAGCAAACAAATCCTAACATTAATTGTTTGCCTCAATCATATCTCTTCTCTTCAACATCCAACGTCCTTTCCAAATTAATTGAATCTATCTATTACCCTTTACAATGCTTAATCATTAAAGAGATAAAAAATTTAAAAAAAGATTATAGCTCTTATATTATATTAAACAAAATGATGTCAAAAGAGGAGGAGAGTTAGTAATTACTCACGATTCAATAAGCTATTATTGCATAATAAAATACTAAAGTATAACAAGGTTCTTGTTACTGGTACATAGCTTAGCTTCGACTATAAAGATGGTGTAGTCTTACGCAGCTTTGCATCTTCTTTTAGTACAACGTAGTATCATTTGGTGACATTTTTTTCTTTTTCTATTCCCATTCCTCAAAGGAAAAGAAGATCACTATATATCTACCAAAAAAACTAGATATATAACCTTAAAGCATTTCTATTTTTAGGGTGTAGAAACCTATATATATATATATATAACCAGGAAGCATTTTTTGCTTCTAGCAACCAACAATGGTTTCCTTTACTTTTTTTTTATTCTTTCTAGAAATATATGATATACATGCTTATTACCTAATAATGTTATATAAGTAGTTGACATATTAATATTAGTGTAACCAACAAAAGGATCTTTTCTCCATTCTTGGTTCTTCTCTTCTTCTTCTTTCATGTCTCTTTACTCTTCTTCTCTTTCCTCTAATCGATAACTTACATGCATGATGGTTTACTTTAATGAATATCAGGGTTTAAATTTTGCAGTCTACATATACAAAATACTAAGCTAAGATTGTGGAGGAAAATCGATCGATAATAGAATGTGGAAGTTGATAATAGCATAGGGAGATCTATGGCTGACAATAACTAATAATCATATACGGAGACAACAGTGGGAGTTTGATCTTGATGTAGGAACTCCTGAAGAATGTGCTCAAGTGGAAAAGGTTTGTCAGGAATTCAAGAAAAACCAGTTTAAAATCAAGCACAATTTTGACTCGATTGGCAGAATATTGAAAATAATAAAAATATTGGAATTAAGGAAGGTGTCAAAAAATAGGTCACAAAAATGCCACATAAAATATCTCACTCAGACTTAAAGGCACGTGTGTGACACTGCTAAATTTTCATCCAAATTTTCATCCAAAATAGTGAAAAAAATATTGGAATTGAGTATATTAGAATGTTTGGCCCTAAATTGATCAAACCCAATATTAATAGTAATCATATCAATAATCGCATTGAAATAAAAAGCATAAACCTTTACACCATTACCAAGATTTCAAGTCAATGCACTCAAGTGTTTAGGGTGAAAAATATTCAAACTCTCAATTAATGCATAGTAAAATTGTTACCATAAGATTGCAATATAATCACATCTCCACCACTTGTATATAAACTAGAAACAAAAATCAAAATGTCTTTATACAGGGGTTGTAATGGGGCATAGGCCAAGTAACATTGAGATAATAAAAGGTGTTGCATTGAAGGATATTTACTAAAGAGAAATTATAATAAACTTGTTTACAAGTATACACTGTTCCTTTTATTGCTACTCAATTGGTACCTTATACTTTTCTTTTTTTTCTATGCTCTTTTCTAATAATTACGAGCATTCAGTACCACATATAAAGATATAATGGATCTTTTAACATTTTCAAGGAGCAAAATACAACTGAAAATCGAACAACAAAAACTAAGGAAGGAGAAGAAGGTCTTCAGCTTTATAAGCAAGATGAAGTGCACCAACAAAGGAGGGGGCAAGTGCAGTAGAGGAAAAAGCTAGCAGAGTGGTGACGAAGCTCCATGACAGTGTACCTTTGAGGGAACTCCATTGCTTCCCTTTGAAACAAGTTGGTTTCATCTAAGACGAAATTTTTGAACTAGAAGCAATATTATAAGAACATTTGAATGCCACAAGAAAGTAACTTCATAAGTTTGAAACGTTCTTTAAAGAACTAAAAAGAAAACTATCACAATTATATCAATGATCAAAGATGTCTGTAACTGGAATGAAATAGCCCTTAAGTAGTAAGACACAAAACTAAGGTTTAAATACTTAAATAAAATTGAAGTTTTTTATTAGGCTTGTCCTATGTCTTGTTGACAATAAACATTTTAACACCATTAGACATAATTTTGAATAGAATTGTCTTTGAGATTGTAGATTCTTTTGTTTCATTGAGAAGTTAGACATGGTCTAAACTATGTTTGTGTTCAAGATTGTGGTCCTCATATAAACTTAGGAAGTTAGACAAAATTTAGGCCATGCTTATGCTAGAGACCACGAATCTATCTGAAATTTTGAAGATAGATATGGTTTGGGCCATGCTTATATTTGAGACTTTGTCTTGCCACTAAGCTGTCTTGTAAATTACATGAGCTGATAAGGGATCATGTTGGAGGTTTTTTCACATTAAAGTCTTCTCTAACCTTAGCTCAAATCAATACTTTTCTATCAATTTAGCTTAATTGCACACGGTATAGTTACTTTTCTTCCTTATTCGTGTAATTAGTTTATTTGGCGAAGTCATAAGGATCAAAGGCACCTTACTTCCCATCATCAAAGATTGTATAATAGAGTTAAAACACGAATTAGATGTATTTCTCCATAAAAGAACAATGTTTCTTGCTTATGTTTAAGGGTAGGGAAACACTATTCGTGTTGTAATTTTGAATGGATGCCAGGATGAATCCACACGAACAATTATCAACATCTCAAATTATCAATCAGTGTTTTATAGACACGAACCAATGATGAGACTCTACATAGGAGGGGAGGAAAAGGCAAAAATCATGTATTTGAGAAAACAAACTTCCTACGTTGTTGGACCATCTCACATCCAACAATCAGACATCTTTAATCTACATTAGGCAAGAATGGGTCACATTAGCATTTTAATCTACATCAAGCACATTGATTTTACTTTTCAATTATCCTAAAATTATTTAAAGCATCAACAATGCTTAAAAAATCAAACTATTTTTGACAAAAAAATAATTAAATTGAGATAAAATTAAACTTAAGATTAAGACAAGAAACTAAGACAATTAGAATACAAATTATGAAAATTAATGAAAGTTAAAATGGAAAGATAATAGATAGAAGTACCATATAACAAAATTAAGTGTTCATATATAAGATCCAAACTTGGTTTGACCCTCCAAGTCCTTGGTGGAGTTGCCCTTAGATTATATTCTTTTTTTACATTTACCCTATTTTTTTCATTTTTAAACTTAAAATTAATAGAAAATATTTAATCTAAAATTAAAACAAACATTAATATCAACTATCTCTAATTAAAGGAAGTGATTTATAATTAAAAACTAATTATTAGAGTTAATTATCTCTAATTGCAATTTATTTAGAACTAACTAAAGGAAGTTATAAATGAAATAATGACAATAAGCCTAACATAATGATGCTTTGACACAAATTGGATATTACAAAATGTAATCAAAATTAAATGGATGAAATCTAAAACGTTATAAAATTTAATTAGAACAAATAAAATATTTAGTGTAAATGTAACTAAAGCTAAATAGACATAGTTTGGCCCTAACAAAATTCAAATTAGATTTAATGCGATTCAGGGGACGGTTGGTTCGCATTGGGAAATGATAATAGAAATAGGAATGAATATAGTGAGAAATAAGAATGAATATTATCATTATAATTATGATGATTAGTTAAGAGAAATGAATAATTACCATTACCTTTGATAGCGGTTGGTTTGTAAAAAATATTGAGAAATAAAAATTTATTATATTTTAATTAATTATTTATTTATAATGTAATTAATTAATTACAATGTGTTGATTAATTAAAATATTGTAATTAATTTTAATTAACTATATTGTAACTAATTAATTAATTATATTTTAATTAATTATTAATAATAACATTTTAATTAATTATATTGTAATTTATATTTTAATTAATTATATTGTAATTTATTAATTTAATTAATTAATTACAATATTTTAATTAATAAATGAATTATATTTTAATTAATTATATTGCAATTAATTAATTATTAATAATATTTTAATTAATTATATTTTAATTAATTAATTAGTTACAATATTTTTATTAATTAATATTATATTTTAATTAGTTATATTTTAATTAATTGTAACAAGCACATCCTTACATAACAATGATACCCATTCTTCTAGATTAGAAGAGGAATAAGGTATTACCTAAAAATAGGTAATCAAAATAATGACTCTATAATCATAGTTCCTTATTAAATTCAATCTTTTATTTCATACTCATTCTCTTTTTTTCATACTCACCAAATAAACACATCATTAATCAAATGTGATTAAATATTAAAAGAGATTATACGAGGACAACAATCTTTGAAATAAAAGATAAAATTAAATATAAAGGAATTTTAAAAATGGTATAAACACGAATCATGGTATTAAATCATAATATAATAACAAATAAGGAATAATTATCTTTTAAATCTTTGGATAATCAAAATTTGCATATTTTCTATTTTAAAAATAATAATTATTTTTGTAATAAAAACATACTCTTTGTAAAAATTAAAAGAAATTGCCTATATTAACCACACTTTTTCGATCTTCGGAAAACGGGAAGTCAGGTGTACGTTCTTGACCTTATTTTCGTAGAGTTAATCATGACTTCTTATGTTGTCCATTTGGACTTTTATGATTAGGATTTAGGAGGGAAACCTATCTTAGGGGTGCTTGGTTGGGGGTAATGGAAAAAAATGTATGTGAATAAAATAAAAACTTGTGTTTGGTATCAAACTATTATTGAAGGGGTAACATTTTCATTACCCACTTCTTGACAATCCTCCATTCCTTAGTAATTGAGAGGAATGAGAATCATTGATTTAAGGGGTGTTAATTAATAATATTTTAATTAATTACATTATATTTAATTAAAATATAACTATTCATTAATAAAAATATTAATCAATTAAAATATTGTTATTTATTAATTAATTACAATATAATTAATTAAAATAGTATTATTATTTAATTAATTACATTATATTTAATTAAAATATTATCATTAATTAATTAATTAAAATATTATTATTATTTAATTAATTACATTATATTTAATTAAAATATTGTAATTAATTAATTAATTAAAATATAATTATTTAATTATTAATAATATTTTAAGTAATAATATTGTAATTAATTAAATAATTAATTAACTACAATATAATTCATTAATTAATTAAAATAATAAATTACAATATAATTAATTAAATTATTATTATTATTATTTAATATATAATTAATTAATTAGCTACAAAAAATTAATTATAATTAATCACAATATAATTAATTAATTAATTAGTTAAAATATAATAAATTTTTATTTCTCAATATTTTTCACAAACCAACCACTATTAATGATAATAGTAATCATTTCTTTCTCTTAACCAACCATCATAATTATAATGATAATATTCATTCTCATTCCTCACTATATTTATTCTCATTTTTATTACCATTCTCTTATGTGAACCAACCGCCCCCCTAATAATTATTAGTTAATATGTGTTGCCACTCTTGAGCTTATGAAGGGATAATTGTTCCCTAATTTATACTTTGAGTTAATTAATCACTTATGATATTGAAGATTTCTGGTTTCCAAAAATTCTTCAACCCTTTCTTTCTCGATTTTGTATATTGTGCTTTTTAGGGTAATTAAGTTACTCAAAATTAAGATGGCATGACTCACTACTAACATTCTGCTTAAGATGAAATACTTATCATAGTTGAATTAGCCAAGGAGCAAATAATGCACATTTATTAGAAATATTTAAAAAGAATAACTTGTGAGATGAAATACTGATCATAGTTGAATTAGCCAAGGAGCAAATAATGCACATTTATTAGAAATATTTAAAAAGAATAACTTGTGACAAGCTATTCTTTTTAAATATTTCTAATAGATGTGCATTATGTCTCATGGACATAGGAGTTTATACTTAGCATTATCCAAATAAAGGAGATCTTTGGTAAAAACTCATTTTTTGTCCATATAATCCTTGCCTATGCTAGTTTGGGGAGTTGAGGACTAAGAAGCAATCTGCATGATGAATTAGTAAACATTCTTGAGTGATATGTCTCTCGAGCATAGGAATCTTCTTTATCGAAGTTAGCCACATTTGTAAGAACTAGGATTTTATAGTTCCTTAAGAAGTTACAATTCGATACTCCTTTAATGATGATATCTTTAACTTTAGAATTAGAAGGGAGTGGAAGTGATTTAAGTTAAATTCCTACTGACAACCAATTATCATACCATAGAGACATTGAAGCTCCATCCCCAATATTCTTGCATGTGATGGTGTTCTATACTGTATTCCTCAGGTTCAATAATTGTTTCATGAACAATGAAGTACTAGCATTGCTTTGGAATTCCCCTAAGCTTTTTCCTTTTAGAAAATAGATATGGATCCATTAGACCTATAAGGTTTCTTTGTTTGAGAGAATTCTTAAGAACCTTTTGCATGACAGGACCTTATTTGAGACTTTCAAGTTTTTGAACCCTAAAACTCCTATAATCTTAGGTTTGCAAACCTCCTCCCAGTTGACCTTATAATGTACCTTAGATTCGTTGGCTCCATTCCACAAAACCCTCTTAAAGAGCCTCTCATCAATTCCTTTGATCACTTGCTTAGATAGGAAAAATTGAGCTAACAAATATGTATGTAGAGATTGGAGTGCTGAATTAATGAGAGAAAGTCTTCCAACATAGTAGAACACCTTAGGGCTCAAATTATTGATTCTTTTTTTGAATTTTTTCAGTAGAGGCAAGCATTCATAGTACCTTGATTTCCTTATAGAAATAGGCAAATATAGAGAGGTGAAGGGGGCTTGTGCACTTCAAACATGTAATTATGGAGAACCATCGCGATAGATGCTTGCAATTATTAAAAACAATAATGTGGCTCTTCTCTAAATTAATAAATAGTGTTGGAAAAAGCTTGAACAATTGAAGGGAATTTATCAAGATTGTTAGTGCCTTATTTGTCCCTTTGTAGAGTAATAGTAGATTACCGACAAAACATAAATTTAATAGCTTGAGTTTCTTACGTCAATTGTGGAATTCAAACCCAAGATCTCTATTGATATTGAATGAGATTAGTTTGTTTAGTGTTTTTATACAACGAATGTAGATATGGGAGATTAAAGGGCTTTGGAAATACAAGGTGGGGGTACCATTAACTAAGACTGAATAAGAAGTAGTAGGAAGATATTGTTTGATCCAATTGATAAAAACCAAATGGAAACCATATGCCTCAAGCATATGCAATATGAAATCCTAGGTCAAGGAATCAACAAATTTTGAAAATCAACTTTAATTGCACAATTTATAGGGGAATTTTCCTTTTATAGGATCTAAAAAGCTCCCAAGTAAGGAGAATATTATAACCAATAAGCCTATTATGGAGGAAACTACTATGAGTTTTATTAATCACCTTGTTTAATGCAAATTTTAGTCTAGAAGCAAGCAATTTGGAGAGGATCTTGTATATGGTATTGCAACAAGATATAGGTATGTAATCCAACATTAAGCTAGGATTATAAATTTTGGGAATTAAAGTGATAAAGGTTATGTTAAACTCTTTCAATATGGACCCATTATGAAAGAATTCAAGTATTACATCTATTATGGCAACCTTTATGGAAGGCTAAGCCTTTTGGAATAAAAGGGCTTTACGACCATCAAGACTTGGGGCTTTTATAGGATTAAGCTGAAAAAGCATCGATTCAATTTCTTCTTTAAAAACTAGTTTGGAAAGTTGGTACAACGTTTAGATTACTGTACCATACCAGCTAGTACTAGCTAAAAAATGATACAAATAATCTATAGTACTGTGTCGGTATTAGAATCATATTATACTAAAATCAAATCCAATGATAAGTCTTATACGGTATTCATAACACTAGGTAAAGCTCCTGATTAGTAAATTGATTTTAAATTAATTATTTGGGTAGTGCAGGAGTGGACTGACTTTGAACCTAAGTCTCCAAAGTATTTATGTAGAAATTAAACACTCCGTTTGTTATTTCCTCTTGGTCATTTAATATAGTACCTTCTTGTTTAAGGAGAGAAGAGGTTATGGTACTATTCTTCCTCATTTTGATGGTTCTATAGAAGAACTTGGTGTTCCTCTCTTCATCTTTGATCCATAAGTTCTTCCTCTATCTAATTAGCAATAAATTATGAGCCTCAATAGCTTAATAGTAATTAATAAGAGCTTTTTGTTTAAGGCTTAACAATATATGGTTCCTCATATCTCTATACACCTAGTTACATATATCCTTTAGTTAAGTTTTCGTTGTTTCCTTAAAAAGTTGTGTGTCATTAAATTTGCTTTTATTAAGGATCTTGAGTTCTGCTCTCACTTTATAAAGCTTCCCTATGCCTATATAATACATATTTCCTTTACAAATAGTAGACAACCCTTGGGTGATTAGTAACCAAGTTCCATATTATCATAAGACAATGATCAGATAATATGGGATTAGAAAAACCTACATAACTTGAAGGGAAATAGTTCAGCCACTCTTCATTAATAGTTCAAGTACTTTTCATTAATAAAAGCCTTGTTTATCTTCTTTATTATGTTCTAAGCTCCATGACATTTGTTGCTCCAAAAGTAGAAAAAATAAAGAAGTTGAGGTCAGTTATCTAAATCAGTAAAGCAGTTTTTCAACATTACAATTATTAGAATTTACATTTCCAGTGGGATCTGAATTGTAAAGGATGCTGTTGAATTCACCCAAGATCATCCAAGGCCATTTATGGAGGAGTGTATGCTTTTGTTGTCATTTCGTCTTTATTTTGAAACCCGGATCAAACTTGTCGGTTCAACTAGTTCGACCGGTGACCGATAAGCTATCCGATCCGGATGATCCCCAAAAATTAGTCTTCAATTGGACCAGTGCGAACCGGTGAGAACCAGTCAATTGACCAATTAAACCGGTGATCGAACCGGTTGGCCACTGGTTTAATAATTTTTTTTGCTTTTTTTTAAAACACATCACATTTTTTATTTATATTATTTGAACCGGGCAAATGAATTTTTTTATTTATATTTATTTATATTATTTGGTATATTTTTCTATTTTTAATATTATTAATATTATATATAATTAAATATAATTATTGCGTAATTATGACGTCACACCAATTCGACCGATGGTTGAACCGGTCGAACCAATCAAACCGGTGACCAGCAAGACATCTAATTCGACGTTTGATCCAGGTTTCAAAACTTTGTATTTCATAAGAGACTTCTTTGAAAAGCATAATTATTGGAACCGTACACTAGTGTGATCTAGAACTTAGTATTCACTAGGTTAGTGACAACTTCAGGATAAATTATCCAAGGAAAGCAATACAGAGACATGCACTAATTCATTGTTATGTGCTAAAAAAATCTCCCATTATAATGATATTAGTGCTTAGTAACCAACTGTCATTCCCTTGTAGTAAACCTTATACTATTATAGTTCTCAGCTTTAATTTTAGACTCCAAAATATCTATAAACATAGGTTTTATTTCCTTAATAAATCCTCTAAGGTTCCGTTTGGTTGACAAGAAAGTAAAGTGAATTTGGAATATAATTCCTTGGAAAATAAATCTATGGAAAGTAAAGATATTCATATATTTGAATACTTATAAGAATTCTAATAAGAAAGTTTGGTGGATTCTTATTATAGTGTTTGATATGTAACAATATTTTATATAATATAACTTAATTTTGACTTGTGTTTCTAATTATATCCCTATAAATAAAATAAAAATTGAAATCGTTAAATAAGGATAAATATGAACCTAAAGATTGTCGATTGAAACTTTTGAGTAAAAATATTCAAAATCCAAATACCGGCAGATACCAGAAATTTTAAAAAATATGGGAAATTTTTTGCAAAATTTTCAAAATATTTTAAAATTTTCCTCCCTCCCTCCCTCTTAGCATCCCGTCATCGATGGGAAGGTTATATTGGTAAATTGAGACGGGTTAGGATTTTACCGCATATTATTGACTGAGCATTCATTTGGCCTCTAATTTTAGAGGAATGAGTCATTTTGGCACATGCACATATAGGTACATGCATTCATGACAATTTCCCGTCATTTGATTTTGAATTTGATATGAATTGTGAAATTGTGAGATAATTGGATTGATTATGATTTATTGGGAATTATGGAGTATTTGGGTTTAAATGATTGAATTGGAACTGTATTAGAGTGACTAACAGTAGATAGTGAATCTTAGAAATTTTTCTAGAAATTCGGGAGAAAAAGTCTGGACCGAAAATTTTCTGAGTGGCGGACTGACTGACTGTATAGGACTGAAATAATTGTACAATGGCTATGAAAATTTAGAATTTTGATTTCAGAGATTAATTTGTCGAGCCATTGAAATTTGGAGACAAATTGGATATGAAAATGATCGTGAAATGAGAAAGAGATCTAATTGTATTGTGAGGAAAAGACCGGAAGCTTATTGTTTATCCTTTAAATAGCTTAGGTTTAATGTGGGAGAAAAAGAAAATGCTCCTCTCCCTTTGGGCACGATTGCCCCTTCTTCCTCGACGATTTCTGATTTTTCCTTTGAGATTTCGATTGCTTGTTCCTCTTTGTGCAAAGCTTCGTTTGATGCTTAAGGGGATGATGTTCTGTCTGCTGGAAGGAGCTTACTGTGGGTGTTGAGGAAGGAGATTAGGGTTGCGGAAGATTTCGGAGATTTGAGGATTTGAATTTCGATTGGTAAGTAAAACGGTTTAATGTTGGGTTTTATTGTGTTAAATGCTTTCATGGGGGTTAAATATGAAAGATTGTGAGTGTTTAGATGAGTTTTGACCGATTTTAGAGAGAGTTTCGGCGAAAAATCAATAGGGGAAGACGAACCAAAGATCCGCACGTCGCGGCGCCTGCGCCACGACGCGGCGAGAATGAAATAAACGTTCTCGCCGGGCGAATTAATATGTTAATTCGCCGCGGCGAGCTCACTTCAAATGCTGCGGCGAGGAACATGGGGGATGCCGCGGCGTATGGACCAGTTTCTGAATAGGTTTAATTTGGTTTTTGGAACATAACTATTGGTGTAGACCTCTGATTAAAGTGATGTTTGATTTGTTGTGATCTAGAGAAAAAGGTCTACAAATGAGGAAAAGAATGAAAGTTTGAATGTAAATTTTAGGAACCCGATTATTGAAAGAAAGCTAAGAATGTGATTGTATTTTAACCTA
Organism: Erythroxylum cataractarum; assembly: GCA_024703695.1. Classification (NCBI taxonomy): domain Eukaryota; kingdom Viridiplantae; phylum Streptophyta; class Magnoliopsida; order Malpighiales; family Erythroxylaceae; genus Erythroxylum; species Erythroxylum cataractarum. The sequence goes on from JANJEY010000003.1 coordinate 19,522,078, forward strand.
AGGATTGTTCTTGGAAATTGGGGTATATGGTGAGGGCCCTAAACGTAAAGAAAGGCTATTGGAATTTAGAATTGAGCATAATGGGTGAATTTGATCTAGAAAATAGTGATATTGATTTAGAGAATAGTGAAACTGATTTTGAAGTAATAACCTAGCGAGCATGACGTGATAAATTGATTGAATATTAGAAATGAAATTTTTGAGTTCTATGTCATGTTATTGAAATGAATTAGGCATTGTTGAGCAATGGAGTAAAAGGTTAGACTGTGATATCAGAAAGTAGAAATTGGGAAATAGCACCGGGAAAGTCGTGAATAGGCATAGTACGTCTTTTTATTCAAGGCTTGTGCATCATTAAATTATTTCTGATTGTGCATTTTAGTAATTGGAATTATTTGATTGTTTTAGAGGCTCCGATGGATCGATATTCCACGGGCATTGCTGAGACTTCCAGGCAGGTAGCTCGGAAGTTCAGGTGAGTAACCTAGTTGGTTCCTCAATTATTATGTGTTTACTTTCTGCACTGATGCCATGTGGAGATAACGGATGGATACGTGTGATTGATTTTGATTGATTTCG
>JANJEY010000003.1:19647259-19669784 GCA_024703695.1 Erythroxylum cataractarum
GTACCATTAGCATATTTACGGAAAACAAAAGTACCCAAAAGGCAAAAAACAAACACGAGGACTTGAAGATCTTCAAGGTTACGAGGGAGCTTTAAGAATAAGCATATTATTATCATAACATTTCATTTCTAACCCAACCCTACATGTAAAAATCAATTCTTGATATTAAACTAAAGAAGAACCAGCAATCAAAAGAAACCTCGAGAAGGTTTGAACCCTGAATGTCCCTACCAACGACTGACGATCAAGGAAACAGTTCGAAAAGAAAGGAAAAGGAAAATCCAAAGAAACCCAAAAATCCCCAAATCAAAACTTCAAGACATGGAAAATTCAAAACCACAGAAGATAAATCGAACATAAATACAGGTCGCAAATACTATGCAATAATAGATCTAACCACGACAAGATTCGAGAGAAAACTTCAAAAATAACCAAATCGTGGAAAAAAAAAACATTCACTTGACATATCAAAACATGAATATCATCTCAGAAAAGCACAAGCTACAAGGAAAACGAAAGTTAAGGTTAACTTTTCGTTGAAGCACTGTTTTACGTATATCAAAAGGCACATCAAAAGAAAATGGTACTAACTATGAACAGATATAGTATACCGGAAAAGGATTTGACAAAGCTAAGAGTGAAACAAAGAAACGCAAAGAGAAGATCTGATTCTCTTAAGCGTTAATGTACCTGACGGCAACTGCTGATACCGATAAGCCAACGGTTTAATATGAGATTAGTGACTTGACGAAAAACCAAATCAAGATAACCATGTTAAGAGGTTATATGATTTAAAAAAAATAAAGACAAAGTACTTTTGTATAAAATCCATGAATTGTAATAATGTAGTATATGATACTTAACAGGTAAAAGACAAGACAAATTATAAAATATTTTGTTGCAAAGATGAGCGAAACGTTTATGTCAAAGATTAGAAAGAGCATGACGAGTTATGAAAATGACAAGATTAGTGGAAATATGATAAAATCTTCAAAGGATATGATTATCAAGGATGCTTTATGTGAGAAGTGATATCTTAGTTTTAATGTCCTTCATACAAACGAGTTAAATTATATTAAACAAGAATACTCTTTTAACAGATTTGGCAATGAATAAAAGTTTAGCCTGTAGCTGTGAAATAATTAAATATCAAAAATACAAAATGGTTTGGGATATTTCGTGAGTGTTTAGATACCAATACAAGGGATATGTAAAATATTGCTATTACCAATTAACACTTGATTTGGACCTTGATATGATGTTATAAATTCTATAAATTGTGAACTAGGATTCCTACGAGAGATTGCACCAATGTCAAGTAGCCATTTAGCATTATTGTTGGAGGTAAACTGAGAATTATCAAACTGAGATTGGATATTTATAGTAGAGGACGCAACAGTGATGGTATGTGGTCACTTTATGGACTAAATTAACTATTTGTAAAATTTGATCACTTGAATCAATAGTAGGGAATGATATGTACCCACTTTTTACAGGTTTAGAAAATGGGAGGAAATCTTAGTTAATTTTATCAAGAGTCACCTATATGCTGCTAAAAAAGACTAGGGCTAGATGGGTTTGGTGGAAAAGGGCTTTTCCAGTTGTGTCTTGCAACCTGGTCCATGATTAGTACCTGACCTAATTTTAAGAAGAAAAATTCTCAAACTTTTTGAATTAGGTTTGAGGCATTGGGTCTGTCTAGAGCCTCCATATCCTATTCTACTGCCACAGTGATGACATCCAAGGTTTTAGCCTTGAACGTTGGTGACAGCGAGGATCATTTCTAGCTTAGCAATAGCGGATGCGTGGAAGACTTGAACCTCTACTTATGGTTTAGTGGTCTACTTGGAGATCAGAAAACGTCAGTGCAACGCGAGATGATCAACAGTCCCGAGGATGGGATCTTTTTTTCTAATGCAATGTCCAATTGCGACTAACTCTTAAACAATTTGAGAGATTCCATCAAGATAACTAGTTATTAACACATCTCCTTTAACGACATTATGAAGGCGAAAGTGGAGTGGTGATCAGCATATAGTAGACCTTTGACGGGAGTACTTTTCTAAAGTAGTCCAAAGGTTATCATCAACAATAGTCTAATTGAGAAACAAGACGGTAATTAATAGTGAAAATGATATTAAGAGACAACACTTCTGAAGGGTTTTGAGGAGGGTTTGGTAAGAAATTAGATCAGATTCAAGTTAGCTCATATACAATTAAGATATTATTTTATCTTAAAAAATTTTAAGGCATTAACATCTACCTCATACAATTGAGCTATTTGCAGTTGGAAATATTGCTGCTATGATATGGTATGTTTTACGCGGATAATTACAAATCGTTGAATGTGTTATCGTCGGTGTAAAGTGGAGGTTAGGTGTATTTGAGTATACATCCTATTAAGTAGGAAAAAAAAGAGACTAATCTATTCTGACTAGGGTAAGGAGACCAGTAAATTTATCGAAGACTCAACATTTTAAGCAATGGAACTTCGTTTCCAATCTAAAGTCTATCCGCATCGCCTCAATGTGCCCTCTCGCGTGCCATGTAAATAGCATGATCAAATTACGAGTTGCCTTTGCATGCATCGAGATTATGTGGACAGGCATGGCTAGATTTCCTTTAAGCGGCGTTTTTCAATTTCAACATGCAAATTGCCCGTGTATTTATTTAGCTAATTACCACTAAACATAATTAAGATGTATGAATCCGAGAGCGATAGCAAATGTATGTGATTAAATCAAACGGCCAACAAGTATTTCCAGACACTTCCTAGGGAGGATGTATTGGTCTGAATGGTGGAATTAACTGGGTAATTAATTAATCACTCACGAAATCTAAAAGTAAGCTGGACTTAGATTAACCTACAGCAAATTGGAAACGACTTGTTTGACAACTTCTAACCGAATGAAAAGTTGGCGTCAGGTATTCCGAAACCCAGATGCATAGGCATTCACAAAATCTGGGTATTGGAAGATATCATCCAAAATGGTGTCTGGACCCACTTGTTGAACATTTTCTGGCAGCTCGTTACCGTACACGACCGAATGCGAACTTCCTCCGTTCAAGCTCTCAAACGGTCCTGTTCCTCGATAGTAGTCAAGACTTTGACCAAAGTACTCATTTTTTAAGAACTCGTTCTTGTTATTGCTCCTAAACCCATGTAGTGACTCGTTCACAGACATTTCTGATGCTTGTGTAACCACTGAATCTCTGGGAGAAGGAATCGAGTTGATGTTTTCAGACGAGGATTTTGGAAAATACCCTTGAATGATCTCATGCAACAAACCAGAACCAGCCGGTTCTTGCGGGAAAAACTCCATGTAATCCGCTTGGCCACTTGTCTTATCATAGCACATAAATGCATGATCCTGAAGATCCTCCTTGAAATGTGGAGATGTAGCAGAAGAGCTTGTAAACGTGTCAGATATATTTGGACCACTAGAATTACAACCTGAAACGTTGACATAAGAGAACTGATCACACAAAGGTTGATGATGTTGATGCTGATTGTGCAACAAAGGGCCTGGTGCTGAAGCGTTGAGAAAATCCTGAAGTAGAAGCATGTTAAGAGCAGTACTCCTTTGAGGAACAGAGAAGTCTCTGACATTATTGGTATTAGCAAAACATGGCAGAGATGGCCAATTCGAAGAGATAGTACTATAATGACGGTCTCTGATAGAGGGCTGCGATTGTTTTGGGAAGTTAAACGGAGGGTTATAAGAATCATGAGTTGTGGAGTGAGGATCATGAGAAGTTGGGTACACGAAATTGGTTCGAGCTTTGAGACCACGCATAGCTCGGGCAGCACAATCGTAGGCACAAGCAGCTTCCTCAGCAGTGTCGAAGGTGCCAAGCCAGCGCCTTTCTTTGGACTGTGGGTCTCTTATCTCAGCTGCGTAACGACCCCATGGCCTCCTTCGCACTCCACGGTACCTCATGGTCGTTGTCACTCCATTACTGCCTCCACTTTCCTTCAGTGAGCGCTTGTTCGTAGCACTGGTAGCAGTGGAGGTGGTGGTGGTGGTAGTCGTCGTCATGCCCTTCTTATGGTTCTCAATAATGGGATTCTGAAGCTGGTTATTAGCCTCCAGGGTGTGTGATGACATCCCATTAAGCCTCCTAAGTGCTTCTTCCATTTGAGAACGATAAGTCAAGAAAAAGGTGAACAGATTGAATACACAATCAGTTTTAAAGACTTTCAGGGTTTGACACTAGGCCCTGGAGGTGTTGGGTATTTATAGTCGTTTCTCAACCCTCACTTGTAGTATGTAGACTGTAGAGGCTTACACGAGCACCAGAGAGCGACTGATATGCAAGATGGCCCGCATATGCACAGTTTCCGTCATCACAGTGTTCAAAACGTGGAGAAGAGTGTCACTATATGCTAACGACTGGGATCTTCCCCTGGGCCACTAGTTCTCCAACGACACAGGATTGAGACTATTTCTTAACAGGGACAAGTAGGTGTCTTGTTACTGTTTTGTTTCTAATTCCCTTTTCAACATTCTCGATTTCTTTGTGCAAGCGCGGCAGCATTGTGAAGCGTGCAAGCATGGCAGCATATGAAATTTTGTCCTCTTAGAAGAGTCAAGTGAAATTATAAATTTTATCCAATTTAACACATTAAATTTTTGTACTCTGGGAAGTGGGAAGGGTCCAGTAAAATTTTAAATCCCATAAAATTTAAGTTTGAGTTTAATAGTTTTCCAAATTCAAATAAACTTTGAAGTTTATTTTAATTGCACGGTTTTTAACTTTCTGTAAAAAAAAAATAACAAAGATATAGAAATTAGATGATACAAACAGTTAATTAATATATGAAAATTGTTCACATTATCTTAATCAAAATCTTGAATCATAGTTACAAAACTATCTCCACTCTTAATTAAAATTTATCTACATTTAATTAAATTACATATAATTTCCATCTATTTCAATGCTTTTATACTTATTATTTTAATCTAAATTTATATTTTTTGTTATATCCCATTAATAGTCAATTCAAGAAGGAACTATATTATATCATCTAATTAATTTTATGAAATTAAATCTTTTAAAATTTTAAAGACTAGAATGAATTATATGCTAAATTTAAAGGATCAAATGGAAACATCTTTTAAGAATTATTTTAAGGATGTTGCCAAATGTGACATGCCCTTCCTTAGCTAATCAACTATGTCCATTTTCTTTGTGAACATTTTGTCTAATGTAAAGGTTAATGTAAGGGAAAATGACGGTGGAAAAATCTAGTATGGCTCCCATGGCAAACCTTTGTCTCGGATATGTTATGCTAATAACAAGAGAGCTTTTAGCTTTTCTACGAAATTGATGATTTTATGAGCCAAATGCTCTTGCCAGCTGTGACCTCTATAGCTGAGTAATTGCATTCGGCTATTTCCAAGAGCAATCAAAGATGGGGAAGTTGGAGGTAGAAAATACAAAGGCAAGGATTGTGGTTTGGCTTTGTGCAGTTATGATTGATGTGAGCAACGTGGATCGATGATTTTAATGATAAAGAAGTAATTATAGCCTTCTTTTCATACGTCCTTTCATTGGAAATTATAGAAAAAATCAAGGCAAGTTCTCACTTCTTAAGTCTCTTTCCACATATCCCAACAACAAGAAAAAGTCAGACTTTCCAGGCAGAGAAGATAAAAGTTGCTTTGCTTTTCAAAAATTTGCCCTGCAGTTTTGTCTAGGGAAAGTTGAAGGACATACCATACATACTTTCTTCTTATTATGGTAGTTTGTAAATCATATCATTCTGAATGATTACACTGGCGGCGCTCAGAAGTTGTTCCTCCCAATTGGGTTTCTGTTACTATCCCTTTTCATTTTACCACTTCTTGAACTTAATTCATGTGGAACATATTCTGTAAGGCCTCTCAGTGACTGTTTCTGCTGTAACTGGTTAATTAGTCATGGTTTTAGGGTTTCAGAAACCAAGGTTTTTTTTTAATGGTCACATGGACTTGTCTGTGTTATATAGGTGGGTCTTTAATCAATGGGAGGTTTTAGATAGGTTCTGGTGATAGCTAGATGGTGACTAAAGTTGTTGCTGGCTAGTGTACTCTTTTGGGTCAGAGAAAAATGAGGAACTTGTCTACTAACCTCGATACTTCTTTTCGTTCTAAGTATTCTCATTCCTCTAACTTGATCATTAGATTACAACTGTTAACTAGTCTTCTTTAGGTACTTCCGTTACTTTCCGAATCAAAGCAATCCTGAGCGTTGAAGATTAAGAAATACACTGAATTGACAACCATTTTTTCTATTCATAATAAGTTTATACAATGATAAGCGAATCGCACCTAAAATAGAAAAACATATACTTAAGATACAAAGTTTAACATCACCCTTCCCAGAGATTTTACCCAATCTGTGGGATACCTTCAGATCAAGCAAAAGAACTCAACCCTCCTTTGGTAACCTTATTGCTACTTCAAGAACAGAAGATAATCTAACGAAAGTTTAGAATTTTCAGTAGGAGTAGCTAGTGTAAAAGTATATTTTTAGTCGATCATTACTACACTTAGGCTTTCGTACCAAACCTAATATCCAGAGGATTTCATGATCAAGAACATGCACGTATCATATAAGCCCATGCGCGCATGGATATCTGATAGAATCCCAGCAGCCAGTTTCCTTCAACATCCAGCTATATATCAATCACTTGATAGAACTAGTAGTTGCCGTCATGTTTAAAGAAAGTTGACCCTAAAAATAATACAAGAGAGAGGGACAGAGAAATGGCGGTGAAGAGTTTGCAGAGAGGATGAAACAGGAAAGATTTTTAACGACAAGAAGAGATACGGTCAGAAGAAAATAGATCGAATAGCGATTAGTTTATTTTTTCACTTTTTTCCAGTGGAAATGCTGGCACGCACGAGAATGTAAAGTACGTATATGTCAAAGAAGCATAGAGGATAATAGGGAATGTCTTTAACAATCTTTATACATGTCATATCAACATATAGGATGATCTACTGCTCGTCTCTGTATGTTTTCCTCATGGACGTGAGAAGAGAAATGAATAACCCTTTTCTTCCAATTCAGAATTTGTCGAGAAAATCGATGCGTCGATAGATTTTGTCTTTACTTGTAATAAAATGCCGACACGACACAGATCTCGGGTAATGTATATCTTTTGATAAGAAAAAAGGTCATGGGGCCGAAGAGGTCGAAGAAAAAGGCAAATCCTTCTTTACAGTATGAGTACATAGTTCTTTCATCGATTAGGATAAGAGATTTTGTAAAACGAAAGAAAGGATATGCATTTGACTTGGTTGATGTTATTAATTTTGTAGTAACAATAAAATGAAAACAAAACGAGTATTAGTATAAAAACTAATTAAACTGTAAATAATCTTGTAAGTAACTTGTTTTAAAATATATAGTATAATGCTTGGAATAGAGAACAAATATACAATTTTACATTTGTTCCAAATTTGATAGAAAGTTAATTTGATCAGTAGAGACTATTTAGTCAGCATATAAAATATAGTAAAAAATCATGTTAATTACGAATCAATAAACCATTGAAATGAAAGAAAAGCAAAACGAATGATTTAGTATATTTGAGTTGGATTTCCTAATTTGCATTATTATATTCAAAGATAAATAAAAATTTTATAATTTTCAGGTCAATATATTGATACAAACATACTTGATGTCAAATAAAAATTAGTATAATTTAAAATGTGCTATAAATACAAATGTAAAGCACAAATAAGTGGTTAAATACAAGGGCTTATTTGTTAGTGAAGTGAGAGCTTAAAGATTTTTGGAGGCTTTCTTTTCCAATTTCTTAACGTTTTGGAGGAAAACGTGTATAATGTCTAACGGTTCCTACAGTGACTCCGCCCACCAGCCTTACACACAACGAAATAGTAGAGTTCTGACATATGAGCAGGATGTAACCAGGGAGCTCTCAAGCTTTCATTAAAATCCACACAGCAACGACCCTCTCTTAGGGTTCGTACACCACTGCCATATTATATTCATTTCAATCCGCTCTTTTCAAATGCTCAGAAGATGCGCTTTAGGTTCTTTCTTTATGCCACTTGAGGCTCGAACTTAATTACTTGAGCCACCTCTCTGGGATGGGATGGAGGACTATTGCCAAGCCCCGCAGATACGATCACTTCAAATTAAATCTTAGCCATTGTATTAATTATCAAATACACATTACATCTGAATTATCATTATATTCCGTGTTTCTTGACGTGGAAACTGGAGGGTCAGCTCATCAACCTGAACCTACGAGCAGTGGATTGGACTCCATGGCAGAACAAGTCAAATAGATACAGTATTGGGAAATCCTAGCAATTGCAACCCTTAAACAACAGTAAACTTTATTCCCTCCACAGCTCGACACTGGAGGTTATTCCAAGAGCCATCCATCTTACTTTCTATAGCCCGACCTTTTCAAGATCCAAAAATGTCGAGGCAAACCCTACAGGTCTAAGAAAACTATGTCTAAACTCATACATGCAATTAAACTTAGAAGAATTCAATGTAATGATATCGCCAAATCTGCCGCTTTGGAAGAGTGATAATGGGGTATTAATTGTCACACTATCTAACTCTGACAATCGGCAGGTAGTGAATAATAAGTTGATGAGTTATTGCCCACTTGGAACTTGATATACACAACGACAATTATCTCTGTAGCCAATGTATAGTACACACGTGGCTGTTCCACTGTTTAACATGCCAGATAAATCTTTGGACGAGACTAGTATCAAGTATGGCTGTCGGGGTGGCTTCACGCTGCTTCTCGTTCTCGGGGCCAGAGCCAACCACAGACGTACGTTTCATTTGTAAATACAAGTTTAAACACAAAGCCCACGAGCACATGCTGGTAAAGATTTTCTAGCTTTATATTTCCAGCTTCTTAATCAGACTAAAAGTGTCCGATATGGTAATGATGAAGCTTTTTTCCAGGATATGTCTGCGAGACTGCGAGAGACAAACTCTGCTTTTGTGTGCGTGCGTGTAAAGAAGTGAGCACGCATGGAAGCTAATTGCAGCTAAGATTAGTGTGCACCAACATTTGTAGTTACTGCACCTGTCCTGCCAGCCTTCTTTGGCTCTTTCTTGTTCTTTTTCAGTGCGTACAGATTTTTAATTTTCATTATACTAAATAAAATCGTCAGGTTGGCTCTTCGTTAATATAAAAGAAGCACTAAGTTAGGATCCAGGGCTGTGATTACAATTTCATATACATTACAAAACCAGCAATCGCTATAGTCTCTACCGATCGTAGCAGCTGCAAGCTGTAATAGAGTACTATAGCAATGTATGTTTTTCACAATCAACCATTTTAAACATTTTTATGAACTAACTAGTTCAGTAAAAAAAGTGACTAAGATTTTCCATGAAATATACTGTTAAGCTCTTGCTCTTGTTCCTCGGAACTAGCAATATTATGTATCTACATTATCTGTTTTATCTACATATTAGTGTAACGTGATCTTAAGATGGTACAAAACAACTATTTTTAACTTTGCATGACGATATATAAGAGGTTTGAACTTAGCCAGACGTAACCTCAATGAGTTAACTTAGTTATGTTATTGACGATTTAATAAGATTCAATTATGATGCAATGAACTGAAAAGCATTAAGTTCTTCTTTGCTAATGAACAATAAAAAGGTGGGAATGGAAATACAATCTTGATTTTGTAAGTTTCGTTTGCTTGGTAAAAAATAATAAAAATTAAAGGATTCTAAATTTTTATTTTTAACATAATTTGATTATATGGGAAAAAGATAGAATAGTATTTTTATATTATTAAAAAATTATCAGGATATTAATTCCTATTTAAATATTATTATCAAAATTATATATTTTTATATTTAATTTTTAATAAAATTTTATTTTATTTCATTAATGTTATATATCAAGTAAAGCAAGGGTTTTAAGACTTTTTGATTTTATTCTTATCATAAAAATTATTTATAATTATTAAAAATTAATAATTTTGTTTAGGTATTTATAAATATAAAAAATTCTGATTAATTTTTATAAAAATTATATGATAACTAAATATGAGTAAAAAAAATTTCTTTAATATAACATAACTTTTAATTTGTTTAATAACATTTTTAGTGATTACGTGCCAAACACATTTCTATCATGATTTTTATTTCCTATTATAATGTTTATTTATTATTTTGATTCCTATATTACATATTAACAAAGAAGATGTAAAAGTAAAATTATATAACTTCTTATAAAAGAAAGTTTATAGATCATTATATGTAGAGAGAGATGTCTATTTATCAAACTAAGATTAATATATAAACATTAAAGATAATTAATTGTTAATAATGATTATTTTAAATTGATGTACATTAAATATCATTCTATAATATTAAAGTCATACGTTATGTTTGCATATATAACGTCAGTACATATATGTCTATGTATAGATATATAAAAATAAATTCAAATATATTAAAATATTATATATAATGTGTGGCCACACTCACCAAAATTTATATGACAATTTATAGTGAAAGTAACTAGAACTTATAAAAGTTTTAACGAAAATATATGTAAATAATATATATAATAAAACTATGTTCACCATAAATTGACGTGCTGTAAATTTTAATAAAATAACTATAATTTTGGAATAAATATATTATATCAAATAACAAATCCTCTATAAAAATTATTTTTTATAAAACGATATAAATTTATCAGTATAAAAATATTTAAAAACTCTCGTATATATTATGACAAAGTTTTATATCTACATATATATATATAAGATTAACGTTGACGTACCTATTTGCTAACTCCTAAGTATCTAACAGTTTGTTAAATTTGGTATTAATAATTAATTTATTAATTTTTAATGCAATTAAAACAGATGTATAATTTCAACCAATACATAGTATAGGCATAGTACTAAATTATTAAAACTTTTTTTAAAGTCTTTAAAATAGGAATTGTAAAGTTCCTGCTATTCAACAAGTCAGATTTCAAAGATAAAGTTCTACCTTAGATTTTTATTAGACGCATACTTATATTAAAAAATGTAATCCTTCAAACGTGTAATTGGATACTTACATATATATATATATGATTGTTTTTGTAGAAGTTTCATAATTATGAGTCTTTATAAAATAAGCGACATGTATATAAAATAAAGAAAAGGAAGAATGATAGTTACTTCAAGGTAAAGAGATGATAATTATTCATATAAGAAAAAGAATGATAAATACTTAAAAAAAGAAAATAATAATTATTTATGCATAAAAGAATAATGATAATTGTATCTTCAATTTATTTACTTTATATATATATATATATATAATATTTTATGTTGTTGAATTGATAAAAAAAATATTCCATGTTACATAATTAAATATATTAATTTAACATAATAAATACTTAATGAATATTTTCTAAAGTTTATATATATTTTACTTTATATACTTTAGTATTTAATTAAACTTTAAAATGTCAACACTTTGTTGTGAAAATTGGCCGTATTAGAGCAGGTTCTCAGCTAAATATGATTGAAAGACTAGTAGGATTTTTGTTTGAAAAATCCTCAAACAAATCAGGGTAAAAACGATGGGCAAGAAGAAACTTCACTGTGAAAATTTAAGAGTTACAATCACTTTCTATTTTATAAGAAGAAATACTAACTCTCTCAAAAATAGGAGAAACACTCTTTAAATTATGAAGATTAAATTGATAGAAGACAAGATTTTGGATGAATGAAAAGTGATATAGGAAGGCCTATTTATAGACCTCCTAGACGCGTTTAGCCAACTGTGAACAAAATATTCACAACTGATTGGCCTTCATTTTTCTTCTTTTTTCTTCATGCATTTTCTGACTTTGTGTAGTCGGCAGCAACCTTTCTTAACTTTGGTGCAATCAGCAGTAACAATCTCCTACTTGAAGATTTGATTGAAAGTCAATTAGATCTTCATACAATTCTTTCTTTCTTGATATTTCCATGTTGCTCATGCCTCTATTAGCCCCAAGAAGATCGGCAAAAATTTGATTCCTCGTATCACAATGCAACAATTGAGATCCCTTTAATGTATCACATGACCCTTTGTATAACATTTCAATGCTTTTTGTCAAGATTATCGACTAACTACTCTCATTACATATGTCATGTCTGTGCATCTTAGAGCGAGCATTAAGCCTCTCATTGCTGATTCATACAATATTCGAGACATCTTCATCCTCTCATCTTCACTGCTAGGATTCATGTTGGAGAATAACTTGAAGTTAATAGTAAGTGAGGTAGAAAGTGACTTACAATTTTACATGTTGAAGCGTCGCAAGATCTTCTTCAGATAATTCTTCTAAGAAAGTCAAATGCTCCTGTTACTTCTTTTTTGGTATATTTGCATCCTTAAAATCTCATTTGCTGGTCTCGAGTCCTTCATTTTAAGTTCCCTAACCAAGTCTTTAATTTTATGATACGATCTTTGTTGGGTCTTGTTACTAACATGTCATCTACATACAACAATAAGATCACTAGTCATTGTGACCAAACCTCTTGAAATATGCACAAGGGTCTACATTTAGTCTGCTGTATTCAAGACTCATAATGAAGGAATCAAATCTCTTGTAGCAATACCTCGGTGCTTGCTTTAGACCATAAAGAGATTTGTTTAACTTGCAAAGCAGGTTCTCCTTTCCTGCTTCTTCAAAACCTCTTTATTGAAGCATATAAATCTCTTCTTCAGGATCTTCATGAAGAAAAGCAATCTTTACATCTAACTAATCTAGATGTAAGTCAAACCTAGCACATATTTCCAAGACTACTCGGACTGTAGTAAGTCAAATCATTGGGGAAAATATTTTATTGAAATCAATCCCTTCCTTCTGAGCATATCCTCTCACCACCAATCTTGCAAGATACCGCTCCACCTAATCATCGCAATTTTGCTTGATCTTACAGACCCATTTGTTTCTAGTGGCCTTCCTTCCTTATAGTAGTGGCACAAGTTCCTAAGTATTTTTCTTATGAAGAAGTTCAATTTATTCCTACATCGTTGTCATTCATTGGGGTGCATCTGAACTGTTCATTACCTCTTGGAGAATTGATGGCTCCTTACCTCAGTTAAAAGACAATATGTAACATTGTCCTTTGTAATATAGTTTGAATGTTAATCTGACCACCTTTTTGGGCAATTTGATCGATGAGTCTATGAAGTTTCAGACTTTATTAGTTCTTGTACCTCATACTCTTGTTTTGTTTCAGAAGAATCGGTTTGGGATTCCTTTTCTGCCCGAACAACAGTAGTCTCTAAATCTTCCTTTGATGTGTTATCATCTTCTCCTTTCTTTTATAGCTCATCTACAAATATTACATTCCTGGTGATGATAAACTTATGGGCAGTGGAATCCTACAGGCAGTATCCCTTCACTCCATTAGCATACCCCAAGAATAAGCATTTTTTAAATTGTGGATCCAACTTCGTAGTTTCTTGGGGATTGTACATCACACACATAGGACTTCTGAATATATGAAGGTTTGAATAATCAACTAGCTTATTAGTCCACATCATACATCAGTGTCTTCAACTCAATTACAGTTGAAGGTGTTCAATTTACCATATAAAAAACGGTACTGATTGCTTCTACCCAAAAAGTCTTGTCTAAGCTTGCAGTTGCCAACAAGCTCTGGTTCTCTCTAAAGGAGTTCTGTTCATTCGCTCTACCACTTCATTCTGTTGAGGAGCATATACCGTTGTGAACTACCTTTTGATGCCTTCTTGCTAGTATAATTGATAAAATTCATTTTCAGTGTATTCTCCTCCATTATCTTTCCTCAAACACTTGATCTTCTTTCTCGATTCAAGTTGTACCTGTGCTTTGTATACTATGAAGATTAGAAACACATCTATCTTCCACTTGATTAGATATACCCAACATCTCTTAGAATAATCATCAATGAAGGACACATCGCTTCTCCAAGGAACACAACTTATGTTTTTCCATACATTTGAGTGAACCAATTATAAAACTGAATTGCTTCTAGAATTTGATGTGTTGAACTTCAATCGATGCTACTTGCTTGTAACATAATGCTCACAAAAAGACATAAATGCCTTTGTGAGTCCTAAAAGTGACTTTTGCTCAGCAAGAATCTTCATTCTATACTCAAACATATGTCCAAGTTTTTGACGCTATATCATTGCATTTGAACATCTTGAAACAACTTATGCTTTTGCCTCTGTAAAGTCTATCCTTTCAACATCTACAAATTTACAACTATCTCCCTTCATAAGTACAAGCACAACTTGAGTTATTTTCATGATCTTGTTTTCAACTTCAACGTTGCAACCAAGATCATCCAGTTGTCCTAAAGATAACAAGTTCTTCTTCAGGCCCTCCACATGTTGCACTCCTTGGATAGTACAAATTGTACTATGATACATATTTAGCTTGATGGTTCCTACACCAATGATTTTTAAGGCATGATCATTGCAATTGAACACAAATCCTCCTGAGACAGGTTTATAATGATAGAACCATCTCCCCCGAGAGGTCATGTGAAAGGTAGCTTCTTAGTTGAAAAGCCATACACCAGCAGATCTTTATCTACTTTCATTTGTTATCATTGCCTCACAACATAAGACATTACCTTCTTTTCAAGTGTTCGTCATATTTCCTTAAGGAATGAGATTTATCTTATTTCAACAATCCTTTCTTCATTTGACCCTTTTTGCCACAATTGTAGCATCTTAAATTCTTCTTACTTCTTGAATTTCCCCCACCATGTTGTAGTTCTCACTTTGGCCATGTTCTGTTGTTTTCCCTCTCATCACCGTCAATGCCTCCGCTTTTTGTGCAGTTGTTTGCCTATAATCCTTTTTCTTGTTCTAATTTTCTTCTTCAAGAATAGTAGCTACAAAATCATCAAAGATCTTGTGTCCATACAGACATTATTTGTTAAATTAATGATGAGTTGATCATATGAATCTGATAGACTTTCAATTAAAAGTTTAGCACATTCTTGAGACTCTATTTTATCATCTAATGATGTGAGTTGAAAAAATGGAGTATTCAAGGTATTGATATGCTCTGTCACTGAAGTAGATTTTGATGTCCGAAGAGTGTACAATCTTCTCTTAAGGAAAATCTTGTTATGTAGCATTTTGGCCTCATATTACTTAGTGAGATGATCTCGTATCTCCTTTGTCGTCTTCTTCCCCTCTATGCTTGACAACACCCTATCTGCTAATGTCAAGTGAAGATTTGTCATAGCATTCCCGTCCATCTCATTTCACTTATTATCATTTATGAATGTTGTCAGCCTTTCACTTATGGCCGCTAAACAATTATTTTTCTCAAGACAACCTTTATCTTTAACTTCCATAATGAGAAATTACTCTGATAGAACTTCTCATTATCAAATTTTTTCACCATTGCTTCTATCATGAACAAAGCTTATCTCTCACTATTTCACGTGAATAATACGTGTAAATAGTATCATATACGTGAATAATATCTACACTATAGCAAAAAATGCTTTAGGCAACGTTAAATTTGTAACAGTTTAAAATGAGTTGCTTAAAATTAATATAATGCAACATTTTTTAAAGCGTGGCCTTTAGTAATATTAATAGGCAACACTAATAGTAATGTATTACCATATATTTTAAAAGGCAACGAAATTTTACCATTTATTTTAAAAAGGCAACAAAATTAAAATTTAGTTGCTATAAAATTTTATATAAGCAACAATTAAATCTATTGCGACTTTAAACAATAATTAAGGGTTACAATAAGTAGCCTTGGACTTAGAAACACAGGCTCAAACTAGACCTGAGCCCGAACACAATCAAGTCTAACCAAACTCGATTAAAAATATTATTTATTTTGTAAACATTTAAATATAAAATAACATTATTTTCTTTAAATTTTGAAACAGGATAGATTAGATTAATTTATTAATTAGTTGATTAATTTTTGTAAATTAATACATTTTTATAAAATAAAATAAAATAATTAATTTTTATTCAACAATCTCTTTTTTAGTAAAATTTTAAATTATTTGATAGTTAAGTACAATCTTTTCAATCATATTTTAAATTTTAAATTTTTTTAATCTTTAACCAATTTTACGACGATTTAACGAAAATCTCAAAATAGAAATTATTAGTTAGTTTCAGGCACTTTACTTCCATCAATTACAAAATTTATAATAATGATAATACTTAAATTGATACTTATGTGAACAAAGCACAAAATAAACAATGAATTGAAAAAAAGACTGACATCGTCTTTTCCTACCCTCCAAGAGATTACATATTCAAACTTTAGCCCCTTTGTGCATGGTCCAATCTCTTTAAACATTAATTATGTTTCTTATAAATCAAAAGAATCTATCTGGGAATTCTGTGAAAAGTGCCTCTTCATCTTTTTGTGATCATGGCTCATTTGGTTTCAATCTCTCATGTTAATACCCAAAGTTTGTGTTATGGGTATGCTCAAAGTCTAGATCTTTCTTTGGCTTGCAATAAGGGTTTTTTTTTATGTGTTTTTGATGATATTTTTTTAATCAGTTTTTAGGCTTTAGTTGATATATGCTTTTAAGGCATTTGAAATTCGTGGTAATTGCAACAAGTAATGATCTTATGCTATAGGGAAAAGTTTGGTTATTTTTAGTTGTTAGAATCTTTTCTAAATATAATTTAGGTCTTTTCTTTTAAGTGGATGGAGGTTTGTTGCTCTACGGGAGAGTTTATGAGTGTAGTAGCTAAAAATGGGGTTCAATTATTTGATCAGAATATTGTTGGGTTTTGACCATTTTAGGTCAAATTTTGATAGCATCTTAAAGCATTTCTTACTAGAAATTTGTTACAATATTCATGTTATTATTAAAAGATTTTAGTTTCTTAGCTAAAATATGAGTTTTGGTCATTTTTGGGTTTATTGGTGTTGTATACATTTGGTGGCTAAAGCTATAGTTTCAAGTTCGATTAGCAGGGTTATAGACTTAGGTTTCCAAATGACTATGTAGCTTCTTTCTGGGTAGATAGGTAAGTAGGTTGTAGTCTTTTTCATTACAACGTCCTCATTTTTTTGAAACAAACGATGGTAGTCTAGTGTGTGTTATAGTCATTCAAAGTCACTGCTTTATTTAAAGATGAATCATGCACATTTCTTAAATTGTTAAGAAAGTTGAGGACTTGCTTTGGATGTTTCTATGATCCATGTTCATACTTATTGCTAGTAACAACACTCAACTCTAATCATATGATTATTATTTGTGTTGGGCTTTCTTGCTAGTATGTTTATTTGATTCTGTTTTTATGTTTCAACACAACTGTTTAAGCGTGGAGATTGACGGTTCATTTCGGGGTTCTGATATCCAGAAAGAGTCTAGTTCAGAAAAGAGGTACATTTATTATTGTTGTGATCACTTCTCTGACCAGAAAAGAGGTACATTTATTACTACGATCACTTCTCTACTCTGCCTCATATTGAGAACTATGTCTTTACTTATTTCCTTAATGTTCTTTTTTTCTTCTTCTTTTCATCTTGACTCAAAATTGCCTGACTTCTTCATACCTTTCCTGCGACATGATTGTATTGATCTTATTATTTCATGTAATTATTGCCTAAGTTTCAGAGGCTAGAACAGTCAAAGTGAAATCAGAAATTATCTCTTTTGGAATAGTTTCTATGCTTTTTATTTACGATTGTTTATTGGATACAATGGACATTGAGTTGGTAGTTATGAGTTGAGATTTTTTCCAAGTGGGTAATTATCTGGGTAGATTCTCTTTTCTATAGATCCAATTTCTCCTTCTCTAGCGCCATATTATTGTTGTGGGCTGAAGCACCTTAATCTATCAATCATCATAATAACTCTATTAATAAGACAAATAGAATGTTATGTAAATTAACTATTCTAGTTAATGTACTTCATTGAATCAACAACTTTTTTACATTTTTAATCCATCTTTTTTATAGCAACAATTTCTTATGCATCTATTATTCATTAATTGATTTAATAATATGGTGACTGAAGTCTTGTATAAAGTTCCTAATGAGTATTTGCGATCCATAAAAAATGCATTAGAAGAAGAGATGAACCAAAAAGTAGAAGTTGAAAAGGAGAGAATAAGAAAGGAATTAAAATAAGAGAGAGCTGAACGCTTCGAAATGAATATGCAATTAAAACAAGATAAAGTTGATAGAGAAGAAATGATGAAACAAATGTTCTACCTTATTCAATCTCAGCTTGGGCAAACTACTATCATCGATATACTTTGTAAATTGATTACACCTAGTCAATTAAGAAAGGAATCTTCTATTCCTAAAAACTATACATATCAACATGAAGAATATTAGGTAAAAAATTTCCTTAATTCACTGCTTTTGTACATCATCTTATTATCTTTTTTGTTGAGATTAGATGCTTATATTTATGCTTTCTGAATTTGTTCATAAAAAGAACTTAATCATTTTGTTGTTAGTTTTTCGACTATATAATTTTTTATAATTAAATTGACGTCACAATAAAATAGTTAGTATTTCATTTTTTAGATATATCAACCTGTTTGTGAGCTTATATAGTAGTTTTACAATGCTAATCTATTTCTTATTTCTTTGTTCCTTTTTTTTTGTAGGATGGTGATGATTAGGAGTGGACAAGAAGGTACTTGGTGAAGGATTTTGGAGGGCCCATACATATTGGTTTTGTTTAATATTTAGATTAATTAACTTATATTTTATATAGAATGGAGGACGATATTCTAAATGAATAATTTAGCTAGTGATTTTTTGCTTTTTTATTTTGAATATGTTAAAAGATTGAATTTTATAAGTCCTTATGAACTATGTATTATATATAAATACTTTGTTGTTTACATTTGATAGTACATACGCAATTAAGACGTACATTAATATTTATATATCTCTTTCAATGTATACGTCCACAACCTACATAATGATAAGAGTTTGATTTTACATTAAATAATATTGGTACCAAAAGAATAAACAATCACTTTTTATTTTTACAAATTGATGCCTAAAAAAATTACTTTGTTGCCTTATAAAGACTTAAAAGTGTTGCAATATCTATTTAACATTGTTGTTGTATTTGGAAACTAAAGTGTTGCTTTAGTTAAAACTTAAAACAACACTCTTTATTTTGTTGCCTAATCAAAAAAATCTTTTGCATTATACTTATAACGATGCCACTTCTTGTATTGATATAAATTCTATTGCCTTAATAAAAAGGCAACGATAATGGTACTTATAGCTACACTTTTGTCTGTTGTCTAAAACATTTTTTTGTCATAGTGCTAGTTACTATAGCTCAGCTACAATGACCGCTACAGTCATGAATAATTGTCACCTTTCTTAGTTACTGTTTTACTATTCATCAACTTTCATCGTCTTCACACGAAAATTGAACAGATAGTGCCAAAAAATTCGTTATAATTTTTTCAACATACTCTGATACTACTTATTGTGAAAATTGACCAGATTAAAGCAGATTCGCAGCTAAATAGGATTGAAGAAATATATAATGAAGAAATAAACACATAGATTTTACGAGGAGAAATACTAAATCTCTCAAGAAATAGGAAAAATACTCTCTAAACTATGAAGATTGAACTAACGAAGAGAAGATTTGGGATAAATGAAAATTGATTTAGGCTGGCCTTCATTTTTCTTCTTCTTTCTTCTTGCATTTTCTAACTTTCTGTAATCAGCTTTGACTTTGGTGTAGTTGGCAGTAACATACTTTTCATACACATAAATAGTTATAACAAATTATTAAAATAAGAGAAAATAGTAGCTAGAGTAAAATTCACTTATTATAAGTCTATTTATTTATTCTTAATTTTAATTATTATAATAACAATTTAGCAATTTACAAGCTTGAATTCTAATTAAATTTTTACACTACATGCATATCATAATAGTTAAAATAAACATATATTAGAGATAAATGTATCATGTACTAATTTTTAAATTTAGTATTTAATTTATTATAATTAAATGGAGTAATTACCAAAAAAACTAAACTTTCGTCAAATTTTTAATTATAGCCGTAATAAAATACTTAAACTTTCAATTTTTTCAAGTATAGCCGAAACTTCAAAAAGTAGCAATAAAGTACTCAAACTTTCAATTTTTTCAATTTTAGCCTGTCGTTATCTGTTGTTCTCCCGATGTCCTCAACCTTTTGTTTTTTATTTGTTTTTCTGACACCTCAAACTATTTCCACATTACAACGTATTGAATCAGTAAGCTCTTCATTTTTAGTTCGTTCTCTTGATGCCCTTAGTGTGAGGGCATCGAGACTACATAATCTAAAAACTGAAGGGTGAAGGCGTCAAAAAAATACTTTGAAAACAAAGGAAAAAATTGAAATCAAAGTATAAGGTTGTCGGGATTGTGTAATCTAATTTAGGTCATTTTTAAATAACAAAGTCATTTTAATTATATGATTAAAAGACATAGTTTCATTAATCTTCATTTGCTGTATTAATTTTAGCTAATATATATTAATAGTTAAAGTTTTTGAAACACATGGCAAACTATGTCAGCAAACTTAACAGAAGCATTAACATCAAGCTAGAATTTAAAAAAAGAAGTTTGAGCATTTTATTGCTATTTGTTAAAATTCGGGTTATAATTAAAAAATTAAAAGTTTAGGTGCTATTTTTTGAAGTTTGGGTTATAATTGAAAAATTGATGAAAGTTTGAGCTTTTTTTAGTAATTAACCCTAATTAAAACTTGATTAGTTTGTAAAAATTCAAAATAACTTTATTAGTGTAATATAAATAAAATCATATATTGAATAAAAATATCATTTAGTTAAAATTTTGTCATTAATTATATTAATAGTTATAAATTCATAAAGATGTAATACTTTTTTTCAAAATTTTAAATAAGATACTGTGTGCTAATTATTTCAAAGCACGAGTCTAGAACTAGTTATATTTAAAATTTAGTGCTTATGATTCTCATTTATTCCGTTAACCATTAAATTTGAACTTAACAAATTTGAAATTCAGTTATCACGTGCTAGAATGACTTAAAACGGGGAGACTGCAAGAGTAATCAGTGAGCCATTAATTAATCATGTTTAATTGAAATGCATGAAGTTTTTGTTGGAAAAGAAAACACGAAAAAGGAAAATATATAGGAAATAGGAAGAAATTAAAGATACAAGAAATTTACATGGAAAATCCTAATAGGGTAAAAACTACGGAGAGAGAAGAAATTTTACTATGAAAGTGGAATTATGTTTTTTGGTACATTGAAGGAGGAGGAGAGAGCATTCTTTTATAGGCTTCTTTCTTCCTATGATATTCTCATCCCACCGATGTGGGATGAGTGTCTTAACATTCTTCCACTTGAAGATTGAACTGGATGTCAATTAATCTTCACCATTATTTCTCTCTCGGCTCCATGTTGCTTATGTCTCTATCAGGCCACAGGAGGAACGACACCATATGAACTTATCTGTGTTGACAACCTTAGTCAGAAAATTTGTTACATTCTACTTCGTGTTGATCTTTTTCACAATAATTGTCCCTTCCTCCACTTTCTCACGAACGAAGTGGTACTGAACTTGAATATGTTTACTTTTAGCATGAAAGGCTGGATTCTTTGCAAGATGCAAAGCACTTTGGCTATCACAAAATAGAGAAACTATCTCTTGTATGTGCTCGAACTCCTCCATGACCAACTTCAACCAAACTGCTTCCTTACTAGCTTTTATAGTTGCAACATATTCTGATTCTGTTGTTGATGTAGCCATAACTGACTGCAACTTAGATACCCAGCTTATAGGTCTACTAGCAAGTAAGAACACATATTTGGTAGTGGACTTGCTTATGTTAAGATCACCTGCATAATCTGAGTTAACATAACCATAAATACCTATGTCTGATCCTCTGTAACATAATGCAATATTCAACGTTCCTTTGATGTAACGAAGAATTCTTTTCACTGCTATCCAATGCTCTCTACCAGGATTTGTCATGTATCGACTAACAACTCCCACTGCATGTGCAATGTCTAGTCTGGTGCTGACCATGGAAAAGGATACCCACTGCTGATGCATACGGTACTCAAGACATCTCTATTCTCTCTGCTTCACTGCTAGGACTCATCTCAAAGGACAACTTGGAATTAATAAAGAGTGGGGTGGATACTGGCTTATAGTCCTGTATATTGAAGTGCCGCAAGGCCTTCTTCAAGTAATTTGTCTGAGAAAGCCAGATCTTCCTATTGTTCCTGTCTCGGTGAATTTGCATCCCAAGAATCTTGTTTGCTGGTCCTAAGTCTTTCATCTCAAACTCCCTAGCTAACTTAGTCTTTAATTATTGAATACGATCTTTGTTGGAGCCTGCAACCAACATGTCATCAACATACAATAGCAATATGACAAAATCATCACCTCCAAACCTCTTGTAGTATGCACAAGGGTCTGCGTATAATCTATTGTATCCCAGACTCATGATGAAAGAATCAAATCTCTTATACCAACACCTTGG
>JANJEY010000003.1:19737848-19748170 GCA_024703695.1 Erythroxylum cataractarum
TA
Organism: Erythroxylum cataractarum; assembly: GCA_024703695.1. NCBI lineage: Eukaryota > Viridiplantae > Streptophyta > Magnoliopsida > Malpighiales > Erythroxylaceae > Erythroxylum > Erythroxylum cataractarum. The sequence goes on from JANJEY010000003.1 coordinate 19,737,851, forward strand.
CGGAATATTGGCGACACTTTTTCCGTCTCTAAATAATACCGACGGTCATATTCCGTTGCGGATTAGTTAATTTCATCGACGTTATTTCCAAAAAAATTTCCGTCAGAAAACTACAACAACGGTAATATTCCATCGGTTAACTGTGGGCAAATTACGGCGGAATATTTCCGTCGGTAATAAATAACGACAGCCATGTTTACGACGGATTATTCTTTCGTCGGATTCCGTCGGTAACTATAATCTCCGACGGAACCTACCTTTTCTTCGACGGAATATTCCGTCGGAGAACGTGACTTTTCTTGTAGTGTAACTTGATTTAAGACATATGATCTATGTCTAGAAGAAATTCTATTCCATTGATGTGTGAATTTGAATTTTGGAGAGATGGAAAAATGTATGTAAAAGGAAAAAAGTACCAAAATATATAAACTTTTTATCAATAGTATTAACAAAAATTGAAAACAAAAGTATAAAAGTGAAATTAAGTCATTTTTATAGAGGATGATGAATCAAAAGGTACTATCTCCTGCTAATCTACAAAGTTAATGAAAGAAGTCATTTTCATTAAGCTCCCAATGGATGACTTAGTAGATACTGTTTGCATCTCATCTTGATCATAGATATCTATATCTCCTGCATGAATGTTAGTCTCCTCTCCTAATGGTGTGGTAGCCTCCTCCATCTCTCTGATATGAATATCCTTGTAATGTCCTTCTCTTTAAATGGCTTTACAATATCTCTGGCCTCCTCTAGCACCAATCTATCAACGTTAGACTCTAAATGCCAGGTCTTCATCTCCTCAAGGTTTGAAAGTCACACTAACGGGGGTGAATAGTCCACTTTTAGACGTTGTGCTGTCCTCATCATTATATCACCCAGTCAGTGCATGTACTGCTCCTAGTATAAAGATATATATAGATGGCTAGGCCGACTATGGTGTGCTTCGGTGTGGAGGTGGAGATGTCTCTAGTACTGCAACAATAGTTTGGTTCTCCTATGTAGGAGCCTTATTTATAACCATAGTGGACCACCAACGAGCATGAAATACTATTCTCAATCATCAGTGTAGAGCTCCGCCATGCACTTAGGCTATAGAACCTCCATCATGATAGGCATGGGAGTGGTTACTACTATAATGTTGATCTTGTCCAATGACACTCCTAGTACTCTTTCCAGTATTGTAATTATTGAGTCATCACTGATAATGCCAAAGTTTACCGAGTTTAGGTAGCTATAGGCCAACTAGATGACGGAGATACCGAAGTGTGTCCTTTGCCTTTAGCATATGTAGAAGATCAGGAAGAGGCCCCTCCAACTCACCATACCAGTGCTCTCCCTCATCGTGCAAATAGAATTTACCAGACATCCAACGAATGCTAATAGCTCCTTAAATAAGTGTCAGGCCAATCTTAATCGAAGGATATCCTGGTTAGTGTTGAGGTCTAAGCGCATTACTCTATTTAAAACTTGGTGTGGACCCCAAATTAATTATAACTAAGATTATGGCCCGTACCTTCTAACTTGTACTTAAGGAGGGTGTCGTCTTCCCATGACGCCTTGGTGTCATCCACCTTTAACGTACATATAAACTTAAAAGTTAAACTCCAGCCCTCTAGCACCAAAGAAATCTGACCACCTGTCGAATAAGATGATCCATCGAACATCATTAGATAAGTCCACCTCTTGTACTGCATCTCAGTCTATAAATTGGGATGCCTTGAACAACCTCATATAAAAGGATGGTAATGGCTGAGGCCGAGTTAAGCCTAATTAGTCTCGAATCTCCCCTAAAATTTTATTTGCGAGCACAGATCTAACTTGAAGTCTGATTGAGCTTAAGCCTGATAGGGCTTGATTAACTCAAAGCCTAACTAGGATGGATTATGTTTTTAACTTTTATAAATTAAAAAGATGTCATTTTAATTAAAAGGATATCATTTAATGTGAAACTTTTGAGCTTGAGTTTGAAGCTCAAAATATAAACAAAAATGCCTGAGCTTGGCTGAAGCCTAGTTAACCCAGGTTGAGTGGATTTTTTTTTCCATCCCTGTTTGTCTTGAATGACTGATATCTCTTATGATGCACTTCTATATGAAAGTGGAGCAACGATGGTCTAACTGCTCCTGTGGCATATGTGGTAGTTGTGGTATAGTAAACGGTGGTGGTAGTAGTGCCTGTGGTGCCTGTGGTCTCCTTGGAACAAGTGTTAGTAGTTATCACTCGCGACATATAAGTGAAAGTATCATACTCTAGCCATCATTCGAGGGGGCAACATTGTCCAGGTTATTATGCCCTCGCCATAATATAGAGTCTTGAAGAAAAACAAATCGTAAGTGAACACTAAAAAAGTTACTTTTAGCACAACGTATAGGTAAGTGTAGAGTAAAATGCGAAATGAAAATAATGCAACATTACAAAATGTATCAAACTCTCCTAACAAATGCACCCTAATTTAGGAACAGTACCATCTTTATATTTTAAATGAACTAAAGCAGCCAAAATAATTCATGCAAACATCTTTGACTGTAATTAACAAATATAGTTCATGATTAATTTAGATCATCTTCCTAGCACCCTAAAAATAATATTTGGTTCAGTCGGATTCTGGCAGAACTGAACGTTGCCGTTTGGATCCATAGAGTCGACTGCTTGCTGTAGTAACTCCGACGTGAATATCCCTGCAAAATAAAGAAGGCACGTTGGGGATTGTGTCCCGATTAGCCCCTCCGACGCTCAATTTAGTCTTTTCTGGTAAAGACGAGATCGCCGTATGCAGAGAAGAAGAGAATTGTGATTACGTACCTCTGTTATGGCAAAGTTATACCTTATATACGAAGTAATAACTAGGTTTAGGCTTTTACGTGTTTGCATGGGAGACTTCCTTCTATGGATGGACCAAAGAGGACGTGGGCTGGACCTAGGATTGGCATAGTCGTTATGCATGAGACTGATCTTTGGTGATTGGACCGATCGGCTCATACATCGTTGAGACTGGATTCTAGCCCAATACAGCCGACCCGACCAATGGGCAATATGAGTTAGATAGATTTGTTGAAGGGTTGGAGAAAAAAGATCCATGAAGGTCATGGATCTGCCCAATTATCAAATGCAAAGCTAATATGATCACCATTTCCTATTATATGTTTTATCTTTCTCCCAGCAACTTCCCTTAGGCTTAGGATGAACCTAATGGTTCAAGAGGAGTTAGAACAATGTTCTATTGACTAGAAATTTGCTTCTTTGATGTACTCCTCATACATCTATTTCACCCATAGGTTTCTTTATCATTGTATAATCCCCAAATTTTCTTTATCATTAGACCAATTTGTTTGTTGCTTTTAATAATTTGATTCCTAAGCCTCCTTGGATTTTAGTAAGCCATATATTCTTCCATTTGACCTTGGGAAGCCCTTTTTTTCACCACTTTGTACAAAATTCTTGAATATTTTTTCAATATGTTTGATGATTTAGCTGAGAGGGCTACATGTGAGCTCCAATAGAAATGCATCCCATTTAAAATTGCATTGATTAATTATGTTCGTTCAGCATAGGATAATTTCTTTGACATCTAGCCACAATTTTTGCTTAGAATGACATCATAAAGAAGTTTTTTTTGGTTACACATCATAAAGAGGTTTGCAATCTTCATAAGATAGCCTAGAAGCTAATATTAGTAGTCCTCGATATTGAAAAGGGTCGTTAGATGATTGGAGTCTTGAGATTTGAACCAACATTTGCTTTAATGGTTAGGGATTTAGAGAAATGGAAATTTGACTCTTAATTTTGTTCATTACCAACCTTAACATTTTTTCAAAATTAGACATGATATTTAGGTATGGGCCTGACTAGACCTAACCCACCCTGAGGTTAGCAAGGCCAGGCCTGGGTTGATAGGACTCAAGCTTGAGTTGTTTAGGCCCGACCAAGCCCAAGACCAGACAAATATAAGTATAATGATGTCATTATGTAAAAAAATGACATTGTTTTTATATGTTTATTAAAAATATCTAGAGTGTAGTTAGGCTTGAGCCCATTACCTTAGGCCCGTTAAGCATCAGGCCAAGCTTAGGTCCCAACAGAAGAGCTCGGGCCCGGCCCGGCCTGACCTGACCTATTTTCATCCCTATTCAAAATCTCTTATACAGTCAATCAATAATTGCGCTGATCTTTTATTCGCCCCACATAGTAGTAGAAGATTGTTTGCAAATGACAAATTGAATATTTTTAACCTCGTACATTTATAGTGATAATTAAAAGATCCCTTTTGCATTATTTGGTAGGAGATCATTTTAGTTACAACCTTTATAGCCAATGCAAACAGATAGGAAGATAATGGATCTCCTTGTTTGAACCCTTCTTCCATTTTAAAAAATTTAGTTGTTTCTCCATTAATCAAAACACTAAAAGAAGTAATTAACAAGCATTAATGAATTTAGAGGAAAAATTAAAGACCTAGACACTGAATAACAAGGAAGTCCAGTTGATATATAGTATCAAAACCTTTTGTAGTCTATCTTAATAAACCAAGATCTGATGGGATTTGTTGGTATTGTAATCTTTATAAATACCTGAGCCAACAACAAATTGTCTCTAATATTCCTCCCTGCAATACAACCAATATGTGAAATATTAATAAGGAGATTCATTAGAGGCTTTAGTCTCAAGGTCAAGATTTTAAAGACAACTTTATAAAGGAGATTGCAACAAGAGATGGGTTCCTCCCTGCAATAAAACCGGTATGTGAAATATTAATAAGGAGATTCATTAGAGGCTTTAGTCTCAAGGTCAACATTTTAAAGATAACTTTGTAAAGGAGATTGCAATAAGAGATGGGTTTGTAATCTTAGAGAAAGGGCATGTCAGGTATTTTAAAGATAAGGAAAAGATAAGTTTTGTTTAGCTCTTTGAGGAGGTTTCCTGAATTAAATAATTCCTTGAATAGATTACAGACATAAGATTTTAAAGATGCCAAGAAATTTCAAAAAAAAAACTAATTGAGTCCATCAGGGCCTAGAGATTTGTTAGGATTAAGGATGAAGATTGCATTCCTAATTTCTAAATTGGTCACTGGGGCAGAAAGAAGATTAGTGTAGGCTTAAGTCAAGCAAGGATGAATAAATTTTAAGAGATGAGCGAGGGAATTTGAGGTATTGGACTTGGTGCTTGGGAAATTTCTGAAATATGTATAGGCAAGATCTTTTAGCCTTTCCTATTTAATGCATTATTTTTTAGAAGAGTCCAAAATTCTTGTAATCTTATTTAAATTTATCCTATTCTGAATGCATCTGTAGAAGAAGGCATTATTTGAATATCTTTCTTTTAACCAATTAGTTCTAACTTTTTTCCTTAACAGGGAGTAACCCAAAGCAGAAAGGTCTAATTGCAATTTTTCTTTCTCTATTTTTTTCTTGACTCTTGATTCATTAGATCATTTTATAGGTTTATTTGCACCATTTTTAGTTCACCTTTGTATTACTCCACTTCCTTTGAAAAAATCACTTTTAAAGTGTTCCTTATGAAGTTTCTTTAGATCTTCTTGGGTGATCTTTACCTTGGAAACCAATTGATAGGCTTTAAATCCTTCTATTGTGGTATTCAACCTATTTTTGATGATGTCCTCATACATTCTCATTTGAACGAGAAAGTTTAAAATTTTGAAGGATGTTTTTTGTTTTTTTTTTTCGTGATGATTCATTCTGATTTCTAAGGAGGAGTGGTTGAAAAGACCTAGATTATTAAATCAACTTAGTGAATTGGGGAATTTTGCCATCCATTCTGAGTTTACCAAATCCCTATCTAACTTCTTCCTAATATGTTAGCACCCTTCAAGCTTGTTTGACTAGGTAAATAAATTACCTCTAAAGTTAAGGTTAATTAGGCTTGATTTACTTAGAAAATTTCTAAGTTCTTTGTCCACTTCCCCCTCTATTTCCTAGACCTTTTTCTTTATAGGAATGTACTATTGAATACAAATCTTTAAGTACCATTCATAGATCTTGTGTTACTTTGGCTATTCCTTCTATGTCTTTCCAAAGTTTGCTCCTTTGAAACGTCAAGTTAGCTGACTAAATAAAAGTGAATTGGATTTTTTTTGAAGTGGCTTTGCAAAACATTCCATGTGAATGAACAGGTCAGAATTTTTAGAGTTTAGTACCTAAACTTCTTTTGGTTGTAAGCTATAATTATCCTATCTTAATCTGTGATAGACATGATTAGTAAGAGTAATCCATTGATCTCATATGAACCATATGTTTTTATTGAAGACTCGTGTTTGATTTTTGTTTCTAGCAAGCCAATTATAAAATGATTTTTAATCCCTTTAAAGTTCCTCATTGCTTACTATTTTCTAGAGCAGTTAAGGCCTTTTATGTTCCAGGAAATGATCATGCTTTAATAGAGCTTGTCAGGCCTTTACCCTTTTGCTTCCTACTAGATTTTCTTCTTGAGCTTTAAGCAATATTGAATTCCTTCATTTCTGATTTTGTGTTATGGGAAAATGACCAAAGAAGGAGTCTTTGGGTGTGGAGTTGGAGTCTTTTGAGTTTTGTGGGGTGATAGTCGAAACATAAGGAGCAGGGGTTGAATCTTCATTAATGAAATCCTTAGCAGGTGAATTGGGTTTTGAGAGCTGAAGATATAGGTATATCTTGAGGATTTTGAGGTGGTATTGTCTCTTGGTGATTTGTTGAAAAGCCACTGGGAGCAGTGGGATTAGATGGTAGACCTTGTTTGGGTTGTTCAAGTGATTGGATCGATTGGGACAGAAAATCATTATTAAGGGAAGGAATTTTCAGTTTTCATAACTTTTGAACTAGTTGGTCTAGTTTCTAAGGATAATTTACAGAAATTTCAGTGGTAATAGAATCTCCTTCTTCTTATAGTCTTTGAACTGTTAGAGAGGTAGGGAGCTTTATGATTTTATCTATTTCCACCCACACCTTAACAAGACCAATTCTTTTCATTTTTACTATTTGCTCTTCCAATCTAAGAGATTTCCTTGTTACTCTTACCATATAGCTCAAACCAATAGTTATCCCGTACTCCAGTTGAATATTATAAAAAACAAATATGTAAAGGTATAGTCTTTAGATAGTCTTTATCTAAGAACATACCTAGAACCTATTTCCTTATAAACATCAGTTTACCTCTCTAGTCATCCGATTAGCACCTTTAAACTTAAATAGAAAGTGGTCCTCCTTTTTAATAGGTACTTGTTCCTAACTATTTTTAGTTTATAGTGTTGCTACCCATGGTTTTATTGAAAGAAATGAGGGTCTCTTTTCAAAATTAAAAAAAAAAAACAATTAATGTTATTCTTCATTTTGTAGCTCTTGCTTAAAGGATTTCCAATGGAAGGGAGATTACAATTGAAGGCTTTAAGGATTTTTTTTAAGTTTCACATAGGGTTCACCATCACTCACTACCAAGTTTGAAGCCTTGGATGAATTGAAGGAGAAGAGCTAGGGTTTGAAAGAGAGATTGTTGAGTTCTGATCCAAGTTGTGGTAGGGTGGAGGGGATTGATTTGGTTTTTGAGGTAATATGAGTACTAGCATGGTCTGTTGGGAAAAGAGGATGATTGAGAGTGGGTGAAAAAGATCCAATTTTAGCTATGGTAAGGGTCGAGAAATTAATAGAAGAGGCGAGGTTAGGAAGCTTGAAAGATGTTAGAGACTGAGGTTTATTAGTTGAATCAAGAGTTGGTAGAGGAAGGAGACCATCCAAATGGAAAAGTTCGGGTAGATGGGAGGATGCGGAGGCAGTCGGAGGAGGAAGAAAAAGGGTGATTTAGGTAAGACCCAAAGGTTTTGAGACTAAGTCCATACCCAAAGAGGTAAAAATCAATCTAAAAGTTAGCCTGAAAAAGAATTAACTAATATTGTTAATATGATATTATAACATTGGGATTAGCATGTTCAACCCTAGATTAGTTCACTTGCAAAAACTATTTAAAATATAAAATTCACCTTAAATATAAGAGAACAAGAACAAAATAATTTTCATGACTAAATGTATCATATCTTGATATAAATGTTAGCTTGCTAATATTTACATAGGGCTCCAAGTTTCTTGTAATTATGACAATCTTAACTATTAACTACAATATTGATAGTCTTTAGTGATTTTTATAGTGTTTTTGATGCAATAGAATAACGAGTACTTATAAATGTTTTATTATTATATTTTGAAAAGTTAGAAGCTAATTTAAGAGTTATGTGGCAACTTTATTAAAGTAATTTCTACTTATAGAGGCATCATAATTACAAAATAAAGTTTGATTATAATTACTACAATTGATCTATTCAAATTTAAATTGTTGTGAATATTTAAAATAAGGTCAACATTGGATTAGGAATTTAATTTTTGATTATAAACTTTGAGTTAATAGAGGGATTTGATATAATCAATATTTATATATTAAAATTAATACAAAGAAAAGATTTCCATATAATAATGCCATTGGTAGAAAACATAGTACTTGTGATATGTAGCATTAAATTACCAATGTAGTATAATTAAGTTTGAAATTTATAAAGAATATCTAACTGTTAGAAATCTTTATATAATTTTTGTGAAATTCTTTCTGAACTGATGATAATTGCTTGGCTTTGTTTTTGCAGAAATGGAAGAGGGCAAGAAAGTAAAGAAGACACTCAAAGTTTACTTGGTTCGATAGCACAAAGTTATCTACATCCAAGGGTCAAACTCACACACCAGATTTTTACTAGGATCAAAAAAGGAGAAAATACAAGAGATTGGGTGTTTACAGAACACCTGCAAGAGTTCTATCAAACTCTTTAGTACCCACAGTAATGTACTCTAGCACTCTCAATTATTTCCTCACTTGAAAACAGAGAAATGTGAACCCTATAGACTTGTAAGTGTATTGATATTGTTCTGTATTTTGGAGCTTGTGACTTTATCTATTTATAAGTATTGAGGTTGCTGACTTCGGATGAATGTTTGGACTGTGTCAATATGTAGCATGCCTTATCCACGTGACCTTTACTTAAAGACTCTATCTTTAATTATCTTGTTCACTGTCATGAGCCTTTGACTGAGTCCACACTACATTAGCCTTTCATTTAAATGCTACATTTTGACTATTTGAATCTCTTATGCTGTGCGTTTCTGTGGCTACCTTTATTCCTTTATTATCTCCAAAAGAAGTCCCGCGTTTAATCCCTCCATGCTCTGCATTTTGCTTTCTTATGTCACGTGTGTCTTGAACTTAAGTGACTTAAACTCAACTAAAAGCTTCAGACAACTTTTCAAAACCTTCTCGAGTTATTCCCTCTCTTCACAAGTTTAAGATATTTCTCCTTCTTCTTCGTTTCTTCTATGTCTTCTAGATCTGTAGTGTTTCAGTGTGGATTTATGGAGAATGTCTTGTGATTCTTCACATTCTTCCCTCCTTCTTCATAAACCCTCATTCAATTTTTCAATTCGTGATCAATTTTTGAAATCCGAAACTCTAGAAAAATTCGAAACCTTAATTTTTTTCCTCTAGTATTGTGAGATTGACGGGTAAATCCTTTTTTTTTTTCCTTTCAAGGTGCTTCATTTATCTGTAGAAACTTTCTACAGAAAATGAATTTCTTTATTGGAACTATTTTTGTTCCGAAATCTGATGGGTTTTCTTCTCCTCTTATTTTTTTCAGGTCGACTTATCTACTGTTGGCCTTGTCTCTGATGAAGTGGAGTCTGACGTCTATGTGCTTCGACCTCTCATGCAGGACTGGGTCCTTACTGAGGTAAATCGCACTCTGACTGTCTGTGTATATAGCTGCCTCTGAAGTCTGTACCTTGATTTCTGATAGTAGTCCCTTGAGTCATATTAGCTCCTTTAGGCCTTTTGTGATTCCGTAAAATTCTGCTTCTGATGTTGATAGTGATGCCACTGCTTGTTGTTGCACTTTCCATCTTACTGTATTGCCTGATAGTGTAAAGTAGTATGCTGATAATGATTTGCGTGTGTCCTTGTCTACTGCATAGTCTGCATCTATATAGCCATTTAAATTCATATGTTTATGTGTTTCTAGGTTAGACTTAGAAAAACATAGACTATGGTTTAGGGTTCCCTTCAGATATCTGAGTACTATCTTAAAACCAGACCTATGTTTTAGACATGGATTAGACATGAATCTGCAAAGTAGGCTGATTGCATGTGTTAAGTCAGGTTTAGTACAGATCATAATGTACATGATACAATCTATACCCACATCATAAGGATATTTCAGCATTTGTTCCCTTTCTGCTTCTGTTGCTGGACTCTTAGTAGCTGTCAGCTGTAAGTGTGTGGCAATTGGAGAAGGGCTAG
>JANJEY010000003.1:19766660-19780929 GCA_024703695.1 Erythroxylum cataractarum
TTGCTTGATGTGACAATTAAAGGTCACTTTGGTTTAAATCCTCTTGGCTCTTCTCTTCACTCTCCGTAGACGCAGCTCACTTGCTTCCTTGTGCGTGGATGGGTTCATTTCTTCTTGATTTATTTCTCATTTCATGCTCCCCTCACGTGATGTCCCTGTGGCTTGTTGTCTCCACTTCATATGTCAATTTATTTAGCTACTCTTAAGACCCTTTGCTCCTCTCATTTGCTTCCACGTTAGCCCCACCCCTGTTGATTTTTAACACAGCCCTCACGTACTGCTCCTTGGTCACGCCCTTCTTGATTTGCGTCAATTTCTTTCTTTTTTTTTTAATTTCCATTCCTTCCTTTTGTCCACGTCTACCCATCTGGTTTGACAATTAAAATTGCTACCTTTTAAACCTGCTGCTCCTGCGTGACTTGCGTTTTCTGCCCATCTCTTTGTAACTCGTTAATTTCCTGGGTCACGCATAGAGAGTTGTCATTTTGGTCTTGGGCTGTCTTGCTTCTGCATTTTAAGTTTCTGGTTGTTGCACGAGGTCACGTCTAATTAAGGTCAACATCTAGCTCAGCTCTTTTTATCCCAAAATTGTCACAGTTCTTTTTATTTGGTTCCAAATACACCTTGACATAAAACAAAATTAATTTTTATTAAGTACAACTTCAAACCTCAAGAATAAAGAAAATTAACACACAAAAAGCTAGAAAATAACGACACTAACAGTTAAGGAACTTTGATTTCTGGATAAAGAGAGTTAGAGATATGTACTTGTGAAAATATGATAAGACCTTAATCCTATATTGATCACTCAATTATCTTATATATGGATTGTTATGTTTTGATATTACCTATGACATATTCTAGTTAAAAGTAACTTAATCGGTAATCATTGAATTTAGTATGAACTATATGAAGATAATTGAGTGATCAATATAGGATTCATCACCCTAAGATAAAAAAAGTTAAGATAAATGTGGTTAGTTATATCAATAACATTAATAAGATGTTTAATGGTCAGTTACATTTTTAGAAAAAAAATTGAAAATTGGAGCATTTTAGCATCACTTTTAAATTGAATAAAGTTAAGAATTTTTTATAAATTACCTTCATTTTACTCTATAATATTCTAGTTAGATATGAAGTATATATTTAATGTCTATTCTATTTAAGTTTAATTATATTATTTCTCCATAAACAGTAATTAATTTTGTATGACTTTTGTTTAGAATTGTTTTCGAAGTATCTTTCTAATTTGATCAACAGTTTTTAAAGTAATATTAATAAAGAATAATACAATTATATTCTCTTTAATTATTTAAGGTGATAAATTTTATATTAATTATCTAACTATCTTTATCTAGTTCATATAGAAAGAGAAATGCACATACTTAAGATAATTCTTAAGCAACATTAAAATATAGCCATTTTATATAAATGCTGTTAAAATATTAAATAAAATTATAATATATACAATCACGACTATTAAAATTTTTTGTAGATACATAAATAACATTTCATTTGAAAATACCATGTCAAATTAATTAAATAAACATATTATCTAACAAGCCTCACATATTTATTTAAATGTTTCTATATTTTACTTTATGAAAATGATTATTTTTTCAGTAAAATTATAGAATATGCTAATTTTTTCTCTTATTAATGTCTAATATTAAAAATATTTTGATTAAAAATATGCCATAATTATACAACTAGGATTGGACGTAACACCAAAAGTTACTGGCCATGAAATTTGGTAAATCCTAGTTCTTGATGGGATCCCCAAGCTGGTGAAAGCTTACAATATTTTTCTAAACGTGAATGGCTTTATTCTTTTATGTGGCACGTTTCTTTTAGAAAGAAAGGACCTACTGGCTTTCTGCATCAATTAGTCAGTTTCTAGATCACGCAGAAAATTATATAGAATAAATAACAAAAAAAAGAAAATGAAAGTGGACTGGGACATCTGAGTTCTGCGAACCACATTTTTAAGAAGAGAACAATTATTAAAATTGGCAGGAGATCAGAAGTAATCTTAGTCAAAGCATTATAAGCTGAAAACATTTAGCTTCCCAGGAAATCGTGGTATTAAAAACAATTACATAGAGTCAATAGAATTTGCTGTCAGAACTAAAATCATATTAGTAATAAAACATGCTGCTCACGGGAGACATCAACTGTTAACAGAGTGTGACACTAATCACATATGCCTAGACTCAACCAAAAAACCTTGAAAAAAGTTACGAATAAGGGTTATTACGTGTTTATGTAAGATAAATCTCTTAAACAAAGATGAAATAGTTTGTATATGTTATATACATTGGCGTAATTTTGGAGTGTTTCAGAAAGAATGCGATATTTTCTAGATGTCTTTGGGTGAATACAGGAGGAGACATAGGTATGTTCTCTTTTAAAATAGGAAATAATACACCTTGTCAAAGTAGATGTCTTTGGAATAGGTGTGTTTCCGTAGAAGATATAGTTTAAAACACATTCATATCACAGACCGTGTCTAACTATGTAGAGAAGTAGAAAGATCCACAATCTAGAGACACGAGTGTGGCTAAGCTCATATCCACATAAGTAGAGATGAGATGCACAACTATGTCCTTATTCGCGTCCACAACATTAATCAACTTTATTTGGAAACAAGTTTTTCGATAGACTCAAATCCTGTGACAATTCCAGGACTTGTTAGAATCACGGTTAAGTTAGAGTTAGGTTTAGCAAGGGGCAAGTTGAATATGAATGTATCGGTTAGAAAAAATCTGTAATTTTTAAGCAAGTCTTGATTAATCAATAATGAAAACAATTGGTTTAAAGTCCCGAAGATATAGGTACATAAATTAAAGTCTTTTTGTTAATTTTGTTGTTTCTTTCTTTCATACACATTTCTTATTTTTGCATACACTTTTTTTTTTTGGATTCGAGGAAATCTCGTAGGCGGGCCAAGCGGGCACATCTCTCTGAGGGTCCAACTGGCGCACCACCCTACAGGCGGGCCAAGCGGGCGCACCTCATCATTGAGGGCCCAACTAATTCTCCATCTACAACCCCGGATGCCTCAGGCTCTTACAAGAGGGGCTAGCATGGAATCGAACCTAGGACCTAACCAAAGTCAAACCCCACTCTCAACCACCAAGCAACACCCCTTGAGGGCCATACACCTTATTTATCAATAACATTAAGTTAATAAATACTTCAATTGCAATGTTTGAAACAGAAAATTTTAACAAAATTTGGAATTTTAGACTATGACAACAGAGAAAGGACTTGTAACGCAATGAGGATTGTTGATACATGTCAGAAACTCCTATAAAAAATCGTATATGAAGTAAAGACTGTACAGGATAAAGATATAAGAGGGAACATATCTACAATAATATATCAATGCATTTAACAACATAGTTAGCGATCTATTGAGGCTTGAGATGAATATTGTGGATGATAATAAAGCAATCATTCTGCTTTATTCTTTACCTTTTTCTTATAAATATTTTGTGATCACACTCACATTAGGTAAGGAGACAATTATTATGGAGAAATTGTTACTACTATATATATTATTGGATCCCAACCAACAGAGATCTAATACTGATGAAAGCTCCCAATTAGAATGGTTGTATGTGAGGAGAAACTAGGATCAAGGGAGAGAGAAAGATGAGCCATGTTGCATGGAAAAATAGGTAGAAATCTAAGGGTGGAAAGACACTATGGTGCTAGAAGTGCTGGAGGTAAGAAGAGTGATTATCCAAACAAGATGCAGTAGAGGGATGAAAGGAAAACTGATAATTCGTTGATGTCTATAAATATTGTGTAGAGCAAGAAATCAGATGGCAGCAATGGAGACATATTCTACAATTTAACCAGTTAATTACAGTACTCATAAATTCTGGATATAAGATTCTTACATTATATGTCACAAAACAAGGATTGGTTTGTGATATATGCATCATGCACCTTTGGGACTGAACATGCAAAGGTTAGTAAAGAACATTATTGGCTCCAAGGTGATATAAGTAGAACTAAAGTAGCCTAAAATAGATGCTAAGTGGGCTAAAAATTTTGATTTGGAAAAGAGAATACTGTTAGGAAGAAAACATCAGCTTGCTACAGTAAATGATGAAGTGAGATGGACAATCTAGCAATTAAAAAGGTATGGTTGGTAAGACTCAATCATGTGTACTCTTACTATTAGTGACGGTGATCTAACTACTTTTAAGAGACTATAGTTAAATAGGGGGAAGATAGATGGATAAGTGATAAGATGAAGGATAATTGTATTTGATGAGATCTTGTTAAAAAAAATTCACATTTTAAAGAATACAATTGACATGTTGAGAAGCATGTTATGAAGGAGAAGTAAAAGAATCGTATCTAGGTGGTAGCTATGGTTACAACCTAGCTATATAGAGTGAGTTCGCTAAGGTGGAGATTATTCTGTATGATTCATATACATATAGATACAATCTTTGAGAGTTTTATGAAGAACACGATTGTTTCCTTGGATGCATTTGGATTAACATAGTCTGAGACATGAGAATGATCTAAGGCGTGCTCCTTTGTAGAAACTAGAAGTAGGCATAAGCTGAAGACATGGGCATGTTGGTGAGATAGAATATTTTTGTAAAAAATGTGGGCATAAGCTGAAGATATGGGCTTGTTGGTGAAATAGAATATTTTTGTAAAAAAATAAAGTCTAAGTCATGATCGTGTTAAAGACCATATCCAAGTATGTTGATTCCATATCTATACATGAGGAGTAATAATGAGATCCACGATCTAGGATATGATCATGTCGTAGGTCATTATTAGAAATAGTCAACCTTATCTAAAAACATGTTTTTTACTAGATTTCAAACTCTAGGAGGATTTTAGGACTTGTTAAAATCATAGTTAAGTTGGGTTTAATAAAAGTAAAATTAGGTAGAACCTTATCAGTTAGAATTTACAATTAACTATAATTATGTAAACAAAGACTATAAAGAAAGGAAATTTATAATCTTTAAATGAGTTTTGATCAATTAATAGTGGAAATAACAACTCTAAGCTCCCAAGGCTATAAACACACTAAATTAATTGAACCTCACTAAAATTATTCTTGTTGACTTTATGTTTTCTTTCTTTCCTACAAATCTATTATTGTTACATATACCTTATTGCTCTTATTACTTTGAGTTGCAATTTCTTGTATCAGATTATTGTAGACGAGCCCATATGGGTAGCTCAACTCGCTATTAGAAAGGAAGTTGAGTGTAAGGTTTTAGGTTCGAGTCTCTACAGTGACAATATAGAAGTTCATCCAATGTGATGATTTCTTATGCACACTAGACAATGAGCCGCCTTTTTGATAAGTTAAGTGAGATCAAACTATGATTTACTCCCTCATTATTTTGTCGAACCGAGGTGTGAAGGTGCCTGGGGTGGGCGATTCCACCTTTTGAGTGCAAAGATTATTGTAGATGACATGCAATAAATTTATAGATGTCATAGCTTTAAATTTTAAAAGATTATCTATCCAAAATGAATTATAGATTTAGTATATAATTGTGGTAGGCCAAAAGGAAATGTTTCTCAATTCTTGTTTTGAAATTTGCAGTTAAAGTCAACATATTCAATAACCATTTTAAATAGCCACAAAATGTATGTCTTTTGTGGCTATTTAAATAGGTTATTACTTTTTATAAAATATAAACATTTTAGAAATATTTATCACAAATTAATGACATGTTCAATTCAGTTCCACAAACAGTACCCATAAGGAATCGTAGTTGGTAAAAAGTAGTGCTTCCTAGTCAAAGGAACTGATTGATCTACAAATATCAGGTTATCTAATCTATCCAATTGATCGTTCTCCCTTTAGGCGATCAATTAGATATATTAGAAAGTTCTTATATTACAACTGATGCAAGATACCACATAATACGCAGGTGGATTTAGCTTAGTGGGGTAAATCAACCAGCCAATTAAATTAATATTATAACTGGCATCAAACAAGCTAGAATTGTCAATCAAGATCATGCATTACCATTTCATTAATCGAAAATATTTACATTCATTGGAAAGAGAACCCTTTCATAGACTGATTACATTAAAATTTGTAAGTTTCATTAAAATGTTTCCCTAGGGATTTCACATACTTTTGTATCATGTACTATTTGCTAGTTATAAACTCTATAACAATATTGAAGCTGAAGCATCCACTTTTGTATCTTTTTTTTTGGCTACATTCTACATCGCTCGGGATAGGAAAACACTACGATTTCATCAAGAGATTAGTTTTAGAGATGGAAATACAAAAGGCATGACGGAAAATAAAATTTGCTCTTCAAACTTGATATAGTGCTATCTTTAAGTGTGATGAGCTGGGAATAATATGATTTGCTAACGAATCTTCATTTAGTTTTTTGGCCCTAATGGGTGTATTTTCCACTATTAAAATTTTCTTTATTACTTATTTATTACCCACAACTAAGGTAGGTGCACTTATCGTTAATACATAATATAACTGTCAGTAGGTGTTTATCCCTTTGAAAAATAGTGGATTTAAAAACCTAGGGTATGTTTGGATGTGGGTGGAGGGATGAAAGGGAATGGAATGGAATGACCCAAATGACTCAGGCCATTATTTGGGAATCTATTTTAAATCAGGATGGAATGACAATTAATGGCTTTGGAAGCCATCCTTTGCCATCCAAAATCCAATATTTTGTGATCTCCCAAATTGGGAGGTCAAGAATGGAATGACATGGTTTGCCTTCCAAACCCTAATTTAATGACAAAAATACCCTAAAAAATAATATTGCTTAGAGAATATTATAATTTATAGAACTGTTAACCTCAATGCTATAAATAATAGTTACGTTAATAGTGATAAGGTGAAAAAAAAGGTTTTATTTTTATGTTTGGGTACGCAGTAAATGAGCTTCATGTATTTGTGAGACGCAAGCTTCATTTTTCAACCATTACGTCAAAAATTTAAATTTAAAATATGTTATTAATAAACACAGCTCAAATGTTCATGATAAAGCTAGCATCGTGAATGTTCATAAATTTTAAATATATTATTAATATACACTGCGAAATGTAAAAATAGATTTACAACGTTAAGAATGGTTATCAACCATAACAAGACACATGAATAAATACCTAACGAAGAGTACAGTGCGATGAGGGTTAATGAAAAAGAACAAGAAAGTTGATTGCTTATATAGGAAAATGAGAAAACTATATTATGGGCATTCTACAATTTGAAATGCTTTGGGATTATTAAAATAGTTTTATGATAACTATGCATATTTTATTGCAAGGGTAATTTTGGAAAAAAAAATACAAGTCATTCTATTCCATTCATTTTTAGTATCACTTTCAAACATTGGTCAAAGGAGTCTCTCTCTCATTTTATTTAAACTTCCAAATAATGGAGTGACTCATTTCATTTCACTCCATTCCATTCCGTTCCATTAATTGTCATTTCATTCCATTCCATCCTAAACTCCCAAACATACCCAAGTTAGTGAAATTCTTTTTCCTCCTATCTTTAGATTTTATGCACTAAGTTTGGTGCCTAATCTACTTTGACACTGGCGTTTTTTTGCTCTCGACAACTCAATATTTTTGATCGATATGAGTTTAACATTGTTCTTATGTCTTTATCTGATGCCTGATAATTTTTGTAATTTGACTATTCACTAAAATTCAAGACATATCTCAAATTCTTTTATAAAAATTCTAACTTTTTAACCAAATAATTATTTGAAGGTCCAAATATTTAGAATTCAATACAATTGGTACAAAATTTTAGAGTAACTAATGAAGGATTTATTGTTAGTTTGTTAATTGTTAACAATCAATCTTTTAGGTAATATTAGCTGATGGTTCTTCAAAAACTTGTATTCTTCGTCGAACCTTAGTCTGGAGAAGCTAAGGATCTTCCTCCAGCACTTCGAATAGGCAGTAAGGAACAACCTCAGTAGTGTTGGAAATTAAGGAAGCACATGTACAATTTCAGTCTAAGTTTCCTGTACCAATCCCCATTCAGGAGAATCTTTGACTTGGGCCTGATAAGTGTTCCAGGCTTTGGTTTTGGAGTCTACTTTGAGATGAACTTTGAGCCTGCTTTTTAGATAAAGGAAACTACTTCTTTAAACCCAAATAAATTGAAGATTTTATCATCTCTATCTATATTAGGTCAAATGTCATCATTCGTCCCTAATCGTTACTCCATTCGCCAATCATTCACTTTACAGCTAAAAAATCAGCTAGAACCTCTAAATGGTAACATAACTTGTTATGTATTGTTATGGCGACCATTATAAGCTAATAGTGAGTTTGGATCGGACCTACAATAAAAAGCAGCATTTAAATCTCACTTCAAAGGAAGGTGCTCATTTATATAGCTCATATGACGCTGTTGAGCAAATGCAAAGATTCAATCTTTTTGCTTCTCAAATAAGTATAGAAAAGTTGATTAGATTAAAAATTTCTCTTTTACCAATTAAAAAGCATTACTCTTATTTGATATTTATTTACAATGCCAAGAATACAAATGGAACAGATTAACAATATTATTAGAATTATATTTAAATAAAATTTCAATGAAGAATTTAGAATTATGACTATAAAATCGTCCAATTCCAAATTCATTTACAAATTAATTAATAATTAGTATAATCAATTTTTCATTAAAAAAATTAATTAGCATAAAAATTTGATAATTATTGAAAAGATCTTTGATTTATGAGCTCTATGCAAATTTTGTTTTGGGAGGGGATAGATAAATAATTTATTTTGAGTTGTAATGAGTGGAAACGAAAAGAAAAGGTTATTTTGTTATTGCTCTTTTTGGATAAAAGGGATCTAAAATAGATTTTGTTTTCAGTTAAATATTGACTGCTAAATTTGTGGGTGCAAGACTCTTAGAGCTTCTCAGGAAGCACAAGCACCATTCATTTGAAGCCAAGCCACCAAAGCTGAAGGCCAAATCACCTCCCTCACCTACCTGTAATCACAAAACTCAGAAAATGGTCTCCAAAAGTCTCCAATGTGCACACTCCTCCATTCTTCCTCTACCACCACCTACTCCCTTTTTTCTGCTTCCGCCATATTCTTCCATGGACAGGAATCTTCCCGAGTAATTCCATATCCATATCTCAATTTTACCTCTTCTGTTGTATTCTCTCCAAAGCATGACTTCTTCTTGCTGTCTACCTTCTGTAAGAAATGCTGTCACACCAGGAACTGTGCTGCTTCATCATCCTCACTTCTATCTAGCTAGAAAACGCTCATACGAGATCAAAAGAGAGTCCCCTGTCTTCAAGCCTGAGCAGACACGAATCAAGCCTTTTCTTCCCGTTTTGAGACTCAAGAACTCTGAATATAAACACCCTTTTGCTAGTCTATCATCTTTTGCTGAAGCTGGAGGTGAAGAAGAGAAAAAAGAAGGAATCAAAATAGAGAAACATGAAGAAACAGTGAAAATCCATGACAATGACTTACCTGGAATGGCCCAGGCCTTCGGTATCTCTTCAAGAACAACCTCTGCTATATCCATATTCATAGCATTCGCTGCTCTTAGTCTTCCATTCTTCATGAAGTCTGTGATTCAGAGTTTGGACATAAAGACTAAGATCTTATCATACGCAACACTCTTGTTTGGTTTCTATATGGCTTGGAATATAGGAGCCAATGATGTGGCCAATGCCATGGGGACTACTGTGGGTTCTGGGGCATTGACGATCCGGCAAGCGGTGTTAACTGCGGCTGTTTTGGAGTTCTCAGGAGCGTTGTTGATGGGCACACATGTTACAAGTACAATGCAGAAGGGAATTCTTGTAGCTAGTGTGTTCCAGGGAAGGGACACTCTGCTCTTTGCTGGTTTGCTCTCTTCTTTGGCCGCTGCTGGTACTTGGTTGCAGGTTTACTTTACTGTGCCTCTTTTTTTTTTTTTTTTTTGCATCAATCTCTTTATTTATTAGATCTCTTTTTGGAAGTCATGAATTTCTATTGAATCTTTGCATCTTTGTTGAAGACGCGCAATGAATAATTTTGACGCGTAATGAATAATTTTGCTAACGGCTCCAGATTTTTCAGCTATGTTAGAAGTGTGGAATTTCTCCAGTGAATGTGGAAAGTTTATAATTTATACGCAAATCATCAATTACACCGATACTCTATATTTTTCAATTAGATAATGCCACTTAGAGTTGGGGATATATGCTCTTGATTGCCAGTCATCTGTTCTCTTAGGATACAGAACATTTAACAGTTTCTCAAAGTCTGCCGTTTTTGTACTTGCTCCCTTTCCAATAGAGTCGTTATCTAAACCTCCAGTGGAGTGATGGGGTATCTAAATGCACTTGGTAGAACTTACTGGGTTGGTGCTAGAGCGTATGTGGTCTGTCACTACTCATTAGTTCCAACTTATGCCACACGAGACAAAATAGAAGGAGATAACAGTAGGTGTCTATGCATGAGATTCCTGAGAGAAAGTCTTGCAAGTATCAACAAAGAAAAAGGTCTGTCATTTATTATAGTAGTTCCAATAAAAGTGAGGAAAAGATCAGAGAAGTCTGTCAAAAGCTACCTCTTACTCATAAAAATTTGCCAGGTATATGTAACTACGGATAATTAATCTGAAATTAACAATCCAGGGGAAACTGAAATTTCGGATATGATAGACAGATGCCTTTTATGGCCAGTAACAATAAAGGCTACAAGGTTTATCTTAAGCATTGTAGTCCTATCTCCTCTTATGGTGATTGAATTTATTCCTTTTTTCCATTTTCGTTGACAGGCAGCTCTTCAATGTGATTTCTGCTAATCTTTACTCTTCTTGACGTTTCTAGGTAGCATCTTATTATGGTTGGCCCGTCTCTACTACACACTGTATAGTGGGATCAATGGTTGGATTTGGTCTTGTCTATGGAGGTGCAGGTGCTGTCTTCTGGGGGTCGCTAGCAAGAGTAATATTATCATGGGTTATCTCACCAATAATCGGAGCGCTGGTCTCCTTCCTCGTCTATAAATGCATTCGTAGGGTATGTTCTGTCTTTCAGACTTGAAGCTGTCAATCTTGAAATATACTCAGGTGTCTTGTGTGGAGAAAATTACTGGCTTGTCTGTAAAGGGGGAATTACTGCTTAAACGCTTTCCAAAATCGTTTGAAGTGTCTAATGTTTCATTTAAATCACAAAGCTAGCTTGTTAGTCTCCAATTTCAAAACTACTGCTCTGAATATTTTCACTTGCTGCAGTTTGTGTACAGTGCTCCAAACCCGGGACAAGCTGCAGCTGCAGCTGCACCGATTACTGTCTTTCTGGGTGTGACTGGAATATCTTTTGCAGCATTTCCTTTAAGCAAGTCCTTTCCTTTGGCCCTGGCACAGGCTCTAGCCTGTGGTGCAATTGGTGCAGTCCTTGTTAACCAAATCATCCGGAAACATCTCGGTCATTTACTTGTGAAAGCTACCACATCACAACCCGAACCAAAAGAGTCTGCAATCCAGAATAAACAGATAGGCTTTCTCTCCGATTTTGCGGGGCCAAAGGGTACCGAGCTGGAGATAGTTTATGGGGTTTTTGGATATTTGCAGATCCTCTCAGCCTGCTTCATGTCATTTGCCCATGGAGGTAACGATGTCTCCAATGCTATTGGTCCTTTGGCTGCTGCATTGTCTATCCTTCAAGGAGGTGCCACTGGATCAGGGGTCGTCGTTACAATTCCGAATGATATTCTTGCGTGGGGTGGGTTTGGTATAATAGCCGGGCTAATGATGTGGGGGTATAGAGTGATAGCAACAATTGGGAAGAAGATAACAGAACTGACACCAACCAGAGGATTTGCAGCTGAGTTTGCTGCAGCCTCTGTGGTTCTAGTTGCATCAAAGCTGGGACTTCCGATATCGGCAACGCATACTTTGGTGGGTTCCGTTATGGGAGTAGGTTTTGCAAGAGGTCTAAAGAGTGTAAGATCAGAAACCGTGAAAGAGATAATAGCTTCATGGGTGGTAACTATCCCAGTTGGTGCAACATTTTCAGTTTTTTACGCGTGGATCTTGACCAAGCTTTTGTCATATATATTGTGAGTATACATTTTGCAAGATGAAAATGAACAGATTGATGTATGTGATTGATCAAAATCACTATGCTGCCTCTGAAAAATTTGTGGAATGATGGCGTCTTTTTGAGCTAATGTGATTTCCTTTTGAATGGAAGTCACATTCTTCCTAGGAGACAAATCAAATTGGACATTGTTGTTATCATGTTTAGTGCCCATTGTTCTTGCATTATATTACTTAATACAAGCTGTACGTAGTATAGTTCTCAAGCCTGCCATGCAAGAAGCAAACATGTGAAAAGAAAATATTGGGGATGTCAGTCAATCTTCTGAAAATATTGGGGATATCAGTCAATCTTCTGAAACTGCTCTCTTCACGGAAATATGATGCAAATTCACGCTTTGATTCTGTTCTAAATTCTGTAATACAGACAGATCAATCCTGAAAGAAGCCTAACTTGTATTGCCCCCTTTTCTATGTTTTTCTCCTTCTTTTACTTTATCTTATAGAACAGTTGTACAGGTTTTGAACAAGAAAACTGCATGGTTAAGGAGTCACCTATTATCGACTTAGGAACTGTGTGTGCAGGTTCTTGTAGTAGTGTTTTGCCTGAGAAAAAGAAACTGAAGCAGTAACAATTGTTGATGAACAAAATGTTGACATGTGCTGAAATTGTAAGCCAACGGAAAAGAATCAGCAGAGAAATTAAACGGATTTCCTTCATTAATTTCCTATGATCTTGATTTGTTAGTATTACCTTCCATAGATAGTACTTGTAAATAATATATGTGCAGTCTTCTCCATTGTAAGAAATACGAAAGAAAATTGAAATATATACCAGTTTTGACATGGTATCGGAGCGAGGCTTTAGGGCCTATAAGTAGAGAAACACGAGAGATTGAGAGCAATGGAATTTACTCCTTCCATATTAGTTTTTTGCTTCCGTAACTTCAAACTCACGTGCTTGTCATGTGGCTTTTATTTATTTGTTTGCTTTTCAATTTAAACAAATTAGATCGTGTCGTTAGGGATTCAGCAGTTCTTTTAAGCACTACTTTAGTTGCTGCTATAGTGTCATCATGTTTGCGTCGATTTCTCTTTTCAGTTCAGTCCAGCACTGTAAAATGTAAAGCATTACCTTTGCATCAATATAATTCTTCTTTCTCTTTCAGTATTCTTCTTTAATAGAAATTTTATCTTTATTTCTATGTTTTCACTCTTAAACTTTCAATTGGTATCAAAGCCCCATTCTTGAAGGGCCTGTGAGATGGAATCAAAGGGGAATTTTTCTCCAATTGCTCCGATCATTTTTTACGGTGAAAATTATGAAATTTGGGCAATCAAAATGGAAGCCCATATGGATGCCTTAGATCTTTGGGAAGCTGTGGAAGAGGATTATGTTGTTGCTCCGCTGCCTGCAAATCCCATCATGGCCCAAATCAAAAATCACAAGGAGAGGAAAACCAGAAAATCGAAGGCCAAGGCTTGTTTGTTTGCGGCTATTTCAAACACAATCTTCACTAGAATTATGTCTCTCAAAACAGCGAAGGAAGTCTGGGATTATCTTAAGGAAGAATACGCTGGAGATGATAGGATTCGAGGCATGAAAGCTCTCAATCTTATACGGGAGTTGGAGCTGCAAAGAATGAAAGAGTCAGAGACAGCCAAAGAATACTCTGAAAGACTGCTTGATATAGTCAATAAAGTAAGATTGCTTGGCACTTCTTTTGATGATTCTAGAATTGTTCAAAAGATTTTAGTTACTGCACCTGAAAACTATGAAGCATCAATTACCGCTTTGGAGAATACAAGGGATTTGTTCACAATCACCTTGGCAGAGTTATTGAACTCTTTTCAGGCTCAAGAGCAGAGGCGATCTATGAGGCAGAATGGTTTCGTTGAAGGAGCCCTTCCAGTCAGACATCATGAAGAAAAATACTTTCAGAAGAAGCAAGCTGGTTCAAAAGATGAGCAAACCTCAGTTGACCGCAATCGTGGCAAAGGTGGAAGCTCAAAAGAATATCCTCCTTGCAAACATTGTGGCAAAATAGGTCATCCACCATACAAATGTTGGAGAAGACCAGATGCCAAATGTAAGAAGTGCAATCAGCTTGGACATGAATCTGTAATTTGCAAAAACAAGAATCAGGAAGTTGATGCCCAAGTTGCTGATCAAGATGAAGAAGATCAGATTTTTGTGGCAACATGTTT
>JANJEY010000003.1:20089795-20111787 GCA_024703695.1 Erythroxylum cataractarum
TCAGTGAATGCAGTGAGATCCTATCAGTCTGTCCCAAATTACCAGAATGCCCTTGGTCACAGTAACGGGATGTTACAGTACGGCTCATCGCAATTATAACATAAGCCTTTTGTTCGTCGCTCTGTCATCTCCGCTCAGGACAACTTTTTGAAGAAAGGTGTGGGGGTGGTGATTGGTTTGGTTACTACCGATGAGGGTATACTGGAGTTTCTTGGCTGCCACTACCCCCTCCGTATAGTGGTATTTTTTTGTAAGTGAAGTTTCTGTTCATAAGCTCTAGCAAGGCTCATTGCTGCTGATAAATCTGGCGGTTTCATTAATTGAACATCTAACTGGATAGAGTCATCTAATCCAGCCATGAACAAGCCCACGTACAGATGCTTTGGAATTTGATCAACCGCTCGGGCTAGTTTCTCTTGAAATTGGCGTTGATAAGTTTCCACTATACCTGTTTGGTGTAGAGTGACCAACTCCCCCACGGGATTGCTGCCCTCCGGGGGCCCAAAACGTTGGAAGCAACTCTTTTGAAATTCCAACCAAGTCATAGTTCTCTTGGCTCTTCTCAGCTGATAGTACCACAGTTGTGCTTCTCCCAAAAGATGAAAACCTGCAAGTCCCACCTTTTCGGTCTCAGGTGTATTTTGACTCTCAAAAAATTGTTCACAACGATGCACCCAAATCAATGGATCTTCTTTCCCATCATAAGTCGGGAAATCCAATTATGCAAATCGGGGAATCATGGTCGGTGTAGGTCTAGATTGGTGAATGTTATTATCTAAACTGACGCCAGCGATGGGTCATCCTTTTGTCGGAGTAGCAGAGCTGCTTGCTTCACCCCCCTTTTGTACATGCTTGTGGTTGCCCAATCTCAAGCTCGAGAATTGTTCCCGTAGGATTTGCGCAATCCGCTCACCAAGGTGTTGTTCCATTGCAGAAAACTTAGAGTCTATATAGATCGTTCTTCTTGAAATCGTGACTCAATTCTGGATTCCATATCATCGCCTATTATGTTGGGCTCTGATACCAAATTGTTAAGTTCCCGAGTTTTGGATCGTGTCACAGGGCAATTGACAGAAAAGTCAAGTTCAAACAACCTGCCCTTTTCCTTGCCCTTATTCTGGTTCTTAGATCGACCTATCGTGAATGTAAGTTCAGCTCGTTCAAGGGAGACTGAAACCTTGGAATTCAATGGAAGAGAGAACTCCAATTTCGTGTTTGATTTAAAAGCTTCTTATTATCTTTATTGCTGTAATTGTCAAATAAATAGGCTAGTCTCCTTACATTGTTAAAAGTCCTACGTAAGAAGCTTATCTTTAAAAAGGGAAATATCGCAAAGATGGGAATAACAATCTGACTAAAACAGAAAAACAACTTATCTAACTAGAATGGAATTAAGAAACCGAAATTAACGCTTCTTCCTCACGTACGCTTGGCCCACAAATGCGCCCGCAACAGGCTACGAGATGGTAATAGGAATATAGAAATTTTTCATGCTCATGCATCAGAGAGGAAGCCAAGGAATAGTCTGGAGAAGCTGAAGGATAGCTTTGGGGTTTGGCGTGCGTGGGACTCTAGCCTATCTGACGTGATTACTGATTATTTTGAGCAGCTATGCACTTCACATTATTATGATTCGCAGGCGGTGTTGAATTATGTTCCTCGGTTGGTTTCGAATGAGATACATGTTGCGTTGATGACACCTTCACTGCTGAGAACGTGAGACGTGCCATTTTCAACATGGGTGTGGATAAATCGTCGGGAGTTGATAGGTTGAATCCTGGGTTCTTTCAGCGGTTATGGGGGGTGATAGGGGACAGTTTCGAAGTTTTGTATATCGTGTATTGCGAGTGGGAGTTTCCGCCACATCTTAATGAGACCCTTTTAGTTTTGATTCCAAAGAAGTTGACTCCGAAGACAATGATGGATATGAGACCCATTGCTTTATGTCAGGTTCTTTACAAAATTATCTCAAAGATGTTAACCAATAGATTGAAACCTTTCTTGGCGACTATTATTTCTCCGCAACAAAGTGAGTTTGTGGCTGGGGGATAGATCCAGGATAATTCCATCATTGCTTATGAGGTTATTCATTCTCTTCGAAGAAAGAAGGTGGGTAACACAGGTATGGCGACCTTGAAGATTGACATTAGTAAAGCCTATAATAAGGCTAGAGTGGAACTTTTTGAAGGATGTCATGTTGAGGATGGGCTTTTGTACTGATTGGGTGGATTTAATACAAGTTTGTATTTCTACGGTTAGTTATAAGGTTTTGCAGCAAGGTAAGTTCATTGGACCGATTCTGCCGTCAAGGGGATTACATCAGAGAGATCCCTTGAGTCCATATCTATTCATTATATGTGCAGAGGTGTTGTCTTGACTTATTCAGGTTAGGGTTGATGCAGGCGAGCTTCATGGATGTTGTGTGAGAAGAGGGGCCCCGAAAATTAGCCATCTTTTTTTCACAGATGACCGTGTGTTATTCTTCAAGGCTACCGAAATGGAAGCGAGTGTAGTGAAGAATGTACTTCAAGATTATTAGAAGGCTTCAGGATAAGCAATGAATTTCTCAAAATCCCTTATCTGTTATAGTCCTAACACTTCGTAGTTGGTGAGGTCTGCGATTTGTGGTACACTTCAGGTTATTAAACATGATAGTCTTGGAGACTACTTGGGGTTGCTGACAGCAATGGGTCGCAATAAGAAAAAGGTCTTTCATTTTGTTAAAGACAAGTTGTGGAAATGTTTGAACTCATGGAAGAACAAGCTGCTTTCAAAGGCGGGGAAGGAGATTTTACTTAAGACAATGCTTCAGGCGATTCCTAATTATGTGATGTCATTGTTCCTGTTGCCGAAAGGGATTTGTGATGATATGGAGAAGTTGTTTGTGGATTTCTGGTGGAGGAGGAATGGGCGGGGGTCTCCGAATTTACATTGGATGACTTGGTAAAGATTATGCAAGCATAAAACTCATGGGGGTCTTCAGTTCAAGCATATTCGCGAATTTAACTTGGCTATGTTAGGATGGATTGGTTGGCGTTTAATTAAATACCCCAATTCACTTATGGCTCAAGTTCTTAAAGTCAGGTATTTTGTGCACTCGAGTTTTATGGATGCTAATATAGATGCCAATCCTAGTTATGTATGGAGGAGCATTTGGGAGAGTAAGCAGGTCTTGCAAAAGGGGATGTGTTGACGGGTTGGTTCGGGTGAGAAGATTTCTATTTGGTTGGATGCGTGGATCCCAGACCCTGAGAACTTTTGTGTTTCCACGGTCTTTTCTCCAGACAAGCAAGTTTTCAAGGTGAGTGATTTAATAAAAGAGGGCAGATGGGATATAGATTTGATTGAAGCCACTTTTAATGAGAGGGATTCTTCTCAGATACTGTCTATTCCGTTAAGCAATTATGCTGAGGATAATCTATTCTGGTTGCTCGATACGAAAGGGGTATTTATAGTTAGACCTGCTTATCGTGCATTGTTAACTCAAGTAGAAGAACCTGACCATCAAGCTCTGCGTATGTGGTGCAAATTCTAGAAGCTACCATTACTGCCACAAGTGAGGAACTTTGTATAGCGAGCTGCCAACAATATATTGCCGACAAGAGTGTCGTTACGGTAGTGACGAGTACCGGTTCCATCCATCTGTCTTCTTTGTAATTTGGAGGAGGAATCGACGTTGCATCTGCTAATGAATTGCAATTATGCTCAATAGGTATGGAGTTCTTCTATCTTTGGGTGGTACAGACCTAGTATATTGCGTACTTTGTTGATTGGTTGAGAGCGGTTGCATTGTTATCTAATGATAAAGACGCTAGTTTGATATTGGGTATTTGTTGAAAAATTTGAAATGCTCGAAATAATTTGGTTTGGTCAAATAAATACAAGTCGCCGATAGTAACATGGTTCACTGCTCAACGCATGCAAAATGTCTGGCAAAATGTCCAAACGACTAAGCCACAACATCAGCAGCAAATTAGAGCTAGGAAATGGCAAAAGCCGTTGACAGACTGGGTAAAGGTGAATGTGGATGCAGCAACACATGTTAACGATTTAGATACGTGGTTTGCTTTGATGGCTCGTGATGATCATGGTAATTTCTTAGTTGCTAAAACTGGAAGGTTTAGAGGAATGTTTTCGCCAAGAGTGGCAGAGACCTTGGCCATTAAGGAGGAGCTAAGCTGGGTACAGGAGAAGGGCTGGAGTAATGTGATATGTAAGAGTGACAGTCTTGCAGTTGTTCACGATATTATGGAGAGTGACAATTTAGATTTTACTTCCTTTGGTGCTTTAGTGAATGACATTAGAATGCTATTGATTCAATTTCAGGATAACTGCAGGGTTGTTGCAGTACCCAGGTAAGCTAATATGGCTGCCCATGAACTAGCTCAAGCTACTAAAATTGATGAATTTGTTGGTGAGTGGTTTCATAACCTACCCAACATTGTTAGGGATGTTTTATTAGCTGATTCTATTTAATAAAACAACCCTATTGTGTTTAAAAAAAAAGATGAGTTAGAGAGCCTAATAGCATATGAAAGAGATGCGTTCTACCAACTACTTATCCTGTTATAAATTGGCTCTAATAAAGGCAATTAATCCTTGTAAGTTAGTATCTTAGTAGTGATGGAGACTCCAAGATACTTGAATAATGCTTGTAGTGATTGAAGACTACAAGTTCTTAAGAGATGATCAACTAAATTGTGAGATCACGTAGAGACATATAATTTGCTTTTGATCATGCTAATGGACAGACTTGAGGACTTTGAGAACAATTATCGTGAGATGAAAAATATTTATATTTAATAGGAGTCTTCAACGCCAAGCAAGAGTCAATTGTCTACAAATGCTAAGTTGAAAAGCCTGAGCTCTTTGCAATTTCAATGATACTTGAAATTTTCACTAAGTTCAATATTGTGGGAGATAAGATTAATGAGCACCTTATTACAAAGAATAAACAGATAAAGGGGTAGGGAATCTCCTTGCCCTAGACCTTTAGCCTATTAAATATTCTGGTCAGTTCTCCATTCACTAGAATACAAAAGACATTCAAGAGATGTAATTATGGATCCATTCAATGAAAATACTAGGAAAAACCATCGACTTTACGACAATTGATTAGGAATCTCAATCATTTGAGTCAAAAGCCTTATGGAAGATAATTTTTAATGAGCAAGTCCTATAATACTTGAAAAGTTCTTGAAGTGGGAGAATGTTATTAATGAACATTGACAAGGGCCAATGAGATTCTTTAAAGTCTCTTTCCATCTCAAACTAAGAATTTTTTAGATCTTAGATATTGCGTTGCAACATGATATAAATCTTAAGTTTTGTATGGATTAAGGCCAGCCATATTGGGGACCATGTAGGTTTTATTCAACCCTCTTAGCATTTTTCCTATTTATAAAGAATCTCATAGCAATTTCAGAGACTAAGTATCCAATGATGCTCCTTTTTTTTTTGTTGAGATGTAAGGCGTTAAATCCATTAGGACCTGAGGCTTTATTAGGGCTAAGGCTCATTGAGCTACATCTATATCAGACTTTGTGAAAGGTCTGACAAGGAAGTTTGCTTGTATTAAATCCAATTGAAGAGAGATAAATCCACTAACCTCATGCATAAATGAAAAAAAAAGTTAATTTCCCTGTTAAAAATGTTCTTCAAGGAGCTATAAGTTAAAGCCTTAAGATCCTCCTGATTGTTGATTTTGTTCCCAAAGGAATTTGATAAGATACTAATTCTATTTTGATTTCTTATTGTGAGCATTGAACTGTGAAAAAAAAATGGTTCCTTTAACTCTCATTGAGCTAAAGGATAAGCTTGAATGTAACTTCCCAGATCTTGTTCTTCATGTAGCTTAAGCTAAATATTTGAGGGGTTCTTGTAACATTCATTCTAGACTTCATTAAGAATATCCCTTGCAATTTTGACCTTTTGCTCGGTTATGAGGAAAAGACTCTTATTGAGGGTCTTCAACTCCTCTTTTGTAGCTTTTGGGTTTCTCATAAGTTGGTAAGCCTTGCATCCTTCAACATGCGCTTGCATACCAATAATTATTAAACCTATACGGAGCTTTAATTGGCCCGCTTCTTGTCATATTGAGACTTTGAACATATAGAGCTGGTGAAGTGTGCTCAACTAAAGGGCTAAATTCACCATTATTGTGTTTAACTTCTTCTCTATAAGCCAATCTCCAGTTTGCATGTTGTTCCAAGTAAAGAAATGTCTTCCAAAAAGTAAATCAGCTACCCTCATTTGGTGAGCACATATTCTTAAATCATTATTCAATCTGTTGCCTTCAGCCTCATTTATGTCTAGTAACCAATATTTGATAATGATGCTTATTGGGACTAATGAGTCCTCCAATATTCTATGTCAAAAAAGACAAAAATATTTTAGAGCGAGACCTTTACATTAAACTTCTTAGGTTTTCGGGTAAAATTTCCTTCCTTATACCTTTTCCCTTCATCTGTCATAAAAGGACTAGGAAAACCACAAATCAAAAGAAGGGTTGCATCTAGAAGATTGTTCAGACGACAACCATGACTCAAATGTCGAGTCAGAGAATTTCTTTACCACGTTAACGAATTTAAAGCAATTCATTAAATAAAGAAGGCTTAACATGCCACTAAGAATGTTGAACATAAGAATAGTAACAAAAATAACCAATAACATTTAACTGTATCAGTAGCCTCTTTGTGCAATTTGCACCACTTGAAGATCATATATGCTGTATAAAATTACAATTGGTCTGGGGGCATCAATATGTCCAAAGAAGAAGAGTTGAGAAGTGTCCTTGTCATAAATTAGTCTGCGTGTGTAGTGCTGCCTGGAATACTTCACATAGGTTCTGATTGTGTAGTTGAACTGCTTCAGCAATTACTTCTACATTTCACATTCCAAACCATTTCAAGTTCCAGGGCAAACAGCTCAGCCTTCTTGCATACAGTATCTTGAGAATCGAAATATCTGTATTTAAAAGCTGTTCCATCCTAATGCATGAAAAGTAGTAATATATGAGAGAGAGAATTGTCAGTATGTAATATGATCATGCTACAGCATCGGCCTGCCTTCTGGTCAATCGTGCATACAAGCCATCCTGATGGAGTAGCTCCCGGTGACCACCCATCTATGTCAACAGAAACGAAAATATGAATGTAGCTTAGTTCTGAAATTACATAAAGTGCTTGCAAAACATACCATAATAGCTTTCAGGATATGTACATTGGCTAATTATCTCATCCTTGACAATTTAAGGAAACTTGGCAATTCCGAAGTTAGATTTGCTTTAGCAAAATTGTTTGTTTGCCTGGTAAATGCATTATATGGGTAATGCAAGAAAATAGTACCATATGATCTTTGTACACAAATATCTTACAAAGAACCTATATATAACACTTGACCTTCCTAAAATAAAACAATATGATCTTCCCAGAGTACCAACCTCAACTATTTTACCGTCACTCATCACCACTATCCGGTCAGCAGCTTGAATTGTGGAGAGCCTGCAGAAAGTTAATCATCAATATTCCACCCACAATTGTAACACTTGAAGCATAGTATAGAAGACTACCTGTGTGCAATTACTACCACAGTTCTCCTTGATGTTGTCTCACTTCTGATAGCACGAAGAACACCCTAATTCGATCACAAAAAATCAAGTCAAAACTCTAATTCTCCCATTCATCGACTTCCTGAATTCAACATCTTCCTTGAGGAGAAAAGGAAAAACCCCAAAGTGATAGCATATGATTGTCAAAAAGTGGTTACCTTAACATTGTGTTCACTTTCTGCATCCAGCGCACTGGTGGCTTCATCAAGGATCAAAATGGCAGGGTCTCTAAGAATAGCTCTAGCAATGGCAATTCGCTGCTTCTGACCTCCACTAAGCAAATCATCATCAACAAGGGTCTTGTAACCATTGGGAAGAGATGTGATGAAGCCATGAGCATAGGCCTGCTTGGCAGCCCACTCAACTTCTTCCTCTGTTGCATCTCGTGGACAACCATATCTGATATTGGAACTAATATCCATGCGGAAAAGTTTTGGTTCCTGTTCAAGAGTTTCCCAATAAGGAGGTAGCCCTCTGGATATACTAAAATCTATATCACTAAAAGTAAATGGGCGACCTGCCCCACGTATCCAATTCTTTCTCTGAACCACTTGATGTCCAAATCTCCAAGTGAAAAGCCATCAACTAAAATCTGCAATTAATTAAACTTAGATTAAGTAATAAGCAACCACAGAATCACAATTACTGAAAGGTAGCAACAACTGTGGAGCTACCCTCTTATCAAACACTGGTCTTCATTCTCCGAGACAAAAGCCATTAATCAACAGTAGAAATTAGGAAATTTTACTGATTCCATCTCAAAATAGATTAGGATTGTCAAAGTCCAAAGAACAACTAAAGGACAGCCTAAATTTACCTGTCCATTTGATGGCTCATAAAGGCGGAGCAGTAGATTGACCAGGGTGCTCTTCCCACTGCCACTAAGACCAACCTAACCAAGATTAATAATAAATAATAAATCATTCAGATTTTGCCATATAGCAACGATGAATAGGAAGATAGTTCGCTTACAATTGCAACCACTTCACCAGGATTTACCAAAAGGTTCACATGGTGCAGTACAGGTACCTGCAAATCATATTAAGTCAAGATCGAGATAATTGCAGACTTTGATATGAAAATTTGGCCTATTGAGAACATCAAAAGAAAGAATGAAGTTTCTATCTTGAAATTTGGAAAAACCATAACATCTCCTACTAGATTTTATTACCTCTACAAAAGTGTTGCAGTCTCACAAAGAAATCTGCAAATATTTACTGGTCACCAGGAACTAGTATAACAACCACATGCACAAGTGTATAATTCAAACGGATTTCCCATATTTTAGAGCATAAAAGTGAAAGTTAAAAGAAATTGACAGGTATGTGATCAGGATGTAGGTGCTGTATGGTTAATGGTAGAGAGGAAAAAGCATACCGTTGCTCTTGAAGGATAATAAAAAGACACATCCACAAACTCTATTTTTCCCATCAGCTTTTGTAATTTTAACCCTGAATAGCAGTAATATCCACCATTACCAAAGATAAGAATCGTCACTTGAAGAAATGTATTATTGAGAAAAAGGACTTGCACCAAAGTGCTTTCTGCAATTCAAATTTGTATTCAATATATACTTGACTCTTCCTGAAAAGAATAGCAAAAGTATCTTGATGTGCACATCACTAGGCAGATTTTATAGCAAAGATTCAATTCACAGGTCCATCAAAGTTACCACTTAGAAAACCATTAAACCATAACAATACCAATGCGATTGTCGTTTAATACGTATGTGCT
Organism: Erythroxylum cataractarum; assembly: GCA_024703695.1. Classification (NCBI taxonomy): domain Eukaryota; kingdom Viridiplantae; phylum Streptophyta; class Magnoliopsida; order Malpighiales; family Erythroxylaceae; genus Erythroxylum; species Erythroxylum cataractarum. The sequence goes on from JANJEY010000003.1 coordinate 20,099,139, forward strand.
TTTGAAATTGTTCTCTATTAAAAATTCTAAAAGATCAAGCAGTCATTGGTTAACATGATATTGCATGTGCATTTTAAGCTGCAACAACCCCCAATCTCTAAGTATGTACAGAGTGCAGGCACAACCCACCAACATAAAAAGAAATAATTCAAAGAAAAGCCAACAAATATGTCTGGCACTCTGTAGTTAACAAGCTTGCCTTTTGATACAAATTGGTCACTTGGCAAGAGATCCATCAATTGGAAGACCTTTTCACTTGCCCCAACAGATTGCATCAAAGATGATAAATTATCTCCTACCCACCATGTAGAGTATATCAGCCATTCACTATACAATATAAATTTCGTAAGTTGCTCAGCTGTGATATGACCAGCCAGAATAGACATTCCTCCTACTACCACAGCAATGACCTTAAAAAAGATGCAAATTCCAAGTAAGTTGAAGTCAATCTAGACCATAAATGTTTTGCAAACAAAAGAAAAAGATCTTAATAGAAAAGTGAATAGTCATCAAAAGAGCCATATAATGTAGTATCCAAATCCAGGAAAGATTACCTGAACAAGGTTCATAATTGGTCCATATTTCATAATATCAAATGTTGTTAGGGGCAAAGAACAAAATTTGCTAACTGTTTCACATTAAATAATGAATGAAATTGCCATTACAACCAGTTTTTTTGTGAACCCAAGCTCAAATTAATACTTTTCTATAACCCTGACCTATCTCTCCACCTTGTAGAAGTGAGTGATTGCATAACCACTTAGTTTCTACCAAAGAATAAAAATGACAAGTTGTTTCTATATTACACCATTTTATAAGTAGATATTTTTGTAAGCCTAGCAATAGCATTCTAACTCTTGAGTAAGGATCCAGTTTCATACTTGGCTTAAGTCTAGGTCTGCATCACCTTGCCATAATTAATTTGATACAAATAATGGCAGTGAGGGAAAGACAATTATCCAAAAACAAAATACAGTATGTCCAAGAGCATAGAATTACAGGTTGCTAATGTCCCCTGATTGACTAGAATTACAGGTTGTGTTGGTGCCAAACTGGTATAATTTAAAGCTACACCCAGTTAAAATTAAACTTGTGATGAAGACAAAGTCAAGAAGCGCCATGTTTATTGAGTCCGATAAATCATAAAAAATATCAATCAAATGTTGAGTAGTTATTCAATTAAAAAATATAGAAGATTTTGTCGCAAATAGCAGTTCAAGATTCGAAACTCAATAACAGGGGCTCCACCTGAGTGGAATGATAAAGTGTGTTGAAGCTCCAATTCCAGAATCCATATGCAGCACTTTGCCTCAGGCTTATATCAGCTAATTTCTCCAGCCACAACTTGTACCTATAAGGCAAAGAGATATACCCATCCTCCTATCAGAACATACATATTACCGCAGATAGGTATTCTGCTGGAATTTGTTTCACTTACATTTCAAAATTTTATTACCAAAATAAGAATACATGTAGAACTTCATAATAGCACAATATTCTAGGGATATTTTTACCTTCCAACTTCTAATTTTTCTGTTCCATATATTCGGACTGTTCTCATCAAAGAGAATGTCTCTTGTGCCACCTGCATTTAGATGATACAAAATTCAGTCAAAGCCAGAGTCAGATACCTTCATCTTTAACTTATGTAAAGGCTTCTCATCTTACTTGATTAGCAGAAGCAGTAAACTCTTGTGTCAACTTGGCCGCCTTCTTCTGGTACCTAACCAGAAACAGTAGTTGCAATGGTGATTGGCAGTGTTTGGATACAATTCAAAACAATAGTTGAAGTAACAACCAGAACTGTCTGGATACAGTTCCAGAAAACAAGACTTAATACAAACTTTAAATTTGTGAACATGCATTTAAAATGTGCATGTTGAATTTAATGTCCTTTTAGAATCGTTCCACCTGATGGTTTTCCTCAAAATACAAGCCATGTTCTACTAGAGATACAATTACTATTCAAACTTCTTCCATTTCTCAGATAGAACTTATGTAAACTATATTAGGCCATCACACCATGGGAACAAATGCCTTGTGGACAATTTTGTCCCAGTGAGATCATTTCTTGTCTTCTAAAGATAACGAAAAAATACTTTATTAACCATCCAAAAACCAAATATTAGGTTTATATCCCTAGTTTACGAAAGGGAGATAAATACAGTAAAAGTATTCTCAAATTTTAAAAATCTTACATGCCATAGATCAGCATCACGGCAGCTAAGGCTGAACATATCACCAAAGTACATAGACCAAGTGGCCATGATAGAATGAGCAAGTAAATCAAAGCACCTGTACCCTAAAAAACCATCAGAGGACAAGATAAATTAGTAGTTATAGAAGAGAAGAAACAGTTACTAGTAACTGGAAGGATACCAACCTGTACAACATTCCGAAGAATCAAATTAAGATCATTCCCGATAACCCGTGACACTTGTTGACAATCTGAACCAAGCCTACTAGTTAAATCACCAACCGTTTCAGTGTCAAAAAATGATATATCCTGCATAAATGTGCCACCACGTTAAGTTCAAACAAAAGTATTTCTTAAACTAAAAAGCATATATTACACCGGACTTCATGCAAGTAGCAGCTTAACGATCAGAACTTGTTCGACCTGAAAAAGAAGAGTAGAATATAGTGTTTCTCTCATTCGTTTCACCTACACAGTTATCAGAACTCAGTCAGCATAAGAGCCATGCTCCGCCATCGAAAGAAGTTAACCATAAGAGAGCCACTCACAAGAATCATGTTAGCGATGCCAAAACAGCAACCTCGTAGTCCACTGAAGTTCAGAAAAAACATAGTATAGTGTCAACTGCTCTGTCGCAAGGTTCACAAAAGGCTCAAATTCCTTATAAAGAGTGTAAAAAGATTTCATTTTGAAGATCAATATCCAAAAAATATACATATATCAGCAGACCATTATATGAAGTTGCTAGCCTTTAGCCAGATGACTTGTCAATCAGCAGAAACTGCTAACAATTTTCATCTAATTTCTTAGAAAATAGAGTTCTAATTTCTTGCACTAATGCCCACTCAGAACTACAAAAGGAGCAAAAAGCAGTATGTTTGTAGACTTCAGGTTACAGAAAAAAAAAGGGACTTCCGATCATACAAGACTTTGACCTGCATATTCCCGACGTAACACATAGCAAAACCAATAGACGCACGTTTCGGTGGAACACTGCAATTTCAGAGCTTTTAGCCGAAAAGATTGATGCTGTCAAGTAATGTGGTATTGATATCTCTGAAAGCTGAGACAATCACCATAAACCACCAGTTAGTCAATGAAGTTATTTCCGAAAGCCAATTTAACTGGCTTCACCTATTCAGAAATTGGAAAAAATAAAAATAAAAACCAACATACAGCAGCGAGAATCAGAGCAGAGAATGCAGCGAAAATGACCCAACTATCTTGCGCCACCAACCGCCACATACGGCTGAGCGCGCTCCATATGGTCACCGGTTTGGCCAAGAACTTAACCTCCAAGTCATCAGATAAGCTCCACCAGCTTCCACCAGGCAAAATCGACGGCAGAAATTCAATAAACTTGCGAATCCTCCCATGCAACTCTACATTACCGTCATCTCTCTCTTCTTCGTCGAACTCCTCCACATCTACACCATCCTTCTCCACAGAGTATCCGTTCATATAAGCAGAAGAATTCAACGGGTAGTAGAAACGAGAACGATTAGCTTTCGTAAGAGGATAGAACCGCAGCCGGTTATCGGACGGGAAGCGAACGGTTGCCGAGTTCAACTTTTTGGCCGCTGATGGTCGTCGACGCTGATGCGGCTTAGAGAGAAAGCGAGGTAGCGAGTTGCACAGCAGGAGAGCCATGGAAAAGAAGCGAAAGAAGCTTGTAGAAACCACCGTCAAAGGTGTGTCCCGGCGGCAGAGGAAAAATGCGACGGACTTGCAGGAGAGCGCCACCGCCGTATAAAATTTCTTCACTTTGCTCTCAAAAAATGGCTTCAAATTCACTGGGACCCAGAAAGGACTGATGTTCGTTTTGGGAACATCTCCTGACCGTTGGATGCTCCTCACAGAGAAGGTAGTGACGTGTTTGACGAAGAGACACAAAATCGGATCGCCGATACCGTGAGCTGACTCGCAAGCTGACGCTACACGGCTCTAATTCCATGTAGCGCCAGATTCATAGCTTTTTTCACGAAATTGCCACCGTCACTTTTCGCCATTTCCCTGTTAACATAGGGACATATCGGTCTTTATGTAGTTAAATATCTAACAACATTATAGATCAAGTGCACCGTCCGCGAAGCAACTAAATCTCTCTTACTTCCTCTACTTCAATTTTGAGTTTGCCATGGCTGTGATGCTAGGGAACCTAGCTCTTTTTTTGGACGGAGCCTCGCCACGAGCTGTCTTGCTGGAGAGGAAGGTTAGGCCGGTGGCGCTGGACTTGGTTTTGAATTTGTACAAGAGAGAGGCTAACGCATATGGCTCTTTGGGAGTTAAAGGAATGGAAGGGGACAGTGAAGGGAGGAACCAGAGAACTGTAGCGAGAGGGAAAGCGAATTCGAAAATGAACGGAGTGGATTTTGACAGCGATGAGGAGAACGGAGACGGAGAGGAGGAGGGGGAGGAGTTGGATTGGGAGAAGGAGATGAGGAGGAGGCTGAAGGAGATTGAGGAGATGAAAGAGTTGGAGAGGAAGGCTGAGGAGTTGCAGAATACAGTGGAGGAAGAGAGTGAAGGTGAGGAGAGGGAAGAGAGTGAAGAAGCGAAGAGAATGAGAGTGAGAAAAGAGCTTGAAAAGGTTTTTTTTTTTTTAATCTCCAAGTTATGAACTTTTGGTGAATTGAACGTTTTCTAGGGATTAGATTGTATTGAAGAGTAAATTTTGGGAGCTTATTTGATCAATTTACCATTTCTTTTGTTGGTTTACGACGGAGCAGGTAGCACAGGAACAGGCAGAGAGGAGAGCAACAGCTGAATTGATGTTTGAATTGGGACAAAAGGCTTATGGAAAGGGCATGTATGGAAGGGCCATCGAGTTTCTTGAAGGTGCCCTCACCATCATTCCTAGGCCCACATTGTTTGGCGGTGAGGTTGGTGTTTCTGAATTATGAATGAATATATTGGATCGGTTTGTTATGTGGATTGGACATGTTTTCATTGCCAAGTAACGGAAAAGTTATATATTTTCTTTTTATGGTTTTCTGCTCCAGATTCAAATATGGCTGGCGATGGCATACGAGGCTAAAAACCGCCATGCAGACTGCATAGCTCTCTACCAGCAGCTGGAAAAGAAGCACCCTAGTGTCAGCATCCGACGGCAAGCTGCTGAGCTCCGCTATATCTTGCAAGCTCCTAAACTGAAGATAAGCCAGGAGGAGATGGTTACCATTCCATTGATCGGTTCAAGTTATGACAGGTAAATTTTGGTGATTATACTCTAGAAATCAATGCTTTGTACCTTGATGGGCCTTGATACCTGTTGAGTATTAACTTGTTTGCTCCAAAAAATCTTTTCAAGTTGGAAATGCATCCCGTTTATCCCAATTTGCAGCAATTATCATGATTCCATTATTAAATAATGCTGCTGTTGTTGAGAATAATACTGATGTTTGATCCAAATGATGGATTTTTATGTTAGCTAGCATAGATAGAACCACGAGCAACATTTACCTAATTTTCTTGTTTCACTGCTGTGATCTCTACTTGTGCAACTCATTATTAAACGCAATCCTGGCAAATGCATGTAGTTAAATGATGCTCCTAAGCATGCCTGAACATTTTCCGGAGAAATGGTTAGCTGCAATACAATGAATACTAAGGGCTTGTTCTGTTCGGTCTCAAATTCTCAATATCAAGTCTTCAATTTATGCTTTTGTATACCAGATTTTATCCTGCCTTTTTTTGAGTTAGTATCTAATCTTACCTTTTGCAATTAGTTTTTCTTTCCTTTTTGTCATTACATACTCAACATGACTTGGCTTGTTTTTATCAAACATTTTCCATGTTAATTTGGCGATGTTGTGTGATATATAATATCTCCCAAGCTTGTAATTCATATGAGAGAGTTCTACTAGACTAAGTTAGGTCATTGCGTGTGATGTGATGTAGAAGTTGCAATCATATCACGTTATTGACGTCAGAAAATTGATGATAGGTCTAGAAATTGTGTGATTTTGATTTCTGATGTGAGCAGTTTGAATCTTTTTGATAATAATAAGTTTGAGTTCTTTTAGATGAAATTCCCAGATCCTTGCATTATTTCTCAGATAACTACTTGAAGTAGTTATATTCTCTTAAAATTGATTAGCCTTTGAAGTGTGTATTTTCATGGTGGCGTTAGACATTTGGACGCTGCAAATATATTGACAACTTAAGATCATTTTAGGCTTTAGCAAAAACTTGACAAGTGATGACTTTGTGGTTATTTCAGCTATGCGGCATCATGGACTGATAAGTACAAGGACAAGGATCAAATGAAAAGTGGTTCTACAACAAACCAGCTTCCGTCCTCAAGAGACTACTTAGCAGACTTCTTGGTGTGGCGTCCACCAGTTGGATTGGAGAAGAGCCAAACCTTTTGGATAGCTTTGACATTCTGGTTCGCTTTGGTTGGTGCAGCTCTCCTTCTACAAAGATGAAATGTCTAAAAAGAAGTATAGTCTAATTGGTTGCTACGAGTTCATTTGGCTATTCACACATGTTCATGTGTAACTTTTAACATTATTGCTCGTGTAAAGAGTTGAAAAAATAAGTTGATTTTAGTACTAGAGCTCTCCTTCCCGTTCCGTGCCCTGAAGTTAATAGCACTAACAAAATTTTCACCCTATTTACATCTGCCGTTGGGTTCGCAGATGGTACCAAACTGACATTGGTTTGGTATGCCAATTGATTTGTGAAACGCTCCAGCAGCCAAAACTATGCCATTTGCACGTTTTAATTGTTGAATGTAATTGTCCGACTGCAAATTCCATTTTAATTCTAAAGCTTTGAAACTCAATTTCCGTGTAACATTTTCTTTTACTTGCCAGAAAAATAAAAAATGGGCCCAAAAGATGGATCCGTAGGAACCAAGCACCACTCGAAGCCTTACTTCTCTCTGACACATCTTCGGCTAGCTAGATTCCGCAACTATCCTTAAAGCCTGTAAAATTAAACAATTCCAAAACCCTAGAGGACAAAACCGTCTAAACTCATGTCTCCCTCTAAATAAAACCCACCCCATCTCAGCCGCCGCTCTCCGGAACCATCAGCTTCTCCTGCCAAAATGACGACCCGATTCAAGAAGAATCGCAAGAAGAGGGGCCATGTGAGCGCGGGCCACGGCCGAATCGGTAAGCACCGGAAGCACCCGGGAGGCCGCGGAAACGCCGGAGGCATGCACCACCACCGAATCCTCTTCGACAAGTACCATCCTGGGTATTTCGGGAAAGTGGGTATGCGATACTTCCACAAGCTTCGCAACAAGTTCTACTGCCCAATCGTCAACATTGATAAGCTATGGTCCATGATTCCTCAAGACGTGAAGGACAAAGCCACCAAGGACAACGTTCCTTTGATTGACGTGACTCAATTTGGATACTTTAAGGTTCTTGGTAAGGGGGTTTTGCCTCAGAATCAGCCCATTGTTGTGAAAGCTAAGCTTCTGTCTAAGATTGCTGAGAAGAAGATTAAGGAGGCTGGTGGCGCCGTCGTGCTTACTGCCTAGGTTAAAAATAAACAATTTTGTTGTGTTTTCTGGATTAGATGTTGGGATGTTTTTGATTTGTTTATGACGCACTTTAATCTTCACTGTTATATTGTGGGTTCTAGTTGGAGATTTTGGTTTCAATACTATGCAATGCAGGCTTATGTTTGGATCTGAAATTCTGAATTGATGGGTTATGATGTTTGTTTTGAGTTTTATTTTGATTTCCTTTTTGCTATGGGTTTTTATTAATGGTCAGAAAATATGTTAATGTAAGTGTCTTTCTTTTGTATGGAAGGAAGTCTTCAATGGCTGCTCTTGACAAGGAACTCTTGTGTTCTGGTAGGGTAGGGGACATGCGATATCTTCTGTATCCCAAGTTCTTTGTTTTAATGAGTAACAGTTTTCTTAAAGACACAGGTGTCTTGGGTTAAGAGTTACCTGTGCTCTTTTAGGGATTGTGTTCTGGTAATGTCTAATGTCCACCAAATGGCCAGTGAACTGTATATTTTGGAACTTAAGACGGACATTGCGTCGGTCTACTTTTCTCATTGGCTCTTCTTGTATAATACGTTGTATAATGCGTGGCTTAAGCCTCGTGTTGGGAGGAAGTGCTTCGTCTCAATGTGGGTTAATCGCCTGGATATAAAAACTAGTTGGAAATTGAAAATACATATTATGCTAACTGAAAAAATGGGTTATTCGGGCAAAATCATAAAGAAAAGGGTACTCACAATATTCAGTTGGCTATACAGTCACTTACAATATTCAATTGGCTATACAGTCGTGATTTAGTTATGAAGTCACTTATTCAAACTTCCATACTCTAATGAACTTGCTATTATGCGTTGTGATGACTTTCTTCATTCCAACAGCCAAGCTCGTGATGGGAGGTCTATACCTTCGATGAATTTTGTCAATGTCCTCATATTTGGACAGCTTTCTGCCACTCACTCTTTCTATCATCACTCTGCCTCTATCTACACCTGAGGTGTTGTAATCCAAAACATAGCTTGAAAGAACTTCCCCAGTGTTCTGGTCCTGGACACGTAAGATACCATCTAATCCACCAACTAATAATGTAGACACGTCATGATGAAGATGTTGCATAGCATACACCACATTTGGACTAACTCGTCTTTCCCATAGTCGTCGCATTGTCCTTCAAGGCAGTAAAGCTAAACAATAAATTGCCTTCAAGATGGAAGTTAAATACTTTCAACTTAGAGAAGAAGAAAGTAACCGTAACAGCAAAATTCATCTCTTAATTAGTTCCTCATCTATATGCTTGCTTAAACTTCACAGATTTCAAAGCATCCCAAAAGCAAATGTGCTAGGAGTAGCACGCAAAGAGGGGTAATGGAATGTAAAGATCCCAAACCACCACCATGTACAAAAGATTAATAAAACAGTTATCATAGGTTATCACTACGACTTGACTTAGCGAATCAGATTCAGCTTTTGATTCATGGTTTATTGCCTGCTAATTATTTACGGATAATTAGAAATCAAAATGTATAGTAGTACTTTAGATACCTAAGGTCCCAACAAGAAGTACATCCAGCAGTTGTCCCCGCAAATACTAGACGAGAAGATGGATTGAAGCACAAAGCCTTTATACCTGTAAAAAGAAGCAACTCCAAATTATACATTATCACTAGCAATGCTTGTTCCCCTGATTATGGCAAGGAAAATATCTAGTGGTCAGTTCTTCATAATTCACAAAGGTGGAATAGACATTCCCTTTGGTTTCCGTAGATATGTATCTCAAACAAGGGGTAACCAAACAGTGCCAAAGGATGAAATATTGAGGAGATAGAGATAAACGGCGCCTAGTAATTTACCGAATGAGAAGAAAGGACATTTATGAAGCTCAAACCTAAGAAGTGATAGGTAAGCAGCTATAATCAGAAATTATAGGGATGAACCTTTGTAATCAGTGGCTCTTAGTGTGGCTACCCGGTGATCAGACGAAAGACTTGATACTGTTATCCTCCCTAGAGAAGAACCACAAAGAACCAACTGATCCTCGCTAAAACAAATGCGAGTAACTGCCTCAGAATGCATCCTGTAATAGGAAACACAATTATGAATATTCAAATCACCATCCAAGGACATCACACAAATCCAAGAAATCTTTACTGACATATTGACACCAAAATGTTAACGTGATCTGAGTTTCAGTTTTATGCAAGTCAATTTTTCTTAATTGTATTCAACGAATCTTACCTAATGATTTGCGAGCATCTTTTACTATACATGTCAAATACACGAGCTGTCCCGTCCTCACATCCAACCACAGCATGTGGATCAAAGTAACTTGAGGAGAGAATGAATTAGTTGAAAGAAATAAATAAATGAAAAGAGAGTAAAAAAGAAATATAAAGCATTGGAGCACAGAGGATGAGGTGGATTATTATTCGGCAAAACTAAAATTTGATAGAGAGAGATTGTAGATCTTAAAGCCTCCAATCTTTTAACATAATTGAAGTTAATGTACAGCGATATTAAAGGACATGATCAAATATAGGTTAATTTACCGCATGCATAGACCCTTGTTGAATGTGCTTTCCCGTTCAGGAAATAGATTTCTCCGTCCATTGCGCCTCCAAATACATATCTTAGTGCCAACCAAACCCACAATCTACAAGCAGTTATTGAATAAGGTAGGAAATATTAAATCCAATCGATAAAAGCCAAAACTATATGCCATCTCTCATCGTAAAAGTAATGATTCTTGTCCAGTTATGTTACTTAACTAGACAAGTGTAAGAGCATTACAAAGATGATGTACAACAAGTGCATCATAGGATGCGGTAGCAGTGAAGATCTAATTTGTGTAAGCCTCACTATAGGAAGTGAAAATAAGAAATAAATGTTAATGTGTTGTTTAACAGAGGCGTTTTTCTTAAGCTATAGCTATACCCATTAAGGAAAGAGTAACACTTTCAATGGATTCACGCACCATAAAATTCGTTGCAATTTTCACCGATGCATTATAATTAAACACAGCAGATATGCAGATGATAAAGCATACCTTGCTCTCATCAAAATCGAAGTCATAAAGAGATGCTCCATTTGGAATAGCATATTCTCCTACGCAATTGTAGCTGTCTAGGGACCAGAGACGCATAACCTGGAGTCATTTCATTCAAAATTTAAGTGACCTAGCGGGAAGCGGATAAGATAATACCAACAATTATCAAAACAAAGTAGAGTTATCATTTGGGTATTAACTCAGAGTAGACTGTCTAAAGAACGGATCGTACCTTGTCACCAACTCCACTGAGAATCAACCCCATCTTTACCCGGCACTGCTCAGCCCTAAGATAAAACCACACATTTTTTCAAGTCGTGCTTTAACAAGATATCAAAACAAACAAAAAGAAAAAAGGCCATTTACCTATAGGAATGGCCTTTCCACTGGTCCACAAAAACAGGGCCTTTGAGAAGAGAAGATCTGTGGTGCTCCATTGCCAGTTCCTCCAAGCACGTGTTCAGTGACTCCTCGGACCAATCAATCCTGCTGGTTCTCTTTTTCGAGCAGAGCTCTTGCAGTAACTTTGACCTCAAAATAAACGCATTCCTTCAACACAAGTCATGGATAACCATTACAGCAAGCGAATTGTTTCTAGAGAAATTAAATTGGCCTTTTTGTGGGTTCATTTGATTGAAGGAAACAGTACCATGATTTGCAAACGACGGAACAGCGAACGACATCGAAGAGTCCGAGATAAGAAAAGATTATGCAAATAATATCGTCATCCAGAGAATGGATGCTCGTCGGATCTCTCCCCCGACTCTTCTTCGACGGCCACGGAACAGAAATACGCTCCATCAGATCGACTGTTTTCCGACTGAAGTGGCGACTAGATTAGGAATGAGAAACTTATAGAGACGGAGAGGAGTCGAGCGGTCGAAGAACAAAATAACATCAATTGTGAAGTACCTCTTGCTAAACCGACAGCACTTTTGTTTATCACCAATGGCTGACGTTCAACGGAACAGGATAGGCACAGGAAAATTGGGACAGACGATTTGAGAGTCCTATTACGGAAGTTTGGATTCTCTGTCTAAGATTACCTTATTCTATTCTGTCCAAAGATTAAAACGACATCATTTTTGTTAAAAATTTAAACATTGTGCAGTCCTCTATTAAAAGCCAAGCCGCCTATGATATCTACTTCTAGTTATACATTATTTATTTATATAATGTATTTAGTAAATTATTTATTTATTTATTTATTTTTCATTTATGTATATAATTAATTATTTGTCTTTATTCTAAAAATGCCTTAATTTTTATTTTTTTGTTTAATTCTTTTCATTTTGACCATGAATATAAACATATATTTTTATCCTTATTATTATTATAAACAAAATTAATAATAATAAGAAATTTAATAATATTATTTAATGTAATTAATAAATAAAAATGAAATAATAATAAGTATAAAATTTATAATTATCATAATTTAAAACAATTAAATTAATAAGAATAATTAAAGAATAATAATAATAATTTATAATAATAATAAGGAATATAAAATTAGCAATAACAATAATAATTATAAAAATAATTTATAAATAACAAATTATAAGGAATTTAATAATAATAATAATATTTATGTTTCGTTAATATATTTTATCCATTTATGATTAATAATAATAATAATAATATTATTATTATTATTAAATTATTATTAAATTATTTCTATTATTATTAATAATAAATTATTCTATTATTATAATAAATTTCCTTATTGTTATTATTTTTATTCAAAATCAAATTTTTAAGTATTATTATTATATTTAGTATTATTATAAAAATTAGGGGTGAGCATTCGGGTAGTTCGGGCCGGATTTTCACTGTTCGGGCCCGGCCCGAATTACCCGAATTTTTTTTTCTCTTACCCGGCCCGAACCCGAATTTTCAATTACCCGAATTTACCCGGCCCGATTTACCCGAATTGCTT
>JANJEY010000003.1:20215732-20227812 GCA_024703695.1 Erythroxylum cataractarum
ACTACTGATCTTTGCTTAATGTATGAGAAAGGTAAAGATTTCAGGTTAATTGGCTACTGTGATGCGGATTATGTCGGGGATAGGATTGATAGAAAAAGTATGAGTGGAGGATGTCACTTCCTTGGCCACAACCTAGTTTCATGGTCAAATAAGAGGCAATGCTCAATTGCTCTATCAACTGTAGAAGCCGAGTATATATCAGCCGCAAGTTGCTGTTTACAGATGTTGTGGATTAAGTATCAGCTAGAGGACTACTCAGTATAAGAAGAAGAAATCTCAATCTACTGTGACAACACAAATGCCATCAATCTGTCGAAGAATCCTATACAACGCTCGAGAGTTAAACATATCGAAGTAAAACACCATTTTCTACGATACTACGTTCAGAGGAAGATCGTAAGCCTTTAGTTTGTTGAGACGAACTATCAATGGGTTGACATCTTCACTAAGCCATTAAGTGAAGAAAGATTCAAAAAAATCAAACAAAACCTTAACATGGTTATGCTATGTGATCAACCGTCTGACACGTCATGACCCAGATAAAAAGGTCGAAAGAGTTAATGGTAACAGTAACAGTAAGTTACAACTGATAATGTCTGTTATAAGAAAGTTTTGGAGGGAAAGTTTCTCATAGCCTTGAGAATGCCAACTATTCTAAAACACTCTTGACATACCCTAACATCGACCTTTGAAGAACCCTCAACAAAAGCTCTTCATTACTCTGTTTAGATATCAAACCTTCCTTGCTCATACTCTCAACCTCAGAAACCAACTTCACCTCTTTGAAAAATACTTCTGTGCATTCAGTTCGTTGTTAACTATAGAAACACTCCTACTGAGACTAAGAATAAGAGAAAATTGGAGTTTGAGAAAGAGAAATCTCAATCTCAACAGACTTCTAGACTGATTGATGAAAATAAAAAGTAAAAAATCAATAAGAAAAAAAGCACTCCTATTGCTGTTCAGAAGAAGAAGAAGCTAGTTGAACGCAGTCCAACACAGGTCAATACCTCTCAATTGTTAAGAAAAGAGGATTTGAGAGTTAAGATTATTGAAGAAAGACAACCTGTTAGGAGTAGCAACTCTATAATCATCAAAGAAACCCCAAAAAGGACAATCAAGGCACAATTACAACCAATATTGGTAAATAATAGTATAATGCATCTGTTCAGTGATGACGAGAAAAGTATGTATAATTTTTTTAGGGATGAAGGAACCAAACCATACCCCACACAGATGACAAGGTAGAAGTACACCATTTTACCAATCACAAAGAGAACTATGATCAAGGTTGTGCTTGACATTCAACCAAGACCTTACATTGTTCGAAATGAGGAAAAAGGGAAGAAGAAACTGTATCCTGAAGGGATAACAAGTGATCTTACAAAAGAACAAATCGAAGTTGAAGTGAGAAACATTGATGAAACATGCTATGCAATCCAACAGAAAGGTACCTATGTTTTCCACTACATTTCGAAAGCATCAGGAAACAATTGTGTTCAGCAAACCACTTAAGACTCTTCTCAGGTAGTTAGAAGACTTACAGAAGGGTAGAACATATCCATTTGGATTGGAGACCTAAGCTACTCAATAGAGTCACTTGTGCATCTCATTATGCACATTAGACCCTTGACAACTGTGTCTTCAATTGGAGATGTTCTACACCTATTTAGAAGACAAGTTCCACGACTAACCAGTCCTGATGATCTTGATCTCCAAGAACTGAACTTATCTGTCAAACCTCCTACCCTTACAATAACTAAACCAGGTGTCATATCTTCAGATGCATATACTACGACCGTTGGTCTTGAAGTAGTACAACAAAAGCATGATGAAGACATTGAAGATAAGGTTGATAATCTATGTGCTTATGTGGGTGACTTGCATAAAGAAGTAGAGTATATTTGACAAGATTTCTAGTCACATCGCACTAAAATGAGAGCAATGTTTTTTGAAGTTATGAAGCATCTGCTGTCATGATATTTTTGATGAATAACAAATAGGGGGAGAAAGGAGAAAAGGAGAAAGAAATGACAAAGATAGGGGGAGAACAAGAAGAGAAGAAGAAGATTTTGGCTACAATTTTTTTATGATTATTTGTTATCATCAAAAAGGGGGAAATTGTTAAGTCAAAATGACTTTACGATTAATTTTCATGAAGATTAAATAATAATGCAGATAGAAATGAGATAGAAGCAGAAAGCAAAATGAGATGATAGAAATGAGACGGAAGCAGATAGCAAAATAAGATGGAAGTAGATAGCAAAATGAGACGAAAGCAGAAAGCAAAATGAGACGATAGAAATGAAACGAAGCGAAGTAGAAAATGAGACAAAAGAATCGAAGACAAAGACCCGATACCACGTCAAATGATCAATCAGTTTGAGTAAGTTTTAGAACTCAACTGAATAACTGTTTCTTTAAAGATTAAGAAACAAGAAGAAAGAAGCAGTTATCAAGAAGCGGTTGAAGACGAAGGCTATAAATATGATTCGAAGTCGAAGATTAAAAAAGTTAGTGATTTTTAAGAAAGACTAGAGATTCAAAAGCTAGAAATTTCATTCATTATGTAAAACTTAGAGCTATTATTGTCTGTAACAAAGCTCGAAACATCTTTCAATATAAGGAAGAAAAGTCGATAGCCTGAAGAGGCTAAGTCAGAAAAGAATACTTGTTGTAAGAGACCTGAAGAGGCTTAGTGAAAATAATACTTGTATCTTTGAGAAGTATAGTGAAATCTCAGAAAGGATTCTGAGGTCTGGACGTAGCCCACAGTTTAGGGTGAACCAGTATAAAACTACTGTGTCGATTCCTACTCTCAACTCTCAACTTTTAATTTATATTGTTGATACAAATACTTAGAAGCAGATTGTAATACTTCATAATACTGTTTTTCAATTGTTTGAGAAAGCAAGTTTTTTTAAAAATAAGTTTGTTTAAAAAGGGATTGTATTCAAAAATAGATACACAATTCAACCCTCCCTTCTTGTGCGTTTTGTATATCAAATATTAAGTCTATACTAACGTGTGATTCACTTCACAGTTGTGGAATGAGAGCCCTAGGTTTAGTACCTTACATGGGCATTTCATGATATGAGAACATGAAAGTTTGTGAATATTTAGAAATAAGAGATATTACGTAGTTCGATATGATAGGCACATATTCAACATTTATGGTTATGTCAATGAATTTGGTGACAAAATTTTGTTGTGAATATGTACTTGAATTGATATGGATGTGAAATTATATTCACGAATTGACTGAGAAGAAATAGAGATATAGGCGGAAATGACAAGATTTAAGGTGTTTTATACAAAGTGGAATTGAAAGGATGAACTTGGAATTCAAAATGATTGTTTAATTACTGTGATAAGAGTTATGATTTGATATAATATTGTGTTAGTGAATACGAGGTCAGAATTTCAAGATAACTATATGTCTATAATTCTAAATTGATTGAAAGTACGCAAGGAAAATGAAACAAATGATAGTGATATATGTACAAGTTCTCAAGGTTATGTTGACCAGTTATTATGAGTACATATCCGATAATGTGATTACATTGGTGAATAATATGATTGAGTACATGAGATATATATTTAGATATGGTATAAGAAGTAATCTATGATCCCTATAGATAAAATCATAAGATGAATAAGAGTAATGCGATGGAAATAACGTATAAGCGATTACGCTAAAAAGGGTAACTACTATGGGGGAGTAATTTTTGAATAGTCATAGAATATTCAGATGTTGTTCAGAATCAATTGCGATTGATGTATCATTAGCATGAGATATAAATTGGTGACCTTGAAATTACTTTTGTCTATAAGATGTAATGATCTTGATGGTACATACCAAAATATAAGAGTAAACGAATATGTCTCTTATTTCATTGAGTTTTATTATAAAGAATATTTTGATCATGTACAATGTGACAGAAATTGAAATTATCGAGGAGTTAAGAATGACTGAAACAAAATTAATGAACATAGTTGATTGATAAAGATTATGGAAACAGTATAGGGGATTGAGGTCAGAAGTCTTTATGAGAAATGAGATGTTTTATCGAATCATATCATGTGAATTAAATGTTCCATTTCGAGGAATGAATGACTATTAATGAATCAAAAGTAAATATTGGAGTCCTATCCCTAGTCCAGATTCAAACATAAGAGGTAGAGTTTACTACTAAGAATGTATGTATTTTGTTTGATGTTAAGTATCCAACTATGTGAGTGGTTCCTGAATTTAAGGAGACATAAATTGCTAATATGAGGAGTATATAGGTCCGCATTATATTATGTGTAAATATGTTCAAAAAATACAAATTTGACCTGATGAACGTGTTACAAACATAGGAAGTTAAGATTGAAAATGAATTGAAATATGTGAAGAAATTAGTATGAATGAGCAGACAGTAGAATAAGTCAATGTGAAATAAGAAAAAATCAAATGAACTGAGAAAATCATTCGAGAAAGGAAGTCAATTGAGAATAACAAGAGACAATATTACCTCATTAAGGAATCAGTTACTTCAGGAATTACAAGAACTAATCAGGGGCACATGGAGTTTGATAATAATTGTTTGAGTTAACCATTGCCCCTGACAATACTATGGTATTAAAGATTGAAGTGATCTAAACAAAATACAATGATATATTAAATGTATTCGAAAAGTTGAGAAGAATAGTTTGAAAACGTGAGGAAAAACGTGAAATCATATTAGTAATGAACATAAAGAGAATTTTGAGGAATTGTAACATCGATGTAAGTTATATCATTTAGATTTGGAAGTATGTAATATATATCGATGTTTTACACCAGAGATTAGGATGCACAATCAAATGCAATAAGATAAAGTGATTTGGTATTCATAGAGACAATTAAGCCTTATAAGATGATTATTTGATGTATGAATTGGAACTTGCTGCAATAGTAATTATTTTGAAAGTTTGGAGACGTTATAAGTACAGAAACATTTTGAAATATACAGATCATTTAATTTTGAGGTAAACATTGAGTTGAAAGAATTGAATACGAGACTGAGGCAATATATAGGTTATTTGAAGGATTATGATTATACAAATTTGTACTATACTGGTAAAGCTAGTGTTGTTATCAGATGCATTGAATAGCAGTGAAGCATGAATTTAGATATTGAGGTTATCAAATCTAGTGCAATAAAGAGCGTATAATGTTGAATTGAATTTTGGGCAAAATGATTAGTCACTGAAAATTTAGATCAGTTTCACATGAACAAAGCCCAAATTGTGAATCTTACTAAGAAATTAGAAATGAATACAAATTTTGAGTTTGAATAGGAAGAATGATACTGAAATAAGAAGTATGTGCACCGATAAAGATGATTGAGCAAAGAGATTGTTAGAGAAGCATAAATAACAACCTATGATATACATACTAGTAAGAATACGCTGAAATATTGTTTGATGGCTAAGGAGGTAGAAGCTAATGACCACACTTGTGGGTTGCCAACAGTCTTGATTGTCGTAGATATGCTTAAAGTTTAGAGTTCATAGGATTATGAGATCAATGCACAACTTTGATTGACTTTAAGCATAACAATCATTATTGCAGTGATGTCCCTAGATTATTGTATGGAGCATTTTATGACAAAAGGAGTCATTTGCCCTTACATTTAATATGAATAAGGCCTAAAATGGTTGAAGGACAAGATTGATTCAAAGGATATTATTGATGAGTGAAATGAATTTGTAATAGAAATTAAGTGATTAAAAAAAATGATAAAGGAGTTGGTGGACCAACATCGAAGGTATGGAGTAGAGTGAGATGAACATAAGAGTTAAGTGTATTAACACTACAGTAATGTGAATTATTAAGTGAAAGATAAATTGTCGCTAAGAGTATCACCTTGCCAAGGTGTACTTACATTAAGTATAAGATGTGCTCACGTTAGGAAAAAGGATTAGCTAAGTCCGATATGAATTGGTCTGTACAAAATTATTATGAGTTCGTGCTACTGATAAAAGATTTCCCAAATTCATAATGTGTGATATGTGAGTATGTTAAGAAGTATTGAGATGATATGATATTGGTGTTATCGATAGAGGAAGTGGAAAATTTTTTGAGTAATCTGAACATAATGAGGAACTAGTTAAGAAAGTGAATGATCAAATAAGGGATTGAACATTTGAAAGAAATTATTTGAGGGATGAAGTTAAATGGGAAACGGAGGAAGCATACCCCTAGCTCTTAATCAGTCAGATAAGAATTTTGAGGACGAAATACTTTTAAGAGAGAGAGCATTGTTAGCCCTCGAATTTTTTTCTTGATGAATAAACATGATTTAAATAAATTTTGAAGTCTTGATAGATTATTTAGTTTTTTGGAGTCATTAGCATGTCAAAGTTAGTAGGATTTATTGCATGGGTTAATTGAATTAAGGTAGTAAGATTTTATAAGGGCAAATTAGGCATGACACTTAAGGTTAAAAGGCTTTAAGGCTTAAAGGAAGCGACAAAATGGACAATTCACATTCATTAAGGACATAATTGGAAAGAAAGGTGTTGTCTTGCTTTTGGAAGAATAAGAAAACGTGAGTGAGAGGAAAAGAAGAGAGAAAAATATGAAGAGAAGAAGAGAAAGGAGAGAAAAGAAGGGAAAAGTTAGGGTTTGTGAAGATCTTGAAGAGTTTGAAGATTTTTAAGCTTCAACAAGTAAGTTACACTTTAAATTTCATGGGTATGGTTAAATGAAACTCAAATGAAGCTGATTATTTGTGGAAATTTGTTGATGAATGATAGAGGCAAATGTTTTCTTTTAGGGTTAATGATCAAAGATAGATCTTGATGTATTTGTCAATGATATTAGGTTGAAATGAAGTTGAAAATGAAGTAAAAGAGATGGCTTATGGTTAAGATGGGGTATATGTGAAATATAGGAAGTAAAAAGATGAAAAACGTCATAAAACATGTTCTCCGAGTGGGTTTCTGGACAAGTTCACCGAGGTGAACTTCTGGGTTTTACGGTGGCGAACTCAATTTTTCTGCACAAAAATACTTGGGTATTTTAGGCATAACTTTTTGTGTAGTTATCCAAATGGGATGATTTTTCCTTTAATGTAAACTAGAGACATAGGAATACAAATTGTATGAAGGAATAGAGTCTAAATTCAGTCCCTAAGAATTTCAATTTTGGGATGGAAGTTGAATATAAAATTTTTCTTCAGCATAAGAAATAGTCCAAATTGTTGAGGTATGACTTTCTGATTTTTAAACCAAATTGAATGGAATTTTGGTTATTGTTTAAGGAAATCAAGTGAGGCAAGAAAGGCAAGAGGAGCAAGAGGGAAGACATCCCTAAGCAAGTTTATAAGCAAGAAATTCAAGGTGGGTACATGTTTATAATAGAGTAAATAAGTCACTAAATGTTTTCTTTGAATAAAAAAAGTTTAATAATTTTAATTGCATCATAAGTGTTGCATCTATTGCTTCTTGAATGAACTGAAAAATTGTTAGATGTTTGCTACATGAATTGTGTTGATGATTTTGAAAAGATTTTGAAAATGGTTCTTTTTGAAAAGATGCAAGTTTATGAAATCAGGTTTTTGGAAGTAGTTTTCGAAATATCTCATGTGCATGAAAAACAAGTTTTCAAAATGTGTCATTTGGGCAGACTGTTTTCGATTGATGAATTACATTTTATGTGGGTTTGGTGTAATCCATTAAAAAATGTCGTATATATGTTGACCAAGTAAAGGCTTCTCTCGTCTACCCACTAATAACACGAAGCTCCTTCATAGACTCCCTCATGTTTACATTTGCACAAGACCACTTGTGTGGGATTGTGATAGTACGTCAAGTTTACGACTACACAGGACCATTATGTGGAAATATATAGTTCGTCATGTTCATGGATCTACATGTGCTTATATACTTATGAAATGTTAACAAGTTTGATGCATACGTGATTTGTAATTGCTCATGAATTATTTGATAAGTTGGGAATTTTGAGAAATAAGTGTTCAATGATATTTACATGTGAAATTACTATGGTTTCCAAAATATATAATAGCAATGAGTTTTGAAAATGGCTTTTGCTTGTTTATCGATTATAAATCTGTTATCCACGAGCTTTAAGCTCACCCCCATTCAGTCTCCATCTTCAAGTGATGAGCAAGAGATCGAGTGATGAAGAGCATAAAGGCATTTGGCAATTACAAGATAGTTATCTTTTGTACTAAGTTAGCTTGATTTTTTAGTAGCTTTAATGGCATATCAAACATGAGCATCCATGTGTATTTTTGTGTTAAGCAAATGAAGAAATGTTGTCATGTGATTAAAGATTTGTAATTAAAAAAACTCCTTCCTTTTAAACTCCTTCCTTTTAAGGTTATTGAACATGAATTGTTGTTATATAGACAAGTGAGATGTGTTATGGAGAAAGGAATGATAGGAAATTGTGAAGAATGAGAATTAGTTGTAAGTAATGAATTAAATGAAAAGAGATTAGAAAGTATGATGAAATAATATTGGTAATTGAATTGTTATGAAATGATGTTGCATTAGAGGAAGTGCAATTGGGACATTTAAGAGTGAGGGTAATGTTAGGAAAGATGTTAGGGTATTTCGGTGTGACTTTTGACAACTTCACCGTGGCAAAGCCAAGAGTTCACCATGGCGTATTTGTCCTGAGGAGATTTTGGCTTTCTGTAGTGACTTCACCGCGACGAACTTCACCCGAAGGGTTGTCTGGCTTAATCCCATTTGTTTGCCGTGGTGAACCCTACATGGCTTTCAAAGAAATTTGACAGGTACAATATGATTGGGAGCATGACCATAAGAATTGGTTGTCATATATCAATTGATCAAATATGGAAAAATTTTGGGATCTTATGAGAATGAAGATGAAATGATGATAGTTAAGGAGATTTTACTGGACTACGCTCACGTTTCATGACTCGGGAGTTGGGCTCCAAAAATAGGGTCTAACAAAATTGTTATATAATATTAATCAAATTAACATACAAGTAAATTCAAGTCATCCTGGAACCAACCTTCATAATTCAATTATCAATAATATTCACACAGATAATCTTTTTGAAATCAAAATCACATATTTTCACACTCTTGCTAAGGATTCACTCAATAAACTCAAAGTGTTTAGGGTAAAAAGTGTAAGAACTCTCAAATAAATATATAGGTTTATTCTTAACCATAAGCTTGCATTAAAATCATATTTCCACCATTTATAAGTAAACTAGAAACAAAAATCAAAAGGCCTTGTTACAAGGTTTTAATGAGGCTTTGGTAAGGGTAGGATAGGGATAATAAAAAGGGTGATAATATTGAAGGAAATTTACATAAACAAAATTTTATGAACTTAGTTCTTCACAATATAAGTCCTTCACACCATAATTTCATTGGTATAATAACTTTAACACTATTTTTTTAATTTTTATGTTCACAACATATTTTTATTCATCCATCATGTAGTAACAATTAAAGAAATATTGGATCTCTTTAAAATTCTTCAATATAATCTAAGTCTTAAACAATCAAGTAAATGTAAACCCTTTAGGTTCAAAATAAGGAAAAGGCTTTCAAGAAAAATAAGTAAAGGCTATTAATGTGGTTATAATCAATGAAAATGCTAAGTCTAAAAATGTGGTTACTCCTAAGGGATAAAATATAGTAGGATAATAATAAAAAATAGGCTAAAACAAAGGGTTAATCTAAATACGTTTATCATTTCAATGCTTCTAATTTGACAAATATGATTTTAATATAGATAATAAAAGCAAGTTTTAGAACTATCTATGTATAATAACACACATCAAAGAATAAAAGAGCTTAAAATAGCAATGTATTAGTTTTGGGGCAAAAAGCTCACAAAAGGGCCTTATGTATGTAAATAATATGCAATTTTTATTCAAATTAATTATCACAATGATTACTAAAAATATGACTTATAAAAGTCAATTTATTTTAACTTTCATCATTTTGCATATTAATTCAATTTAATAATCAATATCAATATGAAGTAGTTTGGACAAATTTTACCTAAATCAGGATGCCAATTAATAAGAATTATAAAAAGATTACAAAAACTTAAGAAATCCCTTCCCCACACAGTAAAACATTAACAAAAACACAAAAAGTGGAAAAGGCATGACTTGGTACTTCCTTTAATAATAAGATATATAATGTTCTGAATTCGATGAAGAGCCCATCCAATATTATGTACAACTATCCTTACAAAATATAAAGCTAAAATAAAATAAACAAAGAACATGGAAATAAAAATAAGATAAAATTGCGCTAACGTCCAGACAAAATGAAATAAAATAGGGAAAATACACAAATAATAAGAGAATAAAAGAAAAACCAAAATGAAGCATCCAAACTATCTCTATGTTAGTCATCTTTTGGTAAGTCTGATATGTCCGTCGTTGGAGGATCGTCAAGTCTTGAAGCCTTGTACTACTACGGAGTTGAAGATGATACAACCGCTCTAAAAGGTGGAGGTATGATCGATATCCTAAGATGTCCTACCATTTGTGCAAAAACCTCTTCCATCTATGTATCATAGGCCTCTCGCTGCTCCATTTGCTCCGTCAGTACTTCCTGATAAACTCGAATAGCAACAGTGAAGGTTAAGGAGAGGCACGACGATCAGTGGCGAATGACATAGAAAATATGAAAGTTGGCGAGGATTTGGTGGAGACGCCACACAAGTTAGAGCGGTTATAAGGGTTGAGTTGTGTGTCGAACTAGCAAGGGAGGGAAGATGGTGGGAGCTATGTGGAGACGACACTAGTGATGCAATGATTGGGCGACGAGACTGACAGTACTTAAGAGGTCGAAGGAGGTGGCCAAATAGAGAGGGAGCTTCACGAGATTGAGCATGAGGAAGGAGGGTTGGCTAAGGTAGGGTTAACAAGTTTTTGTTTTCCAATTTAGTCATAAAGTTTAAGAATTTATAAATTTTGTCGATGTTCAATCCATATTTTAAATATTGACGGGAACTAGTTAAAACGCTAGTGTAATATCACATATAAGTTGTCTGCTACATGGTAGATCTTCATAATGGAGCAACGCTTTATATGAGTCCAAATCATTTGTCTAATATAATCATGTCTTATTCTCTCTAACTTTAAAACGTCGTCATTATTCTTTAATTTTAAACTCTTTGTTACTCTTTCCAAAATGTGTAGCTTAGGAGCCAAGCCGGCCCAACCGATGTCTATCATCTTCTTCATATCACTACAGAAATCTCCATCGCTTCTCTTCACCTCCTTCCTACTCTTGTAAATTTATCACATAATTGGGGAGAAGGATGGAGCATGAATAATGATAAACATTGGTAGTATCGACGTCCTCTGTCATTTTATTTGTAACAATATAGAAGTTGTCCCTTACTTGAGTAACTACGAGTAAGTTTGGGTACATTTGGGTATTAAAACATACATTTGGGTACATTTAAAGAACAACTTTAACTTAATTTTTCATTAGAAAGATTAAGTTTACCCATTTAAAGACGTTAAAATAATGATTTTAGGTGTATTGGTAGATTTATATAGGTTAATGGTAGAAAAATATAAGTTAAAGTTATGTACATTGATTGTGCATTGGTCAACCAATGTGTTACAATTAACTACAGTTAGTACATCTATAAGCCCACATTGATCAACCAATACAATCTTTCTCAAGAGTAACATTAATGTTTCAACAGTTACTACATTGGTCAACTGCATATTAATCAATCAATACACAATAAGTAGTAATTGATAATGATGATTTCTTATTTTTAACAACTAGTTTAACCCCAAACCTAATAAGGTATTCTAAATTTGTAAATTCTTGTAAGAGCATGGTTACTCTTCTTTTTAGAAAAAGATTGTAAAAAGAGGTACTTTTTACTCATGAAAAATAAATTATTTTTATCATAAATTAGTTTTCCTTTGTTTTACTCCTGAACTTTTTTTGTTTGATTATATTATTAATTAATATTAAGTTACTTTTATCATAAATTGATAATCTTAATGGTGAAGGTGTGATTCCCCTAGTCACATAGAGTTTCACCGCAGAGCGTATTA
>JANJEY010000003.1:20333354-20354481 GCA_024703695.1 Erythroxylum cataractarum
GAAATTTACGAAGGATGTTAACGACAAGAAAATATGGCCATCAGTAATTACTATAAGAAAAGCAAGAATTAGCGACGAAAAATTACTGACTGAAAATATACTGTTGTAAATTACCGACGAAAAATTCATATTCGTCGGTAAAATTGACGGGAAAATTTTCATTTAGCGACAGTACTAATATCCGTCGCTAAATATGGAGGGAAATCATTTCAGAAAATTTTGCGATGGATTTTGGTGATAATATAAGATTCCCATCGGTAAAGGATTTAGCGATGGTATAAGATATCCATCGGTAAAAAGGCATAAATTATTGGGGGAAATAAAAAAAATTTGAGTTTACCTACGAAAATTTCTGTCGGTAAATTCCGTCAATAAAATTTTTTTTAAATTGAAACTCACCCGATGTCTCCGCCCCCACCTACGTCTTCTTCTTCCCTCTTCTTGCGTCTCCTCTTCGGTTTTCTTCTCTCCGATTTCTCTGTTGTGGACTCCTTTTCCACTCGTCAGCGTTGTCTTCTCCGACCATTGTCATCGTATCCTTCGGTGGAGATATTTTTGCAACTACTATCATATGTTTTTCCGTATAACATAAAGGCAACTTTGTCCTTATCAAGCTCAAGAGAGTATTTAAACCTACTCTAGTTTTACAAACAAAATTCTACATCTGTTGATCCTCAATAGTGTTAAAAGATTAGCATAAAATTCTTCTTCTTTCTGTGGATGCTTAAAGAAACTAAACAGTTCAGAACATTATTTCTAGCTCCCATTAAAATTATTAGTAGTAGAACAAAGAAATTGTTGTCAAGCCTTCAACACAAATCACAACCTGTAAGAATCTTCATTCCAATGCATTTGAATAGGTAAAGTCATATTGGTATTTAGAAGCATAGCAGATCACTTATATTTAATGTCGGGTTTTTTTTATAAAAAAAATTATTTATTGACAGCAAATAAAATTACGTCGGTAAAATCTATTATATTTACTGACGGAATACTAAAAACTGTCAGTAAAATGTAAAATATTTACCGATAGAACAAAGAGTAATCGTCGGTGACAGAAAGAAAATTTCCGTCGGTAAATTTACCGACAACCTCCAATGTCTTTATCCGTCGGAATATTCCGTCGCAAATTTATATTACCAACAAAATCTAAACATTGTTTGTCAATAATTTATGTCGCTAAATGACAATTTTCTTGTAGTGCTACCTTTCAATACTATACTAACGATTGGGTGGAGGCATTGACCTATCTACCTATGAGTTAAAACTAATATTTTGTTTTTTTTTTTCTCTTTTGCGAAAGTTTAGACCGTCTATCTATAAATTCAAAGATAAATTTGACAATAATTAATGTGTAAATTTATGTAAGAAAAGAATAAATAAGGTACAAATAAAATATAATATATAAGGTTTTGTAAGAGTTGAATAAAGGAATTAATAAATGTAAAGAAAAAACAAGTTGCACAAAATGTTTAAAAAGAAATTTATTCTAAGACTTAAACTTCAATTTTTTTTAAGTAAACAATACTAACTAAAGAAAAAAGAATTCAATTTAAGTAATCATATAAACTTAATTTAGAAGATTGTTTTTAAGCAGAAAGTCAATAGTTAGCTAAGGACTTGAAATGCAGTGGTACGTAAATATATATATATAGCATATAACAGACAATAGTTGGAAAATATTTAACCAAACTAAGGAACTTTATCAAGACCCAAATAGAATTTATTCCCAGGCAAAGCAAACAATGAATTCTTCATGGACCCTTCTATTCATTACTAATCACTGGACACTGAACAGCCAATGAAAACGACAAGAAGAAAGATAGAGCCTGGGAATAAGCTAGCACTGCTACGCACAAGAAAGAAGTATTCAATTCTTCCCCCACTACCTCATTATATAAGACGACTTTAGAATGTGGTCATCGTCAATGTTTGTTTTCTAGACTTTCTTCACCGACGCCTTTTTTAAGATCTTCAAATTTTGGACACTGAATATTCAATCGTCGTGGTCCGACTTTTCCTATATGTCACTCTCGAAACGCAGATTTGGGTTTAGCAATTACTTAATTACCTTAAACCAATCCAAGTTAATGCTAAAGGAAAGAAAAGTAAGTCCAACGATAGTTCAAGGCAAGTAAGAGAAAGCGGAAGTATCATCTAAATAAAGTTAAGAGTAGTCAAAAAAGGTCAGGTCAGATCACTAGTGGTCTCAGAATCTGCAATGCCTACCAGTACTGGTCTGTCAGAGGCAGTGATATTAATGGTGTTAAGATGAGCAATCTTGTGAATTGACACCAGTATCGAACTTACCATATAGACAAAGCATCCACCGACACCTCTGCATTCTTTAAGTAGCCGGCGAAGATTATTAACGCCATGAAGTACCACACCTCCAAGCTGCATTTTTTTACGATATTTGACTATAATGTAAGCAATAGATAATCTCTATGTCTAATTCAAGAGAAATAATGATCTAAAAATAATTAATTAATGATTTTTTTTGTAAATTTATAAAAACTCTCATGTATTCTTTTTTCATGTGTGATTTGACAAGCAAAAAAGCAACAAAGAAAAAACAAGAAATAAGGTTCTTGGTGCTTCCATTATACTTTTGCACTACACCCAAAAGTCAAAACACAACGGATGTTCCGAGAAAAAATGACCAACTTTCTGGTAGCTGTAATTGTAATTGTGATGGGCAGACAACAAATTTCGATCATTTGTACTAGGTACCATATGTGTCAAAGGAGTCCCTTAGACAAAGGATCTTGCAGCTACCAAACACCAGGGATGGTAGTGGGACAGATGGGTCATAAAACAACTACTATTAATATAAATATAATTTATCTCTCTTTTTTTCTTTAATCTCCTTATTCTTTGTTTCAAAAAGGTGGTATCAACCACTCCAACTGCCCCTACACTCGGGCCCGATCAGGTTATGAAGAAGGTAAATTACGGTTTATCTCGGTCGACCACCTAGCAGAGCGACCCTTGCACTCCCGTTGTCGAGAATCGAACCCAAATCTTTGTCCCAATTTTCTTTGCTAGATTGTCATCGAGCTACCCGTGCGGGCTTTAATCTCCTTATTCTATATCTTATGAAAACAGCCTTTTGTACAGTAGCTTATTTATGTGGGAGCTAGATCTTAGAGCACTTAAGATAATGTATAGGGGAGTGGGACCATGCATATGCATCGGGTTTTTCCCAACACCAGTTAAATGAAGTAATCTTATACTAGATGCTGCACATATATCACATTTATATTGTATATATGACAAATTGATTTCAATTGGTTTTACTTTCTCCTGAAATCGATTGCTATCAAGCCAGTAATAAGGAATGACTACTGAGTACTTCATGAAGCATTCACAATAATTGCGGAGAACAGTGAGAGTTGATTACCAGAGCATTACAGCTGATGCCAGAGACAGCCTAACAAAACTCCACAGATTTTGGAAAGCTTTCCACGATAAACCATTCCAAGCTCTTCCACAACTTCCACTCAGGATATATATAAGCTGAGACGCGTCTATAAGCCACCACGAAGCATTCAAAACCACCGCAGCGCCAACCAAGCCCCACCCTAGCTTCAGCATCAGCAACCAGCTGAAGAGCGTGTGTATGACAAACGCCGCCGCCGCTATCACCGCCATAGCCATCATTTTGCTCTGAGCCTGCAAAAACTTCGCCATTGGGAAGTTGAAAGCATAGGCAAATAGTTGCGGAATCATCCAAATGGAAAAGGTCCCAGCTGCCTTGGATATTGCTTCCGTCTGGCCTATGAGTCTCAGAAACGGAGCTGCAAAGATGTATATTAGACTGAGAAACAAAGCTGTGGTGAAGAGAATGACCCATGATCGTTGCATATAGATTCCAAGCATGTCAAGTTGCCCAGCTCCAAAAGCTTGCCCACATAGTGTTTCGAGTGCGCTTCCCATGCCAAGCTGGTTGGATTATGTAAGCACGTTTCAGTTTCAATCAATATCGAAGTAACCCAAGACATGATTTTGAAACTATACTATGCAATTCGTGTTTATGAATATGCTGTGGATATGTTGTGCTTTGTACCATTATACCAAATGAGAAACCAGCGATGACGGAGTTCTCAACGGATACGGCGGCGAGTTGCAGAGTCCCAACGTGGCCGGCGAAGGTTTGAGTGATGGCGCCGAGAGAGTATTGACATATGGAGGTGAAGATGGCGGGGCCCGCTAGGTACCAGAGCTTGAAGGACTCTCTGTAAAACTCCCTGAAGAAATCTCGGACGCCAGTGATCGGAGGGACGTCGTCGACGTCGGCGACGAAGGAGGAGGCAAAGGAAGTGTTTGTTGTTGGTAAGTGAAGTGACTCATCGTGGTCCTGATCTCTTGGCGGAAGGAGAAGTTGCCTAGAATCCTCCATTTCTAAGCACACAATAAATGTAGAAAATGCCTGTGTTTCGATTATGTCATGGATGATATAAATAATAGAACAAAATAAAGAGCTTGACACTAGGTTTTGGCTTTTTGCTGTTCAGAGATAGAAAAACTAAAATTGAGTTAAAACAAGAAATGAAAATTTTAAGCAGATTCGATAAGGATGTCAGTATCAACCCTGGTACATATGTCATGAAAATTTCAACCCTAATATATTTATACAAAAGTTTTCGGTTAAGTAGTTTTATTTTTATAAAATATGCAATCATATTTAGAAGAGTGCATCATTTTTTTCATTTTAAGATTCATTGTCTTCTAACTTAAAATTAATAGATTAATAGCTAAAACTTTACTATAGTTTGTATTTTGTATCTTTTACTTTTTTTTTGTGTTATGTAATTCAAAACTGTTCTCATTTGAAAAGTGAAATTAATATAAATTTGTTTAACTAATATTTATCTAGTCCATAATATATTAGTGTTACTTGCATTTATTTTAAAAAACCGTAAAGGTGTAGTTTCACAAAATCTTTGATTTATTGCAGTCATTTTTAGTACAATCAAAAACCAAAAAAATTAAATGCAAAAATATAAATCAATATCAAAATTTGATAATGTTGTTTAACACACCTTGCCTATGTTTATGGAGCCCTCACTCAACTTAATTATTTCACTAACAACAATAGTTTTATACAAGGCTTTATTAACGCGACATCACTTAACCTTTGGCATTATCCCTCATCCTCACAATTCGTTAAAGAATTTCACACGTAATAGTACGACCACCTCATATCAATCTTAACAGAGGATTTTCTCAAACAATGTTTAATGATAACGAAACAAAATAAACAACTCAAGTAATTAAATAAAATTCAAGATAAACGAAAACACTTGATAAAGAAAACAAGAACAACTTCCTAATAGATTCAACTCCACTGAAACAAGTTTGAAAGTTATCACCACACTCTATGGGCTAATTCACGCAAATAGTAGTATTAACCCATAAGTGCAACAAGAAGGCATTAAGTATGACAGTCTACGCAAACAAGCCTTCATACAAAATCCAACAAACCCACACCACGATTAACCTTGGCAAAAATCACACACAATATGCAGAGCAACCCAACCGTGAGCCATATAACGAAAATCAACACCTATTCGTTACTACTCTAAGATGTTGTACCCATAAAGAAAACAATTAACAACCATTGCAGCCCAAGATGAAATTATATCAACATAGAAAATCTCCACGTTAGTGCTTTTCATGCACTGTGTTTCAATCACTAGAACTAATAGACCATGGCCTCACTTGACACACACTTACGACGAACCCACACTTAACAAAAACAAAGTCACCCCAGGTTAGTACTTTCATGCACTGTGTTTCAATCACCAGAGCAAATAGATTGTGGCCTCACTTGACACACACCACTTTAACTTCATAAATTACGTAATATCCCTCAAATCATCAAAATAATCATATCAAAGCCTCACTTTTCATGCACACCCCTACAGCCAACACCCAAAAAAACACTCACCAGATCACACACATGAGAAGTCCAAAAAAGCAGGTCACGCACACAGCAAGTTAAGACTTGGAATCACACATGCAAAGACATCTCAAGCAATCTTACAAAATTCTTCAAAGATCCAACGTGATCTCTATACAGTCCCAATAACCAATTCAAATAAGAAATGTTACTTATTTACACCTTATCTTAATTTGGATTTTAATCATTATCTTGAAGATCTAATAATCAAAAATGTCAAAATTAAATAATGAGAAATATAACAAATATCTTAACAATCTCCCCATTTCTGGCATTTTTATCACAAATAAGAAACTCCCTTTGAATAACATAATTGAATATATAAGTATTGAAGTCACAATACTCCCCCTTAATCCAATATCAAATTTCAAAGAGCATCTATCAAATTCTTCAAGTTCAAGAAACATCTAAAGAAACAATATTGAACATTCAACAAATTATCCAATCATTAAAATTTCTCCCCCTTGGGATAAAAACATGTCAAAATGTAAGACTAATAGTCACGAAGATACTTTGAGATCTCCCCCTGAATGGAACATTCACCAAAAACAATTTGATATCTCTGGGACAAAACAATGTCAAAACAAGAATGTCTTTAATGCGATCAATTTCAGTGAATAAAGAAGCATCAAATTTAGCATTAGGTGCAACGGAAGAATCTTAAGTATGCCAAAATGACAATTTACCATCAGTCAAAACACTCACTAAAGTGTTATTACTTACTTCAAAGTCATCCGCATACGACTCATTAAATTAAAAAACCCCACCATCAAGCATAGTCTCGTGCACACATCAATCAATTGAACCTTAGAAAACCTATAAATAAAAACTCAGACAGCCTAAACGATAACTCCTTTGAACCTCTTTTTTGTTTTTTTTAATAAGTAACATCAAATTATACTTCAAAAATATAAAACACACAGTTCATGTGCCCCTTGAAAAAATTTAAACCTAGGCTTATTTCTCGTCACATTATCTCAGTCATTAACTGTCTAGTTGATTTTTTTTATCTGAAGTAAATGACTTATCCTCAATTTGAATAGTTTCTTTAAAAGCAGTAACTAACTGTGTATCTGGACAATTTCTTGTTTTTCCTTCACTACATATTTATGCTTATACTTTACTCTTTCTAACCCAAGAATGCTTCGATAACATAGGTTGCTGTTGAAAATTTAATGGAGAATGTCTAGATTTTCAGTTTTGGCCTATTTGAAATATCATTTGTAACAACTTGTAACATTTCATCTTTATGTGCCTGATTACTCCACAAAAGTGGCATGTAGGTATGAACCTCTGATTCTTCCTTGAGGTTTCTTCTTGGACAGATCTGGTTGCATTATTTTTCTCATCATTCACCTTAGAGCATTAATCTTTGTAGCCAATTTCTTGAAGATTCCCTTTAATCTTACCGATTTCAAGCAATTGTTCTAATTTTTCTGTACCTCTATTTAGCAATTATCATTCTTATTCCTTTTTCTATACTAACCAACTTCAATTTTGTTTCACCAAGCTAATCTAATGTAGACAACAACTTCTTCTCTAGATCTTGAATGATTTTCTTTATGGAAGAGTTTTCCTTATTCAACTTCTTATATTTCCTATATGTTTGGACTCATTTAGCATACATTAACTCATAGGCTTCATAAATACCTTCCTTTTTATCATCTGAAGTACTGTCATTACTATCATAATATGATATTGAGCTTTGAGTTGATTTATCTAAGTTTTCCTGGAATTTTCTAATTTACTCATGTTTTCGGCATCGGTTCCTTCTTGGTTACTGTAAAGGAAGTAACTGGACTTTTACTGTATAAAGCAACTAATGCAACACTATTCACAGCTTCTTCTTCACTTTCATACTCACTTTCGAATTCATTCTCACTCCTAGTGCTTGTATAGGATTTCCCTTTTCTCTTCTTCACGATGTTAGCACATTTCGCTTGCACATGTTCAAAACCTTGACACTTATGACATGAATTTTCTTCACTTTTCTTTCACTCTTCTGAGTTTTCCTTTGTTATTTGAAATTACTATTTGATAAGCTCCCTTAGTTTTGCCTAAAATCATATCTATCCTTCTTCATATCTTTAACCAATTAATGAAATTTCTTATCAATAACTGTATATCCTCATTCTCATCGGATCCATCTTCGAAGTCGTTCATAACTTTACTAATCTCGGCTTGTAATGTCAATCCTGTGTTCCTCTTTTAATTTCTCCTTAACATCTCAAAATTGGTAAAAATTTCAATTACCTTATCCAATGATTCATTGATATTATGAATTTCCTCAATTACTGCAATTTTTGATATGAACCATGGAGGCAACAATCTCAATGTCATCTTAACCAGTTTCAGGTTAAAGTACTTCTTCCCATGTTGATATGTTTGGTTTGTTATGTCACACAGTCTCTCATGGAAGTCTTCAATAGTTTCACTTTCTTCCATCCTCAACTCTTCAAATCTCACAACCAACATCTAAAATTTCAAAGCTATCACATATTTCAATCTCCCATGTATACTTTGTAAAGTGTCCCACGATTCTTTCACCGATTCATAGGCTGATATCATAACAAAATGACCTTTATCAACTGCATTGAAGATGATATGCAATGCTTGACAATTTTCAAGCACTTTCTCTTCTTTAGCCTTTGTCTACTCAAATGCATCTTTAAGTACTGCTTCTTCCTTTTCACTAATCGTCCCTAGATGTGTATAGCCTTTTAAAACTGAGTTCCATGCTTTTATTCCTTGTGCCTAAATGAATACTTCATCCGTGATTTGCACGTAGGATAATTTAAACCATTTAACAACGGTGGCCTGATGATTGATGTCCCTTCTATTATAGCCATAATTATTGATGTACCTAGTTTTGATTCGGTAATCCTTTTTTATACCAATTGAAAAATTGTAGGGGTGTAGTTTTACAAAATCTTCGATTTACCACAGTTGTTTCTAGCATAATCAAAAATTAAAAAAATTAAACATACAAATATAAATCAACACCGAAGTTTAGTAATATAGTTTGACACACATTGCCTATATCTACGAAGCCGTCACCCAACTTAATTCTTTCACTAACAACAATAGTTTTATACAAGACTTTACTGAGCCAACATTACTTAACCCTTGACACTATCTCTCATCTTCATAGCTCATGAAAGAATTTCAAACCCAATAGTATAACCACCTTGTACTAATCTCAATAAAAGATTTTCTGAAATAATGCTTAATGATAACGAAACAAAATAAACAGCTCAAGTGATTAAACAAAATTCAACATAGACGAAAACACTTGACAAAAAAAGAAGAACAACTTCCCGATAGATTCAACTCCATTGAAACATGTTTGAAATTTGTTACCACACATTATGGGTTGATTCACACAAATAGCAGTATTAACTCACAACTGCAGCAGGAAAATATCAAGTATGACAGCCCATGCAAATAAGCTTGCACACAAAATCTAAGAGACCTCACACCACGATTAACCTTGGCAGAAATCGCACATGATATGCAAAGCAACCCAGTCGTGAGTCATACAACAAAAATCAACACCCAGTCGTTACGACTCCAAGATGTCGCACCTGCAAAGAAAACAATCAACAACTGTTGTAGCCCAAGAAGAAATTATATCAACATAGAGATCCCCATGTTAGTGCTTTCATGCACTGTGTTTCAATCCAGAACAAATAGACTATGACCTCACTTGACACACACCCCTCTAACTTCAGCAATTACTCAATGTCCCTCAAATCACCAAATAATCAGATCAAAGCCTCACTTTTCATGCACACCCCTGCAACCAACACCCAAAAAACAATCAATAGGTCACATACGTGAGGAGTCCAGAAAAACAGTTCATGCACACAGGGAGTTAGGACTTGGAATCACACACGCAAGGACACCTCAAACAATCTTACAAAATTCTTCAATGATCCAACGTGATCTCCATATACTCTCAATAATAATAGACTTCTATTTCACTTCAAGCCTTATCCAATAATCCAATTCAAATAAGAAATGTTATTTATTTACACCTTATTTTAATTTATATTTTAATCATTATCTTGAAGATTCAGTAATAAAAAATGTCAAAATTAAATAATGAGAAATATAACAAATATCTTAACATATTTAATTGTTGATATATTAAAAAGAGATATTTAGAACTTTTTAATAGTGAGCAGAGAAAATAAAATAAAATAGATAAAACCTTTTAAAAAATAGTAGTCATAGGCTTAGAACATGTAAAGACAGCGGACTAATGGATGATACATCTTAAATAAGACGGAGAAGAGAACCTATTATAAAAGAGAATTAACAAAAAAAAATAATGTTTGATTAATGTACGCTTTCTAATTTCTATCCATGTCACTTAAGTATTGAGACAATTCAATCACTAAACAACAAAACTGAAAATTAAAGTGCCCGACATTAAAGATGGAACATATTTTAATTATATAACATTCCATTATTTAATAAAAAAAGGCATTCCACTATTACGGGCAGCTGGGAAATTTTGCAAAGAGACATTCACACAGACGATTCGTAATTGAAGCATAAGGGCACATGTAACTGAACCAAACTAGCTAGGGGGGATGATGGACTTTCCGCTGAGTTAAGGTAAAAGGTAAAGCAAATATATTCATATAAATCTTTTATCTATCTCATCTGCAACCAAGCCTCAGTGCTACTTGGGTAGAAACAGAGAAGGAAAGCAAGTTGTAGGATGTCGCCACTTCTTGTATAAATAAAACGCAACTTCGTATAAGATCAGCCAAGGAACAGGTCCATTCATATTAGTTGCTGATATTAAATGCCTCGTAGGTTCAAGGGTGCAATTATGATTTACCCCTGCAAAAAAGAAAAGTGGGGGTTTTGATGTAACAACCTGCGTAGGAACTTAATCACTTTGGTTCTAGTCAAATTAGATGAAATTGAATGGCAGATAGGGGAGTAAAGGCACAGCATTTATGTTTATATTCCCCCGGCATTTCAAAATTTTGAGATTGATAATTAATATTTAGTAAAAAAGGAAAATTTTAATGGAAAACTTGTTAATCCTTGTTACTCAAATACTTCGGACATAGAATATTAGAATAAGATGGTTTGAAAATTATAAAAATAATTCTCAATAACTTTTCATAATTTGTACCATTGAATTTATCATTTGATAGCGGCTCCTATAAATCCAATAAAAATGGCTTGAGCTCCAAGCCTCCAACTTTGGAGTCCCTCTGATTACGTTGGAAGTTCTCAAAATCAAATCCCAAACAAAGTAATGTACGCTAAAATAGGTGTACTTGTAAGTTCTCAGCGACCAGTCATAGATTAGTAAGCAGCACGTGCGTTCCCACGGGACCTTGACAGGGTTACGGATTCTCGTTTGGTGCCTTTCAACATCATGCCAACTCCTTATCGAACAAGAACAAAAGTTCAATTAAATCAAGATAAGCTGAAGCTGATTCCCACTGTCACGTCAGCAACCCAAGTAAAATCTAAACCTTGTGTCATTCCTTCCCAGAAGGTGAAGGGAATTGAGCTTAAAGATGTGGGGGTGTTCATATCCACAGGGAAGGATCAAAAGAAGCTAAGTTGGTCCACGGGTTCACGTGCAAACACTTGGCACTTGGGACATCAAATATTTCCAGAAGATTTATTAAAAATAATTAAATTAACAACAAGGAATTAGCTAATGTTTTTCGACCCAGTTAATGCTTTGTAAAAACTTTAGGATCTGTTTTGTTAGATGTTAATTAATAGAATAGAACGAAACGAAATAGTTTGTAATGAAATGGAATATAATATATTGAAAAGTTATTTGGAAGGGATGAAATAGTTCATAATGTTATATTATAAAATATTATTTGAAAGATAGATGAAATAAAATATAATATATAATAAACAACTACCATACTCTTGTGTAATATTCCCACACAATCTAGAATTGAAATGCAAAAACACTCAAATATTATAGTTGTAAAATAACAAAAAATTGTAACTTATGAAAAACACGTCACGGTTGTGACTTGAATGTGACAAACAATTAAAGTCACTATTGTGACTTGAGCAATATTTTTTTTTATTTTTTATTTTCATTAATAAAAAAATATTATTTTATTATTAATTATATATAATTTATTATTGATCATATAAAAATATTATTATTAATTATTTAATAAAATTTATTGTATTAAATATTATTCTATTCTATTTGATTCATATTTAAAAATAATTTATTTATATAGAAATATATTTGTAACTTACCAAAAACATATCATCCTATGTGACAAACAATTAAATAATATGTTTTTCTTTTTTACTAATAAAAATTTTATTATCTTATTATTAATCATATACAATTTATTTTTAATTATATAAAAATATTATTGTGTTGTGTTAGTTGTTATTAGGGTAGGGTAAGAAATAATTGGTATTATCAAAATTATTCAGGGTATATATATTAGGTCGTATATATTTATTAGTCTATGTTCTATCCTAAATCTTCTAAATCGGAGGTTTATCATTTTCACTATTTAGAGTGGAATGAAACGTAACATGAAACCATTTTCCTTCTATTTCATTTCATTACATTCCATTATAAAATCTCATGTTAAACGATGAAACTGTATTACGTTCCATCTAATTTTATTATAAAATTGTCAATCAAACATATCCTTAATTTTTAGTAATAATATAGTTTTATTCATAATTGGACTAATTATATTGAAACTATTTTCTAATTTTAAGAACTATCGTTATTTTTTTTTTTTGAAACAGAACTATCGTTATTATTATTATTATTTGCAAATATAACACACTATCATATATATATATATATAAGTAACAGCAGGGTAAAATATACATTTTAGTTGTTTCATTTACTTCTAATTTTTATAATTTAATGAAAAAAACTACTGTCCGTTCTTCTTTCCGGAGAACAGCAGTTGGTTTCCATGGGAATGCTAATGCATTGTGAATAACGACTTTACTTTTGTTTTTCGTTTACTATGGAATGGTAGTTGACAAGTGTTTTTGTTCTTCATTTCTGCAAGAGGTAGGAAAAAAACTATTCAATAGTGTCCGTTCTTCTTTCTGTATAACAGCAGTTGGTTTCCTTTGGAATGCTAAATGCATTGTGAATACCGACTTTACTTTTGTTGTTCGTTTACTATGGAATGGTAGTTGACAAGTGTTTTTGTTCTTTATTTCTGAAAGAGGTAGTTGACAAGTGTTGCCGAAACGCACACGGGGATTCAATGAAAACACAATCAATTGGTGCAAGTGCTTGAACTATGAGAAAAAGGGTCTGATTCCGATGCCGATTGTAGCAAAGCCTATTGTGACACTGACAGCTACAATCGCCAGAAGCAAGAAACAAAGCCATATCCAGCATGTGCAGTTTGTACTCTATAAGATAAGCTGTATTCTGCAGGTGAAAACAGCGTCACTTCGAGTAAGCCTAGAACAACCAACCTTCCGTACTCCCGCCTTGCGTGGAAAAGCAATTGTATGTTTTAAAAAAAAATAAAATAAAAGCAATTGTCTTGTGCTATATTGGTACGTCTGCACTCTCCAATTCGCTAGTAGCAGTAAAAGTGACTAGTATTTTTAATAAAAATTTTCGATTAAAATATAAGGAAATAAATAAAAAGCATAAGATTTGAAAAATATAATATATTATTGCAAATAAATAAATCATTTTTAACAATTATAATTTAAAATAAAATTTTATTTTAGAAATAAAGAGAAAAATAAAAATATAACTTATTAGTTAAATTATGTAAGAGAATTCAAAATATTCTCATATAAATTATAAATATAAATCAGACCAGAAAATAAGTCCGATTTTTTAAATAATTGGATATTAGTTATGTACAAAAAAATAGATAGGTTAAGAGAATAACATACTAGTTCTGGACACCTTGTTGTGTACAACCCTCTCAACAAAACCCTAAAATAGATTAGATATCCTATTCCCAACAAAAATGATTTATTTAAAGAGATTATCAATGTTTTAAAAATCAAAATAAAAGCTAAACCGGTAAAATAACATGGTTAAAATTTAAAAGATTCAACTAGAACTGACTAAAGAT
The DNA here is from genome assembly GCA_024703695.1 of Erythroxylum cataractarum. Classification (NCBI taxonomy): domain Eukaryota; kingdom Viridiplantae; phylum Streptophyta; class Magnoliopsida; order Malpighiales; family Erythroxylaceae; genus Erythroxylum; species Erythroxylum cataractarum. Next base: position 20,347,416 of record JANJEY010000003.1, read on the forward strand.
TGAACAAAATTAAAGAATTTGAAATATAGTTGAAAGAAATTATTCTTATCTATCGAAAAATTCAAAATTTAATTCAAATAATAGATTGTTAAATGAAAATTAATTGATTTATTTTGATTTATAAGAAATTATTAATTAATAAAAATTGATCGATTAATTAATAAATTGATTCGTTTTTAACAACAAAAATTATTAAACCAAATTGAACTTGAAAGTTGAAAATCGAACCAAAAAATTAGAGGGTTCAATATATTTACGATTAAACTGGCTAAGCTGGTTAAGTTTTTCAATCATTAGATTATACAATGCACAAATCTTTTCAAAATTTGACATAAAATCTAAACTTTGACAAGTCTAAATAGATCTCAAAAATAGGTACGAAACCAGTTTTACTGCCTCATTCGTTTAGTATGAGTTGATTGTAATACTTTTTAAATTGAAAAATGTCCTTCTAAATTTCAATGAATTATAAACGAAATATTTATCTTTTATTTTGAATTCTGTATTATTTACATTGACTATGTCTTGATTTTTTCCTCTTTTTTAGAACAACAGTTCAAACACGTCAAAACATTCATTATCTCATTAGATAAAATGGATTAGTAGTATCAAAAATCAAACTTAGCCTTTTTCAAACCAAGGCTAAGTTTTTAGGACATTACTTCCAAAATAACACCATTACACCCATTGAGAGAACCTTATAATTCAGCAATAAGTTTCTAATGATCATTGACAAAAAAACAATTGCAAATGTTTTTTTTGAAAGCCTCAATTATGCCATCAATTTTTATCCAAACCTAAATAGGTTCCGTAAACCTCTTCATGATAGACTGAGAAAGAACTCAATCTCAAAGCCTTGGTCAAAAAAACACACGAGTTTAGTAAACCAAATTAAACAAACGATCAAAGATTATACTATTTTTCACTTAACAGACTTGGATGCCTTTAAAATTGTAAAAACATATGCTTTTGATCAAGGATAGGAAGGTATCTTAAAGCAAAAGGTGAATGGTAGGAAACAAATAGTCCAATACACATCGACAACCCTACTTAAAAGTAATTATTCATCAATCAAAAAAGAGATTTTATCCATTATTTTTTGCATCTCAAAGTTTTAAGGTGATTTATTAAACCAAAATTTTTTTACTTCATATTGGCTGCAAATTTGCAAAAGAAGTTCTGTTAAAAGAAGTTCAAAATATTGCTTTAAAACAATATTTTTCCAGATGGCAAGTAATTTTGAGTATCTGTGATTTTGACATTGAATTCAACAAAGGTGAAGCAAACTCCATCCATAATTTCTTAACCAGAGAAGTTTTACAACAATATCATGATTCCAAGAACAAAAACCCCTTTCAAAGCCCCTGATAAATGCCCACAGAGTCAAGTGAGCCCATCTCCAACCCATGTGGGCTCGCCTACTTATAATTCCACCCTTTGAAAGCAACCGCTAAAAATTTGAAAAGAGATAATAGAAGAAGAGAAAATAGTACCTTCATTTTCTACCAAAAAAGCAAGTGGGACTTCATTCAATATGGCTGACAAGAGTGCTTAAAGCATCTTTCAACAACTACAGTGTTGACTATAACTCTAATAGATTCATTTAATAGAAAGAAAATTCTTTTAAAAATGGTTATTAAAATGCAACAAAAAAAATTGTTTTACATGAGCCAAAATCTAAAGAAATTTCTTCAACAAATTTTTCAAAAGATTTACAAATTTCAAAACAAAAATCTTTTTAAAGCAATTATTTTGAAAAAAAAAAGAAAAATTTCAAAATATTTTGACAATTGAAAATATATTTTACAACCTATACCCTTTTTAAAGCGATAAATATTGATTTTTTTTTTCAGAAGGATGACATTATAAACCTTGGGATTTATCTAAAACCCACGATTATAAATAAAGCTCATCAGGTGGTTGTAGCTTCTATCATAAAATTCTTAGCCGTTAAAACAAAATTACTAGTCATTAAAAAAATAGAAGACGAATATTTTGAGATTATGAAACAACTACTAAAATCATGATCATCTATAATAACGTCAAAAAAATAATGAAGACCAAGAACTTAAGCTAGAAGATCAAGAAATTAATCTAATCAATTTATAAAAATGTAAGCCCAAATACTTTGTAAGATATGAGCCCAATTATTGAATTAATCCTAACGTAAGGGTCTCCAAAAAAAATTAAAAATATTTAAATTATTTTACATGATATAAAGTCTGCACCAAAGACAACTGCAAGTCACTTCTGCAAAGGAGACCAATTTAAAGACGTGAAATGACAAAAAATGTCACAAAGAAGTCTATCTAAGAAGGAAGTTCAAAAAATATTTGCATGATACCTTTTACTCGTTAGAAAACAAAAAATATTATTATTTGTTTGATGCAATTTAGATCGACTCCTATGTTAGCTAATGCTATGGTGTCTATACTAAAGCCTTTGCTCACCTTAAGGGCATGCAAATCCGTTGTTTTAGCCTATTCATAACTGAAGGAGTCAATATTCTTAGAAAAATGGTTTTCTTTACGAGATCTAAAACTATCTTTATCCAACTCCAGTACCAATGATTGGATCGTGAACAATAATGAGGTGATAATAGATAACTTTGAAAAATATATAGATAATAAGGAGATTCCTAAAATATAAAAGGATTAAATCTACTAACAATCTAAGTTCAAAATTTTCCAAAAAATGGATTACACCATTAAAACAAAGACTGAACGATATTCCTTTATCAAAGCCCGTTAAAACCATCAACTTATTAACCCAAAGCTCAATGAACAAACATAAAGAAAAAGGTTTTAGATACATCCACATAAGACTAGTGAAAGTGGGAGTGAAACCCCTTATAAAAGAAGGATTAAACACTTCCATTTATGTTTTTAAGAGATTGTCCACAACCTATTTACAAAAACAGTGAGCCACATTCTCCTCCGACATCTTCAACATTCTCTTTAATAACCGAAAATGTAAATAATGAGTTGTATATCTTGTAAAAAGATTTTGAGGTCGATAAAAAATATTTAGTTATTTACATGATGATTTTTACTCTTTGGAGAATAAGGAAAAATATTATGGTTTTTTAACAACTTTTAACAAACACAAATTCAAGAAAAATATTACAAGTTTGTTAATAACCATAAAGTTCATATTTTATTTTTTTGATTAGTCTAAGATTTATGCCAAGGAAAACAACATAGAATATCCTTTTAGAGCCATTGATAACAAGGCTAAAACAAAGGTGTGGGATAAGCCTTAAATGTTTTCTATGAAATCAAAAGAATAAAATGATTTCAAATTGCTTTTATAATTGTTGCATCTATTGCCTTCAAATGATTTGAGAAATCTTCATATATTCGATAAATGAATTTTGTTGTTGAATTTCGAAATAAAGATGGAAATGTATTGAACATTTTATGTATGCCTTGAAAAATATCATGGCATTTTGTGTGAATGAAAAGAAGGAATGAGCATGAAAGCATTTGATAAAATGATTTGAACATGAAATGAATATGTGCTTTGTTTGGGCAAGAGAGGAACGTTTCGTTAGTCACGTGGACGTCGACATATAGTCTTCTCCCAGCTTCCCGCTTGAGGCCACTAGATCCTAAGAAGTCTGACTCGTTTTGTTCACGGTAGAAACTTCAGTTTATTCGTTTTGTTACACGAAACTCTCGAGCCATTTGTTTGTGCATTGCATCTTTGCATAGTCATAAATGGTGCATAATTGAGTGTTATACTTTGATGGTTACATGTATATGTTATGTTTATGTGAGGATATTTCTTTAATTATGAATTTTGAGCTGAAATTACGAATTTGGTTGAGAATTTGAAAATTTTGAGTTTTGTGCATTCAATATGAAATTTCTATGACAAATGAACATTTCAAAGATTTTGCTTATTCTTCGTTATAAACTTGTTACCCACGAGCTTCAAACTCACCCCCTTTTCTCCCCAACTTCAGGTAATGAACAAGAGGGCAAGTGATCAAGAGCATAAAGGCATTTGGCGATTACAAGATAGTTAGCTTTTGTACTAAGTTAGTTTGATTTTGAGTAGCTTTTGCAGCGTATCGAACATAAGCGTCCATGTGTAAATTGTATTAAGCGAATGATATCATGTTTATAAGTGATTAAAGCTATGTAAACTCTTTCCTTTTAAGGTTATTGAATGTGAATTGTCGTTATTTATATAAGAGAGACATGTTATATCAAAGAGGTATAGGATTATTATGAAGGATGAGAATTTGTGTTATACAAGTAATTAAACGAGTAGAGATTAGAGAGTATGATCAGATATTATAGTGAATTGTTATGAAATAATGATGCATTAGAGGGAGTAAATTTGGGACAACTTAGACTAAAATTAAGGCTAGGAGAGGTAGAAGGAAATTCGGTGTGGTAAATTGACCATCTTCACTTTCTCCTAATTGTTCGCCGCGGCAAAGTCTTCCACTATAGAAGCTGAAAAGTTTTTATTGGAATTTCCCTAAGGAGATTTTTCATGGGAATGAGCTCACGTATTATGACCTCCGAGTTGGGCTCCGAAAATAGGATCCAACATAATCAAACTTACCTTAAGGCATAACCTCATTGCAAACCAGTTATTTGCAAGCTATGATGAATGAATGATCAAGATTTGTGAATAAGGATACATACTCGGAATAGTCAATTGAGTATGCATTGAAACTTGATCTATGTACATGTGAATGATTGAGTAATCACATAATTGATAGCTTAATGAATTGCGAACTCTGTGTGTGTATTGTAAAAAGATAGATACACAAGTAATTGCCAACATCCAGACATTGTCAATTCATTAAGTTAATAGCTCATCTGGAGCGTACTTGGAGTTGACGTAGATAATCCTCACTACAACTAAATTGTTTTTGTTTAAATTTCAGTTACTGAATTGCTACTTATATGATTGTGATATTCCAAACATTATTGGTCCGAGGAACTTGATATTCAGAAATGTATTGGAAGTGTTTACTAATATGTGAATGGAGAAATATGTACTCAACTAAATGTTGAATGTTGGACTTAGATTCGATGATTGTGATAAATGGTTGTACATTGAAAGAAAGTGATTTATATCATATTATGTGGTATTTGCACTCCATCATATGAATATGCATGATTAAATAAAGGAGTTGTGATTAAAGTGACCAACGTGAAAAGAGCTTAAAGCTTAAAATGCGCACAAAGAGCCACAAACTCAACGATTAATGAGTCTGGTATCCACAATAAGTACGGGACAGTATCTGAAATTAGCCCGATATCCACAATGAATACGAGACAGTTAAATAGGTGCGTGGTCACAACAAAATAAAAATGGAAGTGAGTCTTATGTGCATTTGCATCTATATCTTTACATGTGTTCATGAGATTGATTGCAAAAAAAAGTTGAATTATGTTGATATAATGATGTGTAATACTTATGTACATGTTGATGATATGAAGAATTGAGATAAATGATTGGATTATTATGAAATGACTATATGAAGTCTTTATATTCATAATATGCTTATTGAAATATGATAAGTGACGTGATGTATATGACATTTGAATTTGGATGAGGTGTTATACTGATTGAACTGTGTTTTATATATGAGATGTTTATGTCTGTTTGAGTGATAATATCGACGATGGTTCACTCACTGAGTTTGCAAAATTTATCAAAATTGCAACGTTGATTTTTAGATTAAGAGGAGATCTAGCTAGTCTAGCTGAAGTAACTTCAGCATTTGGATATAAGTCAGTGTCAGGATCAGTTATACCTACAAATGTCTCAGTTATGTTGTATCAAGAATTGTATCTCTTAACTACTGTATATTGTACATGTGAATTTTAAAAGTGAAATAACATTTGAGACTGTATATGTTTGTAAATAAAAATGAAACAAAATGATTGTGACTGAATGTGATTGTGAATGAAATTATTCAAAATGAAGATTTGAAATGCTTTTGTTTTAAAATGATTAAAAATATGTAATGAGTTGTTATGTGATGCCTTAAAATTTTAGAAATGTGACTGTCTTAACATGTCCTTTTGTAGAGTATGTTCCCAAATATCCTTCGGTATATCGGGCATTTGCTCTATGGGAGTGATATGTTACAATGAGGATTTTAATTGGAGTCAGTCTAGTTATAGCAAGTATCCTCCCGTAGACGATTGAATGAAGTTTCAGGTTTCTGTTTTTCTTATTATAAATGTTTTTGTTAAAGATTTCACTTCTACTTGGTTGATTCTTCATCATAAACTCTTATGGTAAATTATAATAGTTTGAAAGTTAAGGATATTTATTAGTTTTTATTGGATATTTTGAACTTTTGATGTAATTATTATTTATTATATGATTAACTTGTAATATTTTAAATACTCTGTATAATTCTTAATTTTATATTTGTATAATGATAATTGGTTTGTTCACATTAATTGTAGTTATTATTTTTATGTGAAATATTTGCAAATTATTATTATTTCATATTAATTGTGGTTATTATTTATTATTATAATTTTTAGAAATATGGTTGATGTAAACTTATAAAGTATACAGTACAATTGTATAATATGACAATGAACTATTTTGTAATTTTTAAAAAAGTTCAAAGAATATTTCATAAATTTAAAAAATTACCCGAAATAGTTGGGGTGTTCAAAAAAACCCGCGAAACTATGAACCGGACCTGAACCGCATGAACCAAACCTGTAAATAAGGTTAACCGAACCTGAGTTTAGGTTCGGTTCGAACCGAACCTGAAAAATCAGGTTCATGGTTCAGGTTCAGGTTTCTAACTTGCGGTTCTAGGTTAACCGAACCTAAACCGCACCTATAGCAGTTAACCGAACCGAACCTGATTTATAGGTTTAGGTTTAAACCTGAACCTGAAATACCTAAAAAAACTATCATATATTTAGATACAATTTAAGAGGATATCAATAATAATAAATTCACTAGTATTTACTATATTAATTCTTGAGTGAAAAAAAAAGAAAAGGAAAAAAAACTACTTTACTTCTATGTTATTAAATGTTAATATTAAACATTGCTATTATAAGTA
>JANJEY010000003.1:20408395-20419232 GCA_024703695.1 Erythroxylum cataractarum
AGAATCTGATTTCGTGTGCATTTGGCCCACTTTTGGGTTTTAGATTTGATTTGTTTCGTTTCCCGGCTCTTTGTTATTCGTTTCCGTTTTCCGTTTTCCAGTTGGGGTCCGATCCCAAGATCGGGTCCCAACACCAATGAGGCATAACCAACAATCTGTCATGCTACGAGATTTTGAGGTAATGTCTAACAATGTTATTAATGATGATGGAGATTTGGTATACTTTACTATGTTTGCATATTATAAAACTGTGAAATTTGAGGAAGTAATTCAAGAACCCAAGTGGGTGAACTCCATGAATGAAGAATTATAGGCAATTGAAAGGAATGATATATGGGAACTTACTACCCTTCCACAAGGTCACAAGGCTATTAATGTCAAATGAGTTTTCAAGACAAAAGTACAATCAAATGGTGAAATGGAGAGGCATAAAGCAAGCTTGATGGCATAGGGCTTTGGGCAACAACCTGGTTATGATTATAAAGAGGCATTGCAACAACCTAGTTATGATTATAAAGAGGCATTCTTTCCAGTTGTTAAATTGAAACCACTAGACTCATAATTGCTTTGGTTGCACAAAATTGCTGGAAAATTCATCAAAGGGATGTTAAATCCACTTTTCTTAATGGCCCACTCAAAGAAGAAGTATTTGTCAAACAATTACCAGGTTTTGTAAAGATGGGTAATGAAAATAAAGTGTATAATTTGAAGAAAACATTGTATGGATTGAAATGAGCACCTCAGGTATGGAACAAACGTATTGATTCCTTTTTTCACAACATCATAATTCAAAGGTGCCCTTCCGAGTATGATTTATGTGCAAAAGCTAATGATTCTGGTGATTTATTAGTACTATGCCTCTATGTTGATGATTTAATATTTACTAGAAATAATAACAAGATGATTGAAAACTTTAAGAAGTCTATGATGCTTAAGTTTGAAATGATTCATCTTGCCTTAATGTCATCTTTTCTTGTTATTGAAATAGCTCAAAAAGAAAATGGAATTTTCATATCTCAAAAGAGATATGTTATAAAGCCTTTGAAGAAATCTTGCATGCATGATTGCAATCCTGTGAGAACTTTTGTGGTGGTTGGGACAAATTTATCCAAAGAAGGTGATGAAGCATACGTTGATACAACTTATTTCAAGCAGATTGTTGAAACTCTAAGATATCTCACTTGTATAAGGCTTGATATTACATATGGAGTTGGTCTAATTAGAATTTTTTTAGAATCTCCATGTCAATCCCATATGCAAGTTGCCAAAAGAATCACTAGATACATAAAAGGGACCTATGATCATGGTTTATTTTATTCCTTGTCAAATAATTATGCTCTTGTAGGCTATTCGGACAGTGATTGGGGTGGACATCTTAATGATCATAGAAGCACTTCTGAATATTGTTTGAATTTTGGGAACATAACTTTTTCATTGTCATCAAAGAAATAATCTATTATTGCACTTTCAACTTGTGAAGCTGAATATATAACTGCAACCTTAAGAGTGTGTCAAGCAATTTGGCTACGTAATTTATTGAGACAAATTATGTTTCCAATTCAAGTGCCTATGAAGATTTTTGTTGATAATATTTCAACAATCAACTTGTCCAAGAACCCAATCACACATAGGAGAAGCAAGCATATAGACACACAAAAAATGGCTAACAAAGGAGAGATTGAGTTGGTTATATTGCAAGTATGAAGAACAAGTAGTCAATATTCTCACCAAGCCTTTGGAATATTAAAATTTTATGAAATGAAGAATACGATGGGAGTGATAGTAACGTTGAATCATGATTAAATAGGGGATGTTGATTCTAATTCCAATTCTATTTTTAATTTTAGGTAGTCAGTGGGAGGGATAAACCCCGAGGTGATGCATCAATCAAAATATTAAAGGCTAAAGCCAACTGAAATAGATTGTGTTGGATCGACATAGAATTATGTTCCTCTAAAATCCCTCTTTCTTTTTTGCTTGTGTAAGTCGTTTCTCACTAATTACTTGGCTTTATGAATGTTTATTTTGGAAATAATTAGATATGCTTGTAACAGAATGAGTAGGAAAGCACCTCTTTTATTACTAAGAAACATATTGCTATATGGTAATTCCATTTAGTCTAAAGAATGTTAGTCACTTATTAGTATATGATCAATAAAATATTCAGTCCTTGATTAGAAAAAAATATGAAAGTATATGAAGATGACATTATTGTTAAAAGGAAGGCTGAAAAACATCACTTACCATTTCTGCATCAATGTTTCAATGCTTTTGGGAAACTTAACATAAGGATGAGCACTAAAAAGTGTCTACAAAGTCTCAATAGGAATTAACATAAGGCTGAGCACTAAAAAGTGTCTTCAAAGTCTCAATAGGAAAGATTTTTGATTTCATAGTAATATAACGAGACACTAACATCTACCCTCATAATACAGATGTCACTGTTGATGAAACCTAAGTTTTGAAAGAGAAACAATGATTAATAAACATATTGCTAGCTAGCCTCATACTTATTTTCCAAGTATACAAACAATTACTTCTTGTTCTCTAAAATTATGAAAAGGTCAAAGTTTCGTTTTGGTGATGAATATGAACAAGCCTTCGAACAACTAAAGACATACCTATGACATTCACTATACAGTCCACCCATTCCACTACTAAAATGTTATATCTATACATTGTTGTATCATCAGAAACTATAATCTAATTTATGTTGTGAAAGAGGAAGACAATAAGCAACGACCAACATAATTTTGCAAGGCATATTGATGAATTATATTGAGTTAGAGAAGGCAACTTTAATCACAATGATTTTTCCTAGAAAGCTAAAGCCTTACTTTCAGTCCCATAAGATTAACATTGTGACAAACCTATCATTGCAATTGAAGTTGCTCAAATCTAACTTATCGAGTCGTTTGCTTATATGTGTCAATCCTCGACCCAGACCAGGCCTGAGTAGCTTAAGCCTGAGATTCGACCATATGCCTAGTTAACCCGAGCCTTGCCTATTGGCCTCAGGCCAAGCTCGGCCCTAAATGTCATCTTGATGAAGAAAAATCTTTTATTGTAATAAACATTTAAAATAGAATAAGTGGTTCAAAATATAAACACCCTTTTTATTAAAAGAAATATAAGAAAATATAAACACTTGGATAAGTTTGTATTCTTTGTTTTCCCTAAGAAATTATTAGATGACAATTATTAGTTAGCATAAGTCCATGATATTTATAAATATAGGTTTAGACTTAATTGCTTAGTCTTTTATAATTCAAACTTAATTCATTAATTTTTTTAGTTTAATTTTTCAATCCAAACTTATAAATTATAGACTGATTCTTACAATTCAAACCCTTTAATTTTTAGACTTAACCCATTAGATCATATGGCCTAACTAATTTGTACAAGTCTACCTAAGAGTGAAGTTATCATAAGATCATAGGGGAGAATTTTATTAAATACTGAGGATTTGAGTCAAAAATTAAGAACATGTAGTTAATTTCTTTAAACACGTGAAAATATGATTAGTGATTGCAAGCAAACAAAGGATAAATAAGATATTAATTCTAAAAACATGAGACAAACTTATATATGATTAACCTCGACAGGGGCAACAAAGGAAACAATAGCAATAGCTAGCAATAGGGAACGACATTGGACAAGTGTGACAGACAACAATATCTTATTTGAGTACAAATTAAGGATTCTAGCTAAAGTAAGAATATGTTTGACTGTTTTTGCATTCTAGGCTAGCTAAATGACATAGTATACTTTGGGCGAGGCCTATGAGTTTAGTCATAAAGTCCAAAGTTAGCCCAGCTAAAAGTTTTTTTTTTTAATTTTTAATTTTGACATGAATTTAAAACTTAATCAATTGGAAAAATAAGCTACTTCATGCCTCCATTGGCCCGAAAGAAAATTGCAAGAGATTTGAGTCCTAATGCTCCATTCCACGCTTCTGTACGCTTGCCTTCCCATCCTTTCGCTAATTGTCTATTATTATTGGACCGTCCTCTTTCGAATCTGTATGCCCTCCGCATGTTCTAATCCTATCTCCAGCAACATAAGCCTGCAGCTCACAACACTCTAATTGCTCAGTTACCAATTCTTTGTACAAAGACGCATACAATAATAGAATACGATATTCAAATACACTCTTAAGACTGCAATAACTTGCAGAAAACTATGACTAGCTAGTTAATAAAAGCTTGTCTAAAAACAACACAATGTTATATATTCTATACTAACCTCTTTGATCCAATTTGTTCTGATCATCATCCAAGAAAGGATTAAAGTTTGTGCTACAGTTCCCGATATCAATCCAATCCAAATTCCCTGGTAACAAACAAGCGGACCCGTTATGCCATTTTTTCAAGTTCTTTTTCTTCTTTACTTGTGGTGTAATTTCAAATAAAAGAGGAAGAAAGTAAATTTCTGAAATTTTATCAGTCTAGGAAAGGAACATACAGTGACACCCATGCCGATCTTGTAACCTAATAGCAGACCTAGAGGAATACCAAACACATAGTAACACCCAATATTCACATAAGCAACAACCGCTTGCCATCCAGCACCAACAGCCACACCTTTTATAAAAATCCAACAGAAAGGAAATGTCAGCGTCAGTTTGTAGCAAACGTAACAGAGAAGGGGGCCAAAATTTTTGCAGGAGTATACTTGAAATGAATACTGATTACCAGAGAGAACAGGCTGAACAGTGTTAATGACAATACTGAGTCCCAACAATGGCGTTAGCTTATTCACAACCTTTCTGACTTTTGTATCACTCGAAAACAAAGATGGATAGCTGTTCCTTGTAATCAACAGAATGAGAGAAAGAACGAGACCAATAAAAAAAGAGGAGATAACAGCTACCACTAGAGAAAATTTTGCAGTCCTGGGATGAGCTGCTCCTAGTTCATTTGAGACTCTCACGCTGCATGGAAAACAAGGGATTTTAGCTAGGGCTTTGAATATAAAGACTTCCAAATTAACCATGTTGAGTTGCAATAATTGCATTTGATGCACATAAAATTATGTTTTATTTGTGGTGTTAAATTAAATCACAATAAAATCAAAGTAAATGAATGAAATTTAAAATGTTTCAAATGTTACGTATACATATATTAATTATAGTTAAGTGATTGGCATATAAGCAGAGAACAAACCTTATAGCTGCGTTCATTCCTATACCCACCATCAATGTCCAACAGAAAACGTTCATGCTGCAAATTTAACAGTAGAATTCATTTTACTTTCTTAAAGGGTAACAGAAAAAAATAAAGACGTAGAAGACATAAGCTTATTATTAAGAAGCGAATCCCATAAACATATATACTTTAAATTATTAATTTTTATACAATTATTGATTCTAATTTAATTTCTTCACAAACATTGTTGTATCTAGCTACGCCGCCAAGTAAATGTAGAAATCCAGTTTTAATTAATTCGTTTTGTGAGCTGCACAATATTATCACGAAATACATAGTTTAGAATTAGGTAAGAAGTATAGATTTAGTCCTAATTTTTTTATCAAAACATAAGTTAGGAAAAGTTAAATGAATTTTACTATTTATAAAATATTAAAAATCAATTTTGAATAGATGAAAATTTGAATAAATTTAATTTTAATTAATTAAATGTCATATCAATATTAATGTAAGAAAATTTTATTATTTTTATTAAATATGTTAATAAATAGTGGTATAAATTTATCATTTAAATTTTTGGAGTTTCAGAACCAAATGAGATATTACACTAAGCTCTCATTAATTTCCCAACACTCGATCATCAAGCATTAAACGGTAGTTGGGATCACAAACATACAGAAAACATCAATCCTTAGAATTTCGTAAGAAAATAATAGTAATAAGATTTAAATCATTCTAAAGCTTTATGCTGTACAGCTAGCTCTAATTTAGATATCTGGACAGGACAGGGGATGAACAAGAACATTCCTGCCAAATTCAGAATTTGAAATTGAAATCTCTTAATTCTATACCTTGGTACATACTTTGAATGGAAAGTATACGTCTCTTTCTCTGTTTTGACTGTCCTTGCATAAGGATACAAAAGATCGAGACTAATACAAAAGGGCAATACATTACCAGGTTTAGTGGGTGCATGAGATGCTTTACTTTAAGGCTAGTGATCTACATTATTAGACTTTATGCTATGAAAATGATCATTTAGAATAATTCCATTGTGGGCCTCAATTGGTATGTAAATATGTGATCAAACTAAGGGGTATGTATACTTAATTCCCAAATAAAAGAAATGAAGAATTTATTTTTCTCACGAGATGTTTTAGGAGGATTCCAATTATGGGAAGACATCTTTAAGTCATTCATACCTAGACTAATCTCCGCTCGAACCGAGTAAGTCCCTTACGAGAGATAAAACTTTAGTCATAAGTTTTAAATGGCTGCATATATAAGGACAATTCGAACTCATGATCTCACTTATTTCTTACGAGGCAAAACAAACAATGAATGCTTCATAATCATTGACCCATCTATTCAATACTGCATAATATTTATTTTGAATATAACATAGTATATTCAAAATAAATAAAAGTAAAATATAGTCCCTTTTTTATATGTATAAATTATCTTTACCAATGTCTATTTACAATTATATGATCTTCAAAAACTTGTAAAAAAAATAGATCATATGCAATACAATCAATAATTATAAATGCTCATATTTTCACAATTTATGCATTGATTAATAGTGTGCCTTGTACATATTAATAGATGTCAAACTATTTTTTTTATCAACAAATTCATGCATTATTGAATTTTGCCTCCTAATTTATTTTAGGTAGTATATTCATACATGCCTCAATTTGGCATTAGCTGATAGACTCTTACCAACTACTTTTCATCGCACGCATATAGGAACACAAATTAACACTCTAACAAGGCTTTGATAAAAAGTTTTATAAAAAAATTAACACATACAATGCATTGGTTCTGTGAAATATAATCACAAGCAATACTCAATTATAGTAATATCTCTATGACACCTTAATCGCATAGATACATGTTATTGTAATTATTTGTCATATGTCACATAGTTTACAATTCTTCCTAAAATCCTAGAATTGAGATTGTAAATTTTTAATTAAAACATAATTAAAGAATCAATAACACAAAACTACAAATAATTAGTTTAGAAAATCTTATTTGAAATATACTACCTCTTGATCACACAAATGTACCTAAAATTCCCTTTTGGTGTAAAAACTATAAGACTAGTAAAAACCTAATGTCTTTATGTTATCTACACTTTCACTTTCTATATTAATTTTAGTGTAAACTAATAACTAAAATGGTTAAAAATAGCTTTCGAGAAAACTAGTTAACCAATGTTCAAATATGACTCCATATTGGTTTACTAGTAAGATTTATCATTTTACTAATGTCCCTAGCTTAGATGACTAATAAAAGTGAATTAATATTTGATGTCTTCTTCTAAATTATAGAAAAATTTTAAATTTATATAGCCTTTTGACGGATCACATTTAATATTTTTATTAAAATTTATACTTAGTGTATTGAATTGTGCTTAGTTTTAACAACACGTTGGATCAACATGTTTTTACATCAAAATTTTCACTTTTTCCTTTAAGTATTGTCAACACGATTGCTTTGTTTTTTTTTTTTCCTTTTAGATATCTAATTCAAGTACTAACTCAATTCATAAACATACTAATATATTGAATTCTTTCAAATTATCAAAAATGTAAAATGTCAAAACTTTAAGGTCTCAATCTCACATTCTCCCCTCTTTAAAATACATTGTCTTTAAAACTTAACTCACTTTAAAATAAATTGTCTTTAAAACTTAACTCACTAGGAGCATCATAACATTGATGATGCTTTTATATTAAGGATGTTTTTATCTCATCTTTCCTCCCATCTCTTAAGTAATCTCCCTTTTTAATTGTCTTTCTCATCAACATCATTGACCTCTCTAAAGTGACCTCATTCAATTTCAATGGTTTGTGCACAAATCCATAGGTTACAAATAGTATTGGCATAACTTATAAAGTCACACCTAGCTTGTTGTACCACTTTTTTCAATAATTTCAGTAAATTTTTTCAGCCCCTACTAATGTCATATGGTTAGCATCTTAAAAAATTGGGTTAATATTTGGGCAACCTTAATGACTAGCTTCACTGCTATTTTTTATTATGATCATTATGACTCTTTTAGAAAAAAAATTAAAATGCTCTTATAGTACATAGTTGACGCCATCCATAAATCTAACTTGTTTTCATCTATCAAGGTTACTAAGCATCCAACTCCTTTAACTCTCCATCTATTACTTCCCCTGATGACCCAAGGATTCAAAGGGCTTTCCCAACTTATTCGTTTTCAAAATACAAAATTAGGTCTAGCATCAATTTCAATATTAAGTAATCACCCTTCTTTAAACTGGATGCGTTTATGCCCCTTTAAGATTATTAATTGACATGAAATTTCATTTTTACCAACTAGTGAAATAGTAAAAACTCTATATGCAATCTATATTGGTTATCACTATATTGCTGATAGGTATGGCAATAAATTGGGGTGGACTATGGATGATGTTATCTGGACATGGCCTGAATCCTAATCATTTTTAACTCATGTTACTTGAATATGAGCTTAAACAGGCTTTAGGTGGCCTGAAGCATACCAAAAGCTTGCAGGATCAAAGCCTAAATACCCAGCTATCAACCTGCTCAACTTGAACCATCATACCCTTTGAACTTTGTCCTCTCTAACTACCTCTTGGCTTAGATTTTCACAACTCCGCCAATTTTAATAAGCAATAGAAGATTCAGAAATATACCAAGCTCCATGCCCATTCCCACTAATAAGATCTAGCCTATAACAAAACCACCATGGAACTAACTTATTCAGTTTTAATATTTCAATCCCATGCCATCTAGTCATACTCAAGAAATGCATATAGGCTGATAGAGTCACAAAAAGAACCACTAATAGAGGAGAAGTCGAGAGGAAACCTATAGATGGCCAATAATATAAGAATTAAATGAACGAAGAAACGAAAACTTTCGAGGCACCAAATATTACTTTAATAAAGAGCAAGGGTTTATTAGTATTTTTAGGAGTTAATGAGACAATGATGTTACTTAATTATAGATTATGGCTAGGTATAGGGAGCATTAATGTTAAAGGGCATAAATAGAATGAGCAGAGGAGTTCAACAAGCAACAAAGAAGAAAGAGAAGAATCACGAGTAAGCTAAGCATTTAAGTAACCATAGATAGCTAATCTATATGTCAGGTTCGAATTAGGTTAGATCTTCAAGTTTGAGCCTGAGTTTAACCTCAAGTGCAATTAACTCGAGCCACATATGTTGACTTTAAGCTTATTTGTCATTTTTGGTTATTGCTTTTTGTTATTTCTTTTTACATGCAATTTGCATTTCTCTATACTTGCTTCACTAATTGCACTATTTCCTAAGATTCTATTCCTAACCTTAAACCTAAAGATCTAATCACTTATCATGTACCATCCCAAGTCACCCTTATTAGACCTATAACAGATTGTCACCCAGTGACAAGGCCTAACTAAGCCTTGTAACTGGGTTAAAGCTAGACAATCAACACAAGTTTATAACACATTATAATGTAATAGAAGAGAAATATTTCTTTCATTAACCATGTATTGCAATCATCCAATTATAATACATAATTTGTATTAACCATCAATCATAAATTCAAGTATTAGTATCCATTGTTTAATAGCATCCCTAGCTAAAACGTATTCAAGATCTTATTAAAACAAAGTCATGGTCACATCCCCTATGGATCCCCTTACTCTTCTTCAAACTCCTCATATCAAATACCATAAAACAAGGTAGTATATATCAAGAAAAATAAAAAAAAAAATAATATTATTTTGTTATATCCATATGCACAAATTCTAACCACCATTTGACACTCTTCTACCAATATGTCAAGAAATAAATTACATGCAATATATAATCGATATTAATAAATGCATATATACTTTCATAATTTTTACGTTAATTAATGGGGTTAAATATAACACAAATGCTTGATAAGCCCAACATAGGTGTTGCCTAATTTGCCCTAACTAGTAGATCCTTACATGCTCGAATTTGCCCTTGTCTTATTGGTCCGAAGGAAAAATTATTCACACCTTATTATAACATCAACTCATTTGTGCTAGGAAAGCAAGTTAATACATGTCTTAACCTAACATTGACTAAGTATCTGTTTGGATAAGCTTATATCAATAGAGCTTTTGTTAGTAGAACTTTTGTTAGTAAAGTTTTTCTAAAAAGAACTTTTTCAAGAAGTCAGTTGACTGTTTGACTGTTATTTAAAAAAGCGCTTTTTTGAAATAACTTCATACAATAGATTGTTTAACAACATAAAAATAAAAAGTACTTTTAATTTTAACTATATTTTATTTTGTAATAAATATTATTTATGTATATAAATATTATCTAAAATATATTAAACAATATACAAAGCACAATATATTAATTATTATATAATTTTAAACCATAGAAAACATAAATAAAATTATCTCTAACCAAATCTTTTATATGGATTTTAATATAAGTAAAACTAATAACAAAAATAAATATTAAAAATATATACATGTAAAATAATATTATATAAATCTCAAAATAAACTTGAAGATGTGTTTGTGAGTATTGTGAAAATTATGTGTAAAACATAAAGGTAAATATGACTAAAAAAATCGGCTCATGTGTTAAAAAACCTGACTGGCAGGGCCAGGAAAAATGTATCCACAGGTTGTGTACAAAAAACAGTAATCAACAAAGATT
>JANJEY010000003.1:20457826-20471139 GCA_024703695.1 Erythroxylum cataractarum
CACACACACACACACACACACACACACACACACACACATATGTATATGATTGAGTATTCATAAAAATGTGCAAATTAGTACTGTGTAAATGTGTATGTATTACATGATATAGAAGAACAATTAGAGCAACAACATCCAGACATTTCCTGAATGTCAAGGCAATAGTTATTTAGAGCATACTGTGAGTAACCTAGATGATCTTACATTGATTTATTGTTTTGTTTAAATTCTGAATTGAATTATTATGTGATGTGAATGTATTGATTCTAGACATTGAATGTCCAAAACATTTGATGCATGAATAATATATTGGAAATGCTCATTGTATGTGAACTTGACAACATATGTGATACTTAACTTAATTATTGAATGGCAGACCATGGTCCGATAGTGAATGTGAATGTAAATGTGAATGCGAAAAAAAATTGAGCACAAGTGAATGAATGAATACTTATGATGCAATTTACTACATGAATTCATGATAAGATAAAAGTAGTTGTGATCGGAGTCGCCAGTGAAAAAGAACTTAAAGCTCAAAATGTGGTAAGAGCCTCCGGCTCATTTTGTATAATGAGCCTTGTATCCTCAACGAATAAAGGACAATTATTAATGAGCTCAGTATCTACCATGAATACAGGACAGTGAAAAAAACACTCGATCACAATAAATCAATATAGAAAAAGCATAATGCTTTGGGTGAATTATCATTAGGTGTTTGTGTTATCTCACTCATATTTTTGTCTCCAATAAGCCTATAGATTTATTGTTGGCATTTTAAAAGCATTATTGGATTACAATTTACCTATTCTTTGCAGACCTATATTCTTAATTGTTGATTGATTTATGAATGATTTTAGGATGGTTTGAAGGGTACTTCAGTTAAACTACCATCCTTATGGACTTAAGTATTAGAAGTCTTGTTCTCGAGAACTAATGTTTTGATAATAAATTAGAGAAAATAATACACACTTGATGAGTGTACGGATAGAGTTTGAGTTGAACTATAAGGCCTATTAATCTTTTACAGGTTTGCATACTCCAACCCATGTAAGATATCTAATTAATCAAGAAAGCTAAGTCCGATTAATGTAGGATTTAACTATGTAATGAAGTAGAGTCCTAATCAAATACTAGCTAATTTACCTAGCTAGAAGATGTTTTATTTAACTATATTTAGAATAGTTGGATTCCAATTATACATTAAAGGGAGGGATTGTAAATAAAAGAAAGTCACCCAAGGTAAATTCTCATAGCCACTTTCATTAAGTATAATTGGTGATCTTCGTACATACTTATTATCTTTCAACTTTATTAGCTTGAGAATCAAAATATCTTTACCGAAAATACCTCTAAGCTATTAATAATTATTTTTACAAGTCTATCAAATTGACATCAATCCACCAACACGAATTCAATTTATATCAGGATATATCTTTTTTATATTCACTTTTACTCAATTTCAAATAAAATTTATAGGGGAATAAATCAATAAACATGTTATTTCTTAGAATTAAAAAAAACCATGAGCTTAAACTGACAATATAACATCATATTGTGGAGTATGATTTATAAGATATCAATGAACATATTTAACCTACTATAGATCTTTTAGAAGCATTATGATAAGTATTTCAAGCGTTATAAATGATTAACCATTGCTTTTCTAGAGGTAGGTCTCTTCTGAAAAATAACTTAAGAATTTATACTAAAATCACGTAAGTAAATTTTTTTTACCTATTTGACTGGATATTATAAGTACATATTAGAGACTAGAAACTTGTCCAACATGAATACCTCCTAATGTTCTTCAATTGTCAAAATTATTTTTGCAATATTGTAGTGATGAAGATTTAACAGGGGACATATCTTTAAGCTTCTAGGGTCTTTTAGTAACAATATGGTACTTTTTTCTTTTTTCTTTTTTTGACAAAAACGTGATAGTTTGATTATGTTAAGTTATTGCTGGTTGTAACAAAGTTCTCATGCACCCATTTCTTAGCTGAGAGCAAGAGAGTAAGGTTGTGTTGGATTGCCTTTAAAAATAATTGAATGACAGATGGAGATTGACATGTCTATTTTTTCCATGCTTTAAATGGGTCTAAAGGGGATAAATTAATTAAGATATTCAGAAACCAATTTAAGTAAAGACAAAATTATATATATTCAATCAATAAATAACCCACATCTTACGTACAATAATCTATAAATGTGAAGAAGAGTAAACATAAGTTTTCATGCGTAGTTCATATGGCTAAAGAATATTGGGCCTAGGGCATTTTTAGACAAAATATACTTTAAACAAGGATCTAGCCCAACTGCTTGTTGTTCGTTTCTAAAGCCGACTTTGAACACAAAAGTTGAACATGCACAATAAGAATAGTCAAAGTCCAAGTCCAAGTCTTTATTTTGAAGTAATTGGCGTGCAAATTACTTTCTTTTACACCTTGCCTTTCCGTGAAGATTGGAGGACAAGAAACAATTTAGTATCTACGTCAAGCTTGACTTGGAACCAAACCCAAATGCAAATTTGGAACCAAACCCAAATGCAATTTAGTATCTACGTCAAGCTTGACATTGAAAAATGGACAGTGAGTTTCTGGCCACCACATGAGACTTGGAGACGCCATGTTTTGATCTTTTTATCCTTTTAAGACGACTTGAGAACCAAAAAGGGTTAGTCGAACTTTGTTGGCTCTGTCTTTGCGACGCTAAGACATGCAAATACAAAAGCCTCTTCCACATATTTGCTTCTGTCACTCACGACAACTTCACACTAGACCCCCAAGTTCTTGTTTCTTTGCATCTTTGGGTCATAAAGTACACTTCCCCAATTCTCTCCACTCCCAATTCTTTCACTGTCTCTGAGCCTACAAGCCTCAACAAGAACCTGACAACTATTATATTTATGTTTTCGTACTCTACTTTCCCATAAGTCCTACCCCTGACATCCATGCAAATGGAGGACTAATTCAAGCCCTTTCACTTATCTGGAAGAAAACAGGTGGTGACGTACCCTGCTCTATTTGTAATTTTGTATTTACCACCCAGCAGAAAAGTCTGAGATTTCTTTCGATATTAATGGTCACTATATATAGTAGCTGTAAATGGATATGTTACTCCCAGCTCTGCAGTTTAATAATTTAACTTAAAAGGAAACTGATTTCAGCTACCTAGCTAGTGCTATAATCTCTTAGTTATCACGTGATGTTGGTGTTCATAAAATGTATGGATATACATGATTTATGGACTTGAAATGCGTGCTTTCTTGTTTGCTTGCTCAAATGGGTACGATTATAACATCATATCGATGATTTTAACTAGAGTGACGATGGTATAGGAAGAACTCAGAGAATTTCTGATACAACAGAGAAGGGGAGAAAGTATGTGAAATGCTGACAAAGTGTTAAAACTGTTTCAAACAAATCCAAAATTGTGACCGTAACGTTGATCTCAAAATGCTTCTCCTCTCTGGTCCAGAAGTTAGAATATGAGAATTAAACTAATAAGTGGTTCTAGAACTAACAACCAATTTATGATATACCCGGTCACATTCATGCATAATTGGTCTTCTAAAAACGCTTTCTTTTTGCCTGTCTTGAGTGTTAAAAACTGAGAACGACCTAAGAGGCTATGATTATATTATACAAATTCGCACTAGTTGCCAACCACATATCAGCCGCTACATGTGGTCTCCAATAATACCAGCACTTAACTTAACTAATGTATAAATCACAAACCAGTACTGCAGGCCAAGCAAGATTCGCAGCTTTTTGTTGACGTGTAGACACACCATTACTTCAGTGATGGCTCCGATCCCGAGCACTCTTTGTTTAGTACAACAGATGTTTAACCCTGAGACGAGGTGAACTCCCCCTTGTCACCAGCATATGCTATCTTGATTATGCACTTTCAACATGTATTAAAAAAAGGGTTTATTCCTCTACTTTTTGTGATGGACATTCCATCATCTACAGTTGATAAGGTAAACATAAACTACAGGATGTTAAAGTTACGACCTTGTCAATTATTAGTCTGCGAAAGGTACGCCTTGTAAAAGTTCAAAATGATCTAGTCCAGTCAAGTGGCATAGGATTCTAATCTACTAGCAATCCACATGGTATTTGTCCTTTTGAAAGGGGTTATTGCAGAAGAACCACACAGAACCTTCCCACCATCATAAGAGTCCGAGGAGAGTGTGAAAGGTTCATGTGGAGGGTGGGACATAGAAGCAATGAACTTTAAAGAAGGGTTGATGGTAACTTGGTAAGAGTCCGCAAAAGGCAGTGGGTCTATGGTTGGCTTAGGGGTTTGATAGGGGTAGAGATTTGCGGTTAGTCAATCAACGGGGAAGCATCCGTGCAGCATCTTCTTTCCTTTACTTGGCATTTTGACAACTTTTGGCCACTTACCTAGATGTTGACCTGCATGTGTCATTCGCTTACCGTGAAAATGAAGGGTCTGAGGTGAGAAAGAGATAGAGATGAGAAGGAATTTGGAGCGTTCAAAACATGTAACTTGTAACACCTTGACAGGCAAGAGCCAAGAAGATACGGAAACCTGAAACCACATCACCTTGTTTCTCTACGAACAGCCATGATTGTGTAATAAAGGGCTAACCTTGTTGCTTCATTTTCAATATTTGGAAGATTACAAGTACAAATAATTGATTTTTAACACACAACAAAGAAGCAAAACACGTAAAAACTAATAACTTACATCAAAGAGGAAGTAATTTTGTCAGCTTGAGAATACAAATCTTGGAAGTTGTTAACATCTAAAGCAAACTAGTTTGCAACCTTTATTTACTGATACAAACTGTACATGAAGCTTCTCTTGAAACACTCTTAAAAAGGTTGCTAATTCAAACAAGAAAACAAAGAAACTGTTAAGTACTAAAAAGTAAACCAAATAACAGGAGGTGAAATGCCCCCCTTAAAACTTTATCGATCAGTCAATTGGCCCTTTCAACATGGCGTATGAAAACAGTCTCCAGATCAGGAGGAGTAAAGAACTCCATAACCCCGGTATAGTTGCACTTCAGAGATGCTTTCCGCTTCCTTGGAGCCGGAGGACACGTCAATCTTGAAGGTATTCTCGTTTCTTCACTAGTCGGCGTCGTTGAACACTCGTCAGTTTCGCTCTCTTTCTCCAACGATTTTGTGTATACAGGCTTTAAGGGCGCTCTTAAGGCAATTCCGGCGATGACCCATTTTTTACCGTCAAATTCCAAGCCGCCATCTACTTGAGGCTTCTCAGAAAACCCCATGTTTTGTATTCAAAACTGGCTCCAACCCTTTGCAAGTAATATAGCAAGTAACAAGGAATAAAGGCAAACACAGAGAGAATAAAGATGGGATTTTCAGGATCGTGTGAAGATTAGCAGAGAATCAAAGGAAACCAGAACGAAAGTGGCAAAAGAAAAAGAAAAGACAGATTAAAAGCTGGTAAACTAAACGAAAAGGAGATTTGGTTGCTTGAGAGATGGATAAAAAAGAGTTAAAAAGAAGCAAGCTTCAGAAAGTTGGAAGCGAGGGGACATAAGCGAAAAGGGTAGTTTTTCTGCTTTAAGATAGTACATATTAAAGCGTTAAATGTGGGAAGAGTAATGTTCAATGCTCTGCATATACCCAATCGCATAGAGAGAGAAAGAGAACCCGAGGAAGACTCGTGACGTAAGCTGATTCAATCTTAAACTAAGTGGAAACTTAATAGAGTTAGATTGAGTCAGAGAGAGAGACAGAAGAGTGCCCGTAAATACAGCTGACCGCGGGCAGCAACATGGGATTGACTTGCAATTTGGCGCCAAAACTTTTGGGTCTGGTGATCATCAACAGTACTCCTTGATTCTTGACTTGGTAAGGTGTATGGTACGTGTACATGCCCATGTTATAGTCATCAATGGCGTTTTTGCTCCTTCCTATCTCTTTTAACGTAACGAATAATAAATCCAGCAATTGGTTTTGCCTTTCTTATTCGTTGGATGACCAAAGGCATTTGAAGAGTTGAATCCTCAAAACTTCTAGGGTGGATGAAGGATCCAACATCAGCGTTTCTGGTATTAAGTACTCTTATTTGAATAACACGTTATGTTCTTCCCCTGATTCATGGATTTAAGCATGGTTTTCTTGATAGTGATGTGTCCATGTGATCATACTCCCTTGATGGCGATGTTACACTTGCATTTTACCATCGTACAAGTAGGCTCAGTCAGATTCCAGATTGTAATTGGTCCTTTCCAAACTTGGATGTTTTGGCCTTATTTCTAAAATCTACAAGCATAAATTGTCCTAGCAACTTTTGTGGATTGGTTTGTTGCACAGGGTTTTTCACTTTTCTGTGGCTAAGAACTAATTAAGTTGCCGACTGATATGACAAACATCCAAACCTGCATATCTGACCTGCACTAGCAAGCGTGCAGTCTTTGCGATGTAATTGGAATGTAAGCAGGTTTCGCTAGATTGGATGGAACTTTGCATAATTCTGGTTCCTTGATCTGGACTCCAGTGACAAGTGCCTTGCTGATTTCCTAGCTATGTGAAAAAAGTTAGCAGAAACTGAAAATGTTAAAAAAACACCTATGCAGAAAGGTACGGCACCAAAGTTACTTTCTTCGATGGCTACGATCGTCAGAGTTGTCCCTTGACAGCTATCTTATATTCCATTTTCCATCACTTCACAGATTCCATAAGCATACGCAGCTTTTTTATTCCCTGTCAGTAAATGTCATAAAGCATGTTTTAAAACGTGACATCACTTCAAAAGCACTTAGGATTAGAAATTTTGTGCTTAATTGAGGATAAATAGTTTCGACCCGTCCTTACAGATAACACTTATAAGAGGAAATGTTTTGTTTAGTTTAGTCTCCCAGGCGTCAATATAATGGACTGGAAGTGTTCCTTTCTCCTTTTTCCAATCATGTAGAAGAGACCACAACAATCATACAGAGAAATCATACGAGGAGATGGGGATGAGTTCTCCAACAGAATGAAGTTTACGATCATATATAATTCAAGAAGCATATGTCAAATGGCTGCCTATAGCCACAAATTATGATACAAGTTGTCATTTAAAGCACAAATTACATCCTTGAATAACCCCTGTAGTCGTCGTATTGTTCCATGAACTCGTCATTGAACTTCTTGAAACTGGACATGATTGCTGGCATGTCCTCCTCAGCTGGTAAAATAGTTGTTCTCAAGTGAAAGACCCTGTAAGGACAGGACAGGACAGGCAGTCATTAATAATAGCTTTTTTAAAAGGTAATTGCAGAAAACAAAAGCAGAATATGAAATTCTTTCTTAAAAGCATAAAGATAAAAAGGATAGGAGATCCTATTGCTGTCAAATGCAAACTTCCGGGGCAGATCGTAACACTTGAAGCCCAGGGAATGCGACATGAGATCATTTTATGCCAACTAGAGTTAAGGAAAGAGAAATTCCACTGGGCAAAATTTTCAGTCTTTTCTCGAAATGTTGTTCCAAAGAAGCCAAAGAGAAAAAGAAAGCCCTTTATTGCTCTGACTAAAAGTAATTGATGAAGGAATAAAGTTAGAAGCATCTACCCTTCTTTCTGTCCGAATCCTGAACCAGGCACCGTGGAAATGCCAGTGGCTTCCAAAAGCTTGAGACAATAAAATACATCGGGAACTTTTCCAGCCTTTTTGGCAGCCTCTATTGCGAGGGGTGGCAACCGGATTTGAGGAAAAGAATACATGGCACCTAATAACAATTCATTATTTCAGTAGAAGCGCCATCAACGATAGATTAATAAAGTCCATGAAAAGCAAGATAATAATACATTTAACAGAAAACTAACATGGAAAGCAAGATAATAATACATTTAACAGCAAACTAACATACCCTCTGTAAAATTGCAAACCACGTTTCTGCAGCTGTTGAATCCATCAGTCATTATCCTTGCTCTTCTCTTCAATGATTCAAGGATACCTTTGCTGCAAGTTTTGATGTTCATGTAAATTGTTAGTCACTCATATGGTCACATCCTTCACGTGACAATGAAAATAACACACCTATACAGACTAAACCGTAGAAATTTCACTTGATTCTTTGATTCTTATTACAGGGATTGTAAAAAGAATTTTCTCTGTTGATAAAATTTTACTCCTAGATGGTATCCGTGTTGAAAACTTTCAGCAAAACAAAATATAAGCATGTGTACCTTTCCCTAATGTACTGATCATATGAAATATCTCCAGGTTTGGGTGGGTTGACCATTAGTCCCATCTGTAAACAGAAATAAATAATTTTTAGCAATGAAAAATGAACAGAGAGAAAACTGGAGAACTCAGTTACATAATAAGGATTACATAAACATTCACATCGAGCTTACAAATATCTGAGCAGGAACATTTGGGCTGAGTGATATTGATGAAATCTTATAAATCTCATCAACTGTCTGCACCATCAATCAATAATGAACAACAATAAATTGGAGGCTAAAATCAATTGAAATTTGACACTAAGGATCATTAATATGTACTGACTGTGAAAGTAGGCTTTGAGACCAACTATGTTTGCTCAAAAGGATAACAAAAAAGGAAAATAACATAAATCTGCTTTATATGATTGAATAAAGCAGTGCAATCTTCTTCAAGCATGACCTTATAGAGTAAACCTAGATAAGAAAATCTTTAATATTAAAAAAATGATACTCGGTCTCATTTAACTTATGTCCTACTCCGTTAGATTCAAATTCTATTCCTAAGAATGCATTGATCATGTTTGCATTACACTGTTGGCGTATTACTCAATAAATACAAGGAAGCAAACCTCTGGAGGGATGTTAGTCATCTCAAAGTACCCTCCACGCTGCCCACATTCACCCCAATATCCTTTGGAAACAGTGTGGAAAGAAACAAGCTGGACTTCCTTGCTTATCGGTGGCCCCATGTCCATCAAAACCTTCAGAAGTTGCAAACAGTAAAGTGTTTATGCCAGTTGGAACTCCTACTAACAAATATTTAGATCTAGCAGCCAAAAAAAAGTACCTTTCTTGCACTAATAAAGGGGCGCTCATCCTGGTATATGTTCTGTTGATAAACTTCATCTCCAAGAAGGGCCAAGTTCTCTTGGTAACAGAAGTGTAAGATTTCTTTCAGGTTAGCTTCACTAAGGCACTGACCAGTGGGGTTTCCAGGGTTAATAATCACCATAGCTCTTACCTGGTCATGTTACAACAGAGAAGATATTTACTTGGTGGTGGTTTGCATCACATGACATTGTAATCAGGAGAACATTTTTCAAAGCACACACCTAAAGAAAATTGGATGTCCCAGTATTGTATGCAAAAAAAAAAAAAGATATTATCAATCCCTCAAACGGACTATGTGTAATTTATTTTCGGAAAATGGGAGTATAATGTACTAGAGGTTTCTATTGTGTCAATCTGCCCTTGAGTAATTTCTGTTGAAAAAAATATTTGGGGATGGTCGCAGGTCGGAAGGTTTCAAATGGACTTCCCATTCATTAGATAGGGAAGGTCACTAAGATTGGTAATGAATTGATTTCAGAGTTTAAATGCTCAAGAACAGACAATAATACTAAGAACTGAAATCTCAAGAGTACAAATGAAGAAATCAGCTCCTTCATATTGATCCATTCACCCGATTTCCAATGGTTGACATTATGGTTTGAACATACTCCTATAACTGTACACATTGAAGGCACAAACAAGCAATTGTCAAAGCATACTCACAGTAATTCCTTTGGAGCGAGCTTCTGCAACTGACTGTCTGAGATCATTGACATCAAGACCCCAGTTTGCCGTCTCTTCCAGGAAATAAGGCACAAGGGAACCACCAAGTAGAGATATAGTAGCGGAGTAAAGTGGATATTGAGGGACTGGAACCAGAACCTGCAATAAGCAAACTATTTTTAAGAGAAATATCAGAAAATTGTGAATCAGGATTGAATAAATGACAAGAAAAGGATGAAGCAGAAAAAGCAGCCTGCCAATTCGTGATTGAAAGAAGCCTGTGTTCTATACGTGAGGAAAATAAAAATTTTATGTAATCTCAAATTTTATTCGTTGTACATAAGTATATTACCCCATCTCCTGCACCACGTATAATTGTATTTAAGATCTGCATCACACCTTTGCTGGCGCCATCAGTGAGAAAAATTAGTTCTGGATCACTGTAAATAAATCATGAAATGATTCAGTTTGAGACTTGGCTCCAGGGCTAATAACAAAATATCTGAACAAAAAGCTTTTTTAATTTTTTTGTTTTCCTTTCTTCTGGAATGGGGGTAATAGAGACATAAAGATAAGAGAAGATGATTCAAAATTGCAATATCACCTTGGATATCCATCACGCCTTCTAATAAACTCAGCCACCTCCTTTCTGATTCCTGGAAGACCTCTTGAATCACTGTAAGCACCTACATATGATAGAAAGAATGCAGTTACATAAGCAGTTACTGATATGATATTGATTTAGTCAAGCATTACAAGCTTGGATGCTACAGAACATATATCATTTCAGGCCTGTAAATACAAGATAAGGGGAAAATTCAGAATAAGCTGACATAAAGTCATAACGACCACTTAGAAGAAAATCTTAGTTTTGATTAGTCAACAGAGACCAGGCTTTTAATAAACTGGGATGGTGGGACAAGCTAGAATATTTCTCACAACATGGAAATACACACAAGGTAATGATACCCCATGGTTATTTTGAAGTGTGATTTCAGATAGCTTGATGCACTTTTTTGAAAGAGTATGCAAAATATGAGCCAGAAAAAAATAATACCTAGACCTCCAGGGGTCATTGCAAGATAATGTTTGGCCCTTGCAATTGCGTCTGCAGGGAATAGCAATCCTACATTAGGATCATCTAGGAGAAATGGTGCTTGGCAGAGAGCAACAACCTGTAAACAAACATTCCTTGTTTTAGACCAGATTACATAGCCAATTATGTGTTACATGACACAGATTGTCAAGGAGCGCATGTTTACTTCATATGTTTAGAAACAGAGATTATTCTACCACATCAATACCTGACGAGGAAAGCTCAGAGGCTTCTGACCTAGAGCATGAGGATTGCCAACATTTGTGAAAATAATCTATAAGCACAAATTTGAATAGTTAGAAACACATAATCACACTAAACATGATAATGGAATGCAAATTTCTCAAAAAAATAAAAATCCAAACAATTAAACACAAAGTGGCATCTTATGAATTTGGGATGACACCAAAATTTTAGAAGATTCATGAATTTGATAGCATCAGATGATAGAAAACTATCAACAAATTCCAAGGTATAATGTATTATTTTCTGATAGCACTTGTAAGTATTAGAAAAGTTAAAGTAGTTCCAAGGCAGATAAGACATGGTGCTATAAAATATATTGTAATGCCAAGTAAAAAACTGAAATCCAATTAGCAAAAACAGCACATATATCAATTTCAAGAAGTACTCAATCAATCAATATACACCAGAACAAAGAGGAACAACTGAACTATTAACGCCAGTGAGAACTAGAAAGACATCCCACTAAAACAAAATTGAGGCATCACAAAACAAAGAAAAACGAATGATAACTCCAACAGCAAAGTCGACGACGAAGAATATGATTTTATGTTGAAACTATCAGGTGCCCTTAGGAGAAGAGCCACATAGGGTTAATAAACAACTAATGTAACATCAGATATGCTTCCAAAGAATAGATCCAACTAATTCTTCGAGACATACAGAAATATGCATTGAAGTGATGAAAAGGCATGCAAAGTAAAGTATGTACCTTTTTCCCTTCCTTCTGAAGCTCAGAAGCTCGAAGATATAGCTCTCCTCTAACAGCATATTGGACCTTTTTCACATTTTCGTTCAACAATTCATAGTCTAAAGCTTTAGGAGCCATGGTTGGTAATGTACCTTCTTACCAATAACTGCTTGCTGAAGAAAGCCAAATATCAGATTATTGAGTTCCGACCCCAGAAGCTTCACAGCAAAATTATTAGGGATGTCATTTAACAAAAATGAAAAAGAACACCATTTATACTTTGTAATCAACCATTACCAGACTACTTAGTTGCCAATCTCCCAAAACTTCATCAAGAAAATCAAGAAAACAGCAATTGTACCTTCCTAATACGTATTCTTATAAGGGGCACGGGAGTTAGATGAATTGCGAACTCCTTATAAAAGAACAACGATAAGAGCATGAAAACAGAAGAGACCAAGGTCAACGTAGAAAAACAGCAAAAAGAATTATTAAAAACAAAAGTGATTACGCAATAGTAGATGATCAAATAATCCGCCGCCGATGCATTTCTAGAACTAAAACTTTGCAAGCTCCAAAAATCGTTTGCTTTTCGTCACAAACGGCATAACAATCAAGAGAAAAAAAATCAGGAAACAAATGTTCTAACGAGCAACAAAAGAACCGAACCAGAATATTGACACAAAATCGAAACCCGGAAAGTTTAAACAAAAGAAGTGACACCCACTTGACCAACACTCAAAACCCGATTCCTGACACAAATCAAAAGCTCAAAACTTGGCAGGGAAATCAGAGTTCAGATGAGAACCTGTGTAGAAGTCAGCTGTGAGTGATCCTGACGGGGGCTGGAACCAAAGTGCTAAACTGAGAAATATGTTTACAGGTGTTAGATGTTTGGTAGTTTTCTTGTGTCAGACGGGAAATCTACGGTCGACATATGATGTCACGAAATGGCACCACAGGAGCCACTGAAATGGGGTTAGATGGATTATATACAAATCATTTTTGTTTATTTATTAGGACGAAGGGATAAATTTGGTGATACGGGAAGTGTGGTCTAGCTTCAAACTTTTGAGTTCTTGGTCTATATCGAGCCTCCTCTTTTGGACTTATGGTCTTCATGCAAGTCGTTCTCCAAGTCCTGAGAGCTTATTGTGGCAGAGGTCGATCTGGGTGACTATGTCCCTGATCGCTGACGCAATAGAATTTTCTTATGATGAGTCTTTTAGATGATTAAAAACTTAATGAAGAAGAAATTATATATGCATTAACATGAAGGAGATGAACCTATTTTTATATAAAATTAATTTATTAATTAAAAAAAATCTTAAATAAGGAAAAACTTAACTGAGTAAGAACTTGATTAGTGCCTCAATATATTGATTACTGGTTCTGCCGGATTCTGGCTGAACGGTGCGTTTTTATTGAAATCCATCGTTTTCTACCTTCTGTGATGAACACGGCGTGAATATACCTGCAAAATAAAGAAGGCTGGTCGGGGGTTGTGTCCCGATTAGCCCCTCCGACGCTAAAGTAAGTTTCTGATGAAGGTGGGATTGATGAATTCAG
>JANJEY010000003.1:20554428-20578685 GCA_024703695.1 Erythroxylum cataractarum
GTTAGGTGGTTAAAATGTACTATAAATAGAAGGGTGAACTTGATGTAAGATACACCATTTTTTTCATAAGAAGAATTCTCCTCTCCCAAATATTCTTCAAGTTTAGTTTCGGTTTTTATAACAATTTTCTCCATTGTTGAAAAGTCTATAAAGAAATTGACGCATTTATTGGGATGCTTTAACATAGCCTTGGCAAATCTGGTTTGGTTATTTGTCAGTTATAAAATTGAAACTCTAGTTTATACCATTAGAAAAGGAAATTTTGAAATGAGTGGTTGCCATGTTTTTCTAACATTCAATATAATACCATCTTACGTTGGAGCTCAACAAGCTTATGATTTTTACTTTTCGTGATTTTAGTGGTCAAACCATTTAAAATTCTGAAGCATTTCCACAAGAGACCAGAGCCCTATGGGATGCTATGTGTATGACATTAAAGCCACCAAGTAAAGAACTGGAATCCATGAAATGAGAAGACACCAAAGACAATAAATTGTTAAACTGTTAAAGCGGCCGGCTTCTGGATTCTCTCGCCATCGTTGCTGTTAAAATAATTAGTGCCTGAAAGTAGGAACCATCGTCAGTCCTTGGAGTAGGACACGGGCTGGACAATTTTTTGACTTGAGGGTCTCACACTCCAGGGACTACCACTAAACTAAAGAAATTCCAAAAAGGGAACAACATTATCATACCCGTTCATCATGTTCCAGCAAATACTGATTTATGAATCCTACAGCAGAAGTGTAGTGGGCAAAATTGAGTTTTTTTTTTTTTAATTATGAATACTTATTGTATTTTGATTGATCTGTAACACCTCTAAACACAAGGTAATGACATGCCCCTTAGTTCCTGCCAGGTAGTAGTTTCCGTTAAGAGGTGAAAGTGCATTATAAGTTGCAATTTGATCCAGGCGGAGACAAATTTCTAATACCTTAACTCCATAAGAATATGCGCCCAACAGTAAAACGTTACATCGCTAAGTCTCCGGACAACTTTGTAAGAATCGTCCGGACGTCGTTTATCGGACAGGATGTGTATAATTAAGGGGAAAAAAAAGCCCTCTCTCTAGTCTCTCCCGTAGAAACTGTAAGAGAAGAAAGAGATGGTTCCAGCTGCTAATGTCTAACATCACAGGTATAGTCAAAATTCAGAAGCTAACAAAACATGTAGTGACAGAGAACAAATATATCGTTTCTAGCTCCACCATTGTCATCATTTACATGCCTTCCCTTCTGCTGTAGCAGAAAACTTTATGTTCCTTAACTATGGCTTCTCATACTATCCTTCAGAGTCTCTTTACTATGTTAGCAGCTTTGCTAGTCAGACTTGTTGCTTCGGACCAGTTAATGGCGCAAGGTATTATCCCCTTCAATTGCTCTCCACAGATAACAACCTGTGAAGCATCACTATACCATATCAATCGTGGTCATCAGGTAGAAGAACTTGCTTCGTTCTACTCTGTCAACTCCACACAGATCAAGCCGATATCACGCTCAAACAAGCAAGACTACCTCATAACAGTACCTTGTTCTTGCAGCGCTGTCAATGGCACCACAGCGTACTTCTACACTACACCTTACACAGTGAAACAAGGCGACACTTTCTTCAATGTTTCATCCCAGATTTATAGTGGCCAAGCTTGGAAGGTCGGAGATGAAGAGAGTTTGTTTATAACAGGAGATGTAGTTCCTGTGAACCTGTTATGTGGGTGCTTACAAAGTGAATCCCAAGTTGTAATAACATACACTGTTCAGGATCAAGACACAATTTCAGATATCGCTAGCTTACTATCGTCGACTACGAATGAAATTTTGAGCATGAACAGTATTGTAGCACAAAACCCTCGTTTCATAGACGTTGGTTGGGTGCTGTTTGTGCCCACTAAGAAAGATGCAAGTCCTGCAGCTCCTGTCCCGACGAAAGGTGACTGGTTCTTTTCTAATACTTCTAATGGCTTTTATTAGCACTACATATGATTCATTCCTGAGTTATTAATCAATAATTCTAATTCTTTGATTGAATGGCTCTTTATCAATTCATACATTAGAGCAGAACTTAGGCTAGGAATTCTCCAAGATTTTCCAGATCTTTAATCTCAGTCCTCAGAAATAGAATAGCGTCTTGTATATATGAGGAATTTATAGAAATACGAGTGTCAGGAATCAGCTAAGCTAAGACTGAACTATCAAGTGTCAGGTAATTTAGGCATTTTCACGTTGAGTTTATGATAACTTCGCAAAAAAAAAAACTTTATTCAGTTCATTCAGCAAACTTGTTTCTTTTGTTCATTGTTTCTGCACTATCTGATAGTTTTATAGAACTTAAGCACAGAATCAATCATCCCATTTCATTTCAATCGCGTCAACTGGTTCATGAGTGTCTACTTCTCCATTAGCAGTAACATTGGCAAGGGAATACATGGAAAAGCAAACCTATATAACAGAAATATATTGTTTGAAGCAGATTAGTAAATTGTCTATGATATGTAATAAATTTATTTCCTTTTCCTTTTCAGAGCCAAGAAGAAGAAGAAGACAGACATGGCCTGCAATTGTTGGACTGCTATCAATCCTGATAGTAATGCTTATAATCGCAGTGGTAATAATCCTTTTAAGGAGAAAGAAGTCACGAAACAGTGAAGAAGATCCAAAGACAGTATCTAATACCATTACTATCACCCCAGCATCTTCACTGAGAAATCTGTACAAAGAAAACATGCAAGGTCAGATGAACTATTTAAAAGATTCTGAAGAATTTTCATAGTTGCATTTACTGCAAATTATGACGTTTTACTTTCTCCAAACAACTCAGGTCCATTTCCCAGGACAAAGTCTTCTCACAAACTAACGAAATTTTGTTGCATCTTAATAGATCTTACAAAAATCATTGTCCAGAACCTTATGTACAAATGCTTTGTTTCAATTTCACTGATAAGCTGTATGTGATATACCATATAGCAACCAAATATTTTCCAAATTTAAAACTGTGTTTTTCAATAGTCAGGGGACAAAAATCCTGAGGCATAATTTTTCTTCCGCACAAGGAGAAGTCTGACAGTAAGTTACTTTTTGCAGATGTATCAATTTTTGAGTCAGAAAGACCGATAATATTCAGCGTTGAAGAAATAGAAGCGGCTACCAGTAACTTTGCAGCAACTAAGAAAATTGGAGAGGGTGGATATGGGACTGTGTTCTACGGAAAATTGTCAGGACAGGTATAGACTTGGTTTATTGTTTCTTGGTCATGCTAATACCTGAACTATCAGCAGGCTAATGTTTCCAAATGTTGCATTCCCTGCAACATTTCAGGAGGTAGCAATTAAGAAGATGAAATCTAACAAATCCCACGAGTTCTTTGCAGAGCTCAAGGTCCTATGCAAAGTTCATCACATAAATGTGGTGAGTACTGCTCAACATTCTATCAAATCTATCATTCAACCTGAAATAAAAGGTAATTTCCCAAAAAAAGAAACCGAAACAAATGGCTTGACATATCTATCAAATCATGTTACAGGTGGAACTACTGGGATATGCCAGTGGTGATAACCATTTCTACTTGGTCTATGAGTATGTTAAAAATGGATCACTCAGCGATCATCTTCACGACCCATTGCTAAAAGGTAGTGGCAACCCTCTTGTTTTCTTAAGAATACTTCTCATATGAACCGTTCCAGTGATCCAACTAATCTCAAGCCTCTTTCCTGGACTGTTTTGAATGCTTGGATATGAATTATCAGGTCACAAGCCCCTTTCCTGGACAGCAAGAACACAGATTGCATTGGATGCTGCAAAAGGAATTGAATACATTCATGATCACACAAAAGCACGTTACGTGCACCGAGACATAAAGACTAGCAACATTCTGCTCGATGAGACACTACGAGCCAAGGTAGCTTCAATATGGTTCTTCTTTCTGACCTCATCATATTCTGCTGCATCTAGCCAAGCATCACCAACATTTTTTGCTTCCTCAAAATTGTAAACAGTTTATTTTCACACTTTATGTTTGTTTTTACAGGTTGCAGATTTTGGAATGGCGAAACTTGTTGAACGAAGCAATGATGATGAGTTGATAGCAACTCGGTTGGTCGGGACACCAGGCTATCTTCCTCCGGAGTAGGTCATTTATGTTTCTGAAACTGCTTCACAAGCAGGATTTCTTTTAACCGGTCATAGCAAGAAGAAATGTAATGTTTCTGACATGCGCATATTCTGGATAGATTTGTGAAGGAGCTCCAGGTGACCACCAGAAGCGATGTATTTGCTTTTGGAGTGGTTCTA
Source organism: Erythroxylum cataractarum (assembly GCA_024703695.1). Taxonomy (NCBI): domain Eukaryota; kingdom Viridiplantae; phylum Streptophyta; class Magnoliopsida; order Malpighiales; family Erythroxylaceae; genus Erythroxylum; species Erythroxylum cataractarum. The sequence goes on from JANJEY010000003.1 coordinate 20,558,709, forward strand.
GCGGAGCTGATTACTGGCCAACGTGCACTGATTCGTGACAGTAGGGAACCCACGAAGATGAAGTCACTAATTACAGTCGTAAGTCAGCTAAATTTCCCCTGAGAAACAACTTTCTATATCCACCACTCTTAACTCAGTTTGGAACCTGGCATAACTTGCTGATAAATACTTGAAAACACCTTGAAATAATATCATTTGAATCCTCATTCAATGAGACGTGATTCAAACATCTTACAAGTAAAATCCCAGTAGATTAATATTTATCCGGCCTAACTGAACGGTTGATTTTAACATTTATTGTATCAGATTCATAAGGTTTTCGAAGAAGAAGATCCAATGATTGGCTTGGAAGAAATCATCGATGAAAACCTTAAAGGCTGCTACTCCATGGCAGAAGTGTACAAGGTAATTAGCTAATTTAGTCTGATGAATTATTTACAGATATGTTCTATATTCCAAGAAATTAATAACGAACCCACCAACACCAACATTGTCAATCCTTTTCCTTTTCTTCAAGTTTTCCTAAAGTAATAGAAACTTGCTGCATTGCTATATGATCCATTCCTGAACTTCACGGAACAACTTGTACGACAATGAATAAAACGTAACCTCTGCAACTGCTTTGATGTTGTGTCCTATGACAATGTGGTGTTTTCCTGCAGATGGCAGAAATTGCAGATTGGTGTCTGAGTGAAGATGCAATGCATAGGCCAGAGATGGGAGACATTTTGACACCGTTGGCCGAAATCAAGATATCCTCTATAGAATATGAAGCCTCATCGGGAGGAAGCAACAAGATGTTCAGTGGCCTATTAGATGGAAGATAAGAGAGATCGCATTGATCCATTTCAAGGCCATGCAATTTAAGATGTTCTTTTCTTTCAATAGAGGATGTAAAATTTTTATTATACAATTCAACTTCTAAAATGCACTTTTTTTTAGTTTATTTATAAAATAAGGTGTTTTTTTAGATTACTTACTTAAAATTAACAGTAATTTATCTTACTAAATTTGAATTAAAAATATTTTATTATATCATATGCCACATGAATAATAGTAAAAAATATAAAAAATGTGACGTGAATTTCACTATATCATATGTCATATTAATAATAGTGAAAAATATTTAAATTGTCATTTGTATAAAATTATAATTTTGTATCAAAAGCGATTTTAAATTGAAATTTGACACTTTAAAATATTAGAATTTAAATTGTATTTCGATAAAACTATAAAAAGTGAAAAATCAAAATACACCTTTTACCTGTACCTTAAATTTAATTCAAAAAGTTTAACACCACTGTTAACGTTTTAATTTATAAATATATTCATTTTATAAATTAAAATTTATAAAAATGTTAAAATTTAATTTAAACGTTTCGACGCTGGTTGTTGTTATGTATTTTGTTGTGCCCATTTCACGGCATCAACAAAGTCTATTTGCAGATCTTCATTTCTTCCCTCTTCTTCTCTATGAACGAACGAAGCGTTCTCAATCTCTCAGGATCCCTTCAAAACATTTCTGCTTAGTGATTACTGAAGAAGCCAACTTATGGTACACGCGGCCGTGGAAATGCGTGAATTGAGTCGTAGATCATGACCTTCTTTACCCACCAAGTCAGTGACCCCGAGTTACATCAGATCTGATCATTGAAGCTATCGAAACTTATAACGAACAACAGAGAGATAGAGAGGGGGAGAAAGAGTTGTGTAATGGCGGGTGCAGTCTCTGCACTGTTTCTACTAGACATAAAGGGGCGTGTTCTGGTGTGGAGGGACTACCGTGGAGATGTCTCGGCCGTCCAAGCTGAGCGCTTCTTCACCAAGCTTATTGAAAAAGAGGTGAACTTTCTTTTACCCTCTTTCTCTCTTAATCTAGGGCGTCGCTTAATTTTGCATGAAAATTAGATTTGGTGGATTTTTGCTGTATGAATAATCTGAGTTTCGAATTCGGGTTTTTGGACATTTTTATTAGATTTAATATCGAGGCGTTTTGCTGGTCTTCAGGGTGATCCGCAGTCTCAAGATCCAGTGGTGTATGACAATGGAGTCACTTACATGTTTATACAGCACAGCAATGTTTATCTTATGACCGCTTCGAGACAGAATTGTAATGCAGCGAGTCTTCTTTCATTTCTACACCGCGTGGTTGATGTAAGGTGTTGATTTCTGTTTTAAAGTTGTGATCTTTCGCACGATGTCAAAATTGAGGTTATTCTTCTGTTTTTTTTATAGGTGTTTAAGCATTATTTTGAAGAATTGGAAGAGGAATCGTTGAGGGATAACTTTGTAATTGTGGTATGTGAGAAAATTTCAATCTTGGATTTGCCCTTCTTTTGTTTTTTCTCCTTTTAGTTAAGCTGGTTTTATTTTTATTGACAAAGGAATCAAAATATATTTTCATAACAATGCTTTGGCAGTACGAGTTACTTGACGAAATGATGGACTTTGGTTACCCGCAATACACTGAAGCAAAGATACTTAGTGAATTCATAAAGACCGATGCATACAGGATGGAAACTACACAAAGGCCTCCAATGGCTGTCACAAATGCAGTCTCCTGGCGAAGTGAAGGAGTACTTTATAAGAAGAATGAAGTATTCTTTCTCCCTTACCATTTATTGAATTGTTTAAGATTGTCTACAACTTTGCACAAACATGGTTGTACTTTTTATATTGCAGGTTTTCTTGGATGTGGTGGAGAGCGTTAATATTATTGTTAACAGCAATGGGCAAGTAGTTAGATCCGATGTTGTTGGCGCATTGAAGATGAGAACTTACTTGAGGTGGGTTGTCTTTTGAAACCAAGAGTTGGCAATTTATTTAAAGGAAATGCTGATGGTAGTTTTCTTGGAACATTCATGATTTATTTGTTTCTTTTTTCAATTTTTGAACCTAAAAATGGACATTCCATGCTTCCGTAGCAAACATACATAATCATGAGCTGTAATCCCAAGTTTAGTGATATAATCCTATTAGTTTGTCAATAGGGCTGCCAGATTTCCAGTTATCCAACAGTTTATCAAACTCGTCCTTCAGTTTGCTGGGATGAATCACTATTTCTTCTGTCATATATAATCATGAGCTTAATTAAACATTTTTCTGATGTTGAAGGATAGGCTTTTAGAAGACTTTTATTTTAGGGTTAATTACATTCGACGTTCCTGTGTTTTGACTTTTTATCATTTCAATTTTCATGTTCTGATAGCTATCATTTACCCCTGCAATATTGTTTAATTATGATACAATTTATTCTGTCATACTCTTTTAGCTGTTGTTTGACTTTTTTTCCATTTCAATTTGTATTTTTTGAAAATTGTCACTTACCCTTGCAATACTGTTTAATTATCATACAATTTCTTCTGTCATATTTTGTTAGTTTTCTGTTAATTCATAAATGCAAAACAACATCGTTTTGGAATTTAAAATTTTCAATACTATGTTGTTGGATAAAAACAGATGAAAATTTAACAGAATATGATGGAGGACGTTGTGCGATGGTTAATTTAAAAGGGGTAAGTGATAGTTTTTAGAACATGAAAAATGAAATTTTAAAAAGAAAGAGTCAAACCATATGGTCTAAATGTATTTGACCCTTTTTTGCTGTGATGAATAGTAGATTTTACCAATTTGCTAACCTTCTAGGATAACTTTGCAGTGGTATGCCTGAATGTAAGCTTGGATTAAATGACAGAGTGTTATTAGAGGCTCAAGGTCGTGCAACAAAAGGAAAGGCCATTGATTTGGAGGACATCAAATTTCATCAGTATGTTGCTTCTCTGATTTCCTTTCTATCAGTTGTTCGAGCAATCGCGGACATGCTAATAGAGACTAAGCTAGATAACTTTCACTCTAAATAGTAAACCAATGATCCTTGTTCTCTAGGTGTGTACGCTTGGCCCGATTTGAAAATGATCGAACAATATCATTCATTCCACCTGACGGAGCTTTTGATCTAATGACATACAGACTCAGTACCCAGGTTGAACTACTGGTTTATGTGTTTTACTGCAAAAGCAGCACCCATCGAAAGGACATTTCTTTTAATATTTTTTAAGTTGTGATGGTTTTTCAGGTAAAGCCCCTAATTTGGGTGGAAGCTCAAGTTGAAAGGCATTCAAAAACTCGTGTGGAGATGACAGTAAAGGCTAGAAGTCAGTTCAAGGAGCGTAGGTATTGGGTGTATCTATAATATGTGCATGTTGATCCTACTTTTCAGAATTCTTGTCTGGCCTGAATTTTATAGGTTTCTAACTTTTTGGGCAGCACTGCTACAAATGTAGAGATTGAGATACCCGTGCCAGCTGATGCATCCAATCCTAATGTTCGGACCTCAATGGGATCTGCTTCATATGCACCTGAAAATGATGCGTTAATGTGGAAAATTAAATCTTTCCCTGGTGGGAAGGTATGGGCTTATTTCTTTTTATTTTCTCACAAATTCGGAAATACTTTAAATACTGCTGGTTGTTTCAGAATTTGACGAGAGTAGTGTGCTTTTCCTTCCAGTTACTGCGAATTTGCATTGTTTGATACTATTTGCTACTATTTAGGAGTACATGTTGAGGGCAGAATTCAGTCTTCCCACTATAACTGACGAAGAAGCAGCTCCTGACAGAAAAGCTCCAATACGTGTTAAGTTTGAGATACCATACTTCACTGTTTCAGGAATACAGGTGTGCCTTAAAACTTAACTGCTTGCTTTGGTGGACGGTTTGCTTGTATGACAATTTGCAAATCGCCATCTTTCTCTCTCTTTATCTCTGTGCGTGCGTGCGTGCGTGCGTGTGTGTGAAATGAGTGCACCTCAAATTCTTTTCTAGGAATAATATTTGCCAGGTTAATGATATTTCTTCTGTTGCCTTTTGGGTTCTTTAGGTTCGTTACCTGAAGATTATTGAAAAAAGTGGCTACCAGGCTCTTCCATGGGTTAGATACATAACAATGGCTGGCGAGTATGAACTCAGACTCATCTAAGCTGCTTCTTCATTTGGCCATTTGAGGCGGCTGCCTGGTTTAACCAAGAGGATTGCAAATATACCATGTTTATCCAATGACATTGAAACTCTGGGGAAGGAAAATATAGTACATAAAAGAAAGGAGTTTGGCAACTTTCATCCTGTTGTGTGTTTTGATGAGAAATACATGCACATCCGTTCTTTCCTGTTACATTCCCTTAGCCCAAAATTGTTGTATTATTATCTGAGTAGTCAGCATAATTGGTGGCTACCTAGAAAGTTTGATTCACCCATTTTCTTGCGCGAACTATACATTCATTTGCCGTGATACATTTTTCAGCCCACGCATGGTTTGCAGATGTGAGCTTGGCAGCATGAGAAATCATTTTGCTGGTTTGATTGATCCTACATCTTCAATATGATTGTTTTCTAAGGAATTAAAATTGTGGTCTTCTATGGATTAAAGTTTAGTAAATACAACAACTGGTGTCTATATCTCCTTCATTTTCTAGTTCTTTTTTTTTTATTCCAATCGGAAACCTGTCAGCACAAACATGCAAAGAAACTGTATTCTATTCATTTTTTTGTTCCTTTACAACATTTCACTCTCCTCCAAGTGAATGTGAATCTGAGATAATAACCTTGCGTCTCCTATTTCATATTGCAAGTTCTAAAGTATTATGGACTGAACTACTTGGGTTTATTTGGACCAGATTTCGCGGAAGTCCTAACTATGAATGAAGGGCTCACCCTCACTCGAAGAATAAGGATACGGCCCTAGCAATTTGAATACGTGGACATCCCATGTCAAAACTCCCGTTGCACTCATCCATGCAAAGAGTAGGACCAGTTTAGAGGCTTACCACAACCTAAATCTTGTTTTAAAAAAAACGTTGATAAATTCATTGATTCTGTAACTTTTTTTTTTAATATCATAAGGAGAAGAACACATATGTTAAGCTATTAATTTGGGAAACGAAACCTTAGCTATATCCTCTACTAGAATATCAAAGCAACCTACAAGCAGGTTTCGATACTAATATAGACCTGGCATGATTTGCTAGCCAATCCGCAACTCGATTAGCTTCTCGGTAAATATGTCTAGCTTTCACAATCTATTCACGGTGTAGTAGTTGTTGGACCTCCAGAATTAAATTAGTGTGAGATGTAAAAGATGTAGCTGATATCGATAAATTGTTGATGACAATCAGTGAATCTACTTCAAGTTCTACATTCCGATACCCCTCATTCCATGCAAGGGTCAGGCTCGAAAATAGCCCCCATAGTTTAACATAAACTAAAATGCAATAACTGATATTATGGTCAAAACCTCCTAACCAATTGCCTGTGTTGTCGCTAAGAAGTCGAGGGCTGGTAGGCTTCGTCCATATTAAGGCGTATTCAGTCCTATGGGGGGGTTGATCCATCCCACTAAAGTCTCTATCCTTACTTTGGGACTCTATATTGCTCTGCCTACCAGTACTTTAGCTTGAACGAACGAATGCACATATTGAATCACTATACCATGAGGATTTAACGACTAAGAGAACTTGGGATCGAAAATTTGTTTGTTGCAACAATTCCATAGGAACCAACATGCTGCTCCAAATATTAACGACCATTCGAGCCCCTGAATTTGTTGATGTCGCTGGAAATTAGCCATCAACCAATATTTCAAATCTTCATGGAAAAATTCGTCCAAGATGATATTTATGGAAAAACTATGCCAGAATTGTTTTGCTCTACAACCATCCCTAACAATATGTAGAATTGATGCATTTTCCTCACATCGCTGACAGGATGGATCCGAGGATTGATGTTTAATAGCTCGTTGTTGATTAGAGAGGAGTTTGTCGCGTGTCAGGAGCCAGAGGAACATTCTAATTCGTTGTGGACCATCCCATTTCCATACCTTTGGCCATAAACAGTTGTAATAGCTTTCATCTTAGCGAGTAACTAATTTATAGGCTAAGGAGATGGTAAACATACCATTCTGTGATGGATCCTAGCGCATTTGATCAGAGTCGAACTGATTGGATGGTGGGAGTATACCGGCTATCGCCATGCAGATTGATGGAGGGAGAAGATGCTGGAATAGATGCCATTGCCATCCGCCCCGTTCATCAACAAAATCCTGTAATATCTTATACAACAACTGCGGAGGGATGTTTTGCACAGATCGATCCTTAAGCGGCTCGAAATCATGTACCCATGCACCAATCTAGAATTGTGTTCTAATGTTATTGCCTACGACCAATTTCATTCCTCTTAGGACATGCGCCCAAATAAACGATATACCCTGCCACACCATTGATCCGCCAAGCGTTGACATCTAAAGTGGTAGGTTATTGCGGTTGAACTTATATTTGGCGCATAATACTTGCACCCAAAGTGTCTCTAGTTTAGTAAGCAGATGCCAGCCAAGTTTGGTCAAGAAGGCGTCATTAGTATCCCTTGTTTTCCGAAGACCTAAATCCCTAGTTGTTTTTGGCGTACACGCTGCGTCCTAGTTTATCAAACCATGTTTCGTTTGTGCCTCATTTGATCCCTATAGGAAACGCCGACTTATTTTGTCCAATTCATCATGTAATAGTCGAGGGAGTTTGAAAGTTTGCATGGTGTAGTTGGGGAGCGTTGATAACATGGATTGAATGAGGGTGATCCTGCTTGCAAGGGAGAGAAATTTGCCCCTCCATCCATCAAGTTTCGCTGCATGTTATCGAGAATGGTATGATCGTTTGGACGTGCATTCATGGATTATCGAAATGTCGAGATATTTTCCTAGGTTAGTCACATATTGAAAACCCAATTGTCCGCTTATCTCTCGCACCAGTCCAATGGATATATTTTTAGAATAAAAGCATTTTGTCTTGGCTGTACCCACCATTTGCCTTGAAGCTAAACAGAAAACGTTGAGTATATGGTGAATGGTTTGTATCTGTTTGTCATCTATATTAGCAAAAAGTATTAAATCGTCCCCAAAAAATAGATGTGTGAGTGGTGGTCTTCCCCGGTTGAGAGTAATCGGCTTCCATTTCCTTTCCTTGACTGCCTGAGTTATCATATGGCCTAGCCTCTCAAAGCATAGAACAAAAATATACGGAGATAAAGGATCCCCCTAGCGAATGCCCTTAGTTGGCTCAAAGCTTTACGATAGCTCACCTCCCTAATTGACTTGCATTGACACAGAAGTGATACACTTCATAGTGATGGTGATGAGTTGGTCATGTAAGCCCTCTTGTATCAGTGTATCGTGAATGAACTCCCATCGCAAATGGTCATACGTCTTTTCGAGGTCTACCTTGATTGCCATATATCCTGAGAGCCCCTGTTTTTTCCTCATAGAGTGAATTACTTCTTGCACAATAATACTATTGTATGTTATCTGTCTATGCTGAACAAAACTGCACTGGATTGGTGCTACTAGTTCAGGGAGAAAGGGTTTGATCCGGTTAGCTATGATCTTTGCCAAGACCTTATATGTGACCGAACATAGGCTTATGGGGATAAATTGTGAGATGGAATTGGGTGAGGGGATTTTTGGGATCAAAACTAAAATGGTTTTATTTAACTCAGCGTCCCCAAAATATAAGCGGAAGATTCTTTGGATATATTCCTGCATAGTTGGTTTGACCACTACCCAATGTTTTTGGAAGAATATTGCATGAAATTCATCCACTCCCGGTGTTTTGTTTGCGGATATTTGAAATATGACCGCTTTGATTTCCTCCTGTGTAAGCGATGCCCCCCATTTCCTCTTTGGTCGTATGCATTAGGGTTGGAAAGTTTTCTAATGTTGAAAGGTGCGAGCAATTATTTGCTTCATTGGTATACAACGTCTGAAAATATTCCTTTGCTACATTATGTAATGCTTGTTGATCAAATATTTCACTTCCATCCTCTAGACGCAGAGAGTTGATTGTTGTGCGTTTTCTGTGTGATTTGGTAATTGCATGGTAGTATTTTGTGTTGCGATCTCCATGTGACAACCAAATGGCGCGGGATTGTTGGTACCGATACAATTACTTTTTAGTTAAAACCTGTTCTAGTTCTCGTTGAAGGACGATTTGCAGCTGCTCTAGGGCGGTTGAATGTCGCACCTCCAAAGAGCGTTGAATGCCTGCAAGGCGGGCCATTAATCGATTTTTACGGTGAAATATATTTCCAAATTCCTCCTTATTCCATGTCTGTAATGTCCCAGCGAATCGGCGTAGCGAATCATAAAAATCATACGAATTGTGTGGCCAGTGGTGTTGCACCAGATTTTCAAATGAGTTATTTGCGAGCCATGTTGTTTGAAACCGACGGTTAGTAGTGGAGGCTTGAGAGTTTTATTGTAATTTTATTAAAATGGGTCGGTGGTTAGATTTAAGATATGTAAGATGTACAATAGCATTGGGGTAACTATCCTTTCATTCATTCGAGCAGTCCAAACGTGCCGCTATAGAGCCCCTTCGCCAGGTATAACGTGAGCCCTCAAAACCAAAATCTTGGAGCTGGCACTGTTGAATATTGTCTTGAACAGGTTTATTGACAATTCATCTGTTGTTAGAACCACCTCTTTGATCTCTGGCTTCCAACTTAGCATTGAAATCACCTCCAATTATCCACGCTCCCGTCGTATTCCTTTGAATCCTCATCAAGTTCTCACATAAATATTTTTTGTATTGGTTCTGGGGGCTGGCGTAAACCATCGTAAGCTCAAAAGCTACACCATCCTTTAGTATATTCATGTGGACAAACTGTCTATTAATGACTAGGATTTGGATATCAACATACGCCCTCCATAGGACCCATATGCCCCCTGAAAAGCCGTTAGCTTCCACTCGAAATGACTGTGAAAAACCCAATATTCGAATAACCTGATCAACCTGGCTTTCACTAATTCTGGTTTCCATCAGTACTAACAGGAAAGGTTTGTTCAATTCAACAATGTAAGATAACACGGGTTTAAGTAGCTTGCCACCCACTCCTTGGCAATTCCATACTATTATTGACATATTTAAATGGAGAACGATGGGCACCACTTTACTCAGGTGTGGGCAAACCTGTGTTCAGTGTCTTGCTCACTGACGGGATCCATACAGGAATCGTTTAGTTTTGCTTTCGATTGAGAGTCATTAACCATGTCAACATCTCCTTCCCCCTCTGTATCTAGAAACTAATCAGGCGGTTCAGGTTGTGGAGTTACATATGGCAGCTGAGGGATGAGGGAAGGTTGCACAGTTATAGCCATCCCCGTTATTGCATTCGCCTCGCACTCCATCTCAGTGTCTCCTGGAAGACGAAAGTTTGGAGATTTGTACACTACATCCTTATGCGTAGCAATAGAAACAGCTTGGTGAGATGGAGTTCGCTGGGTCGGGTACGTCGATGCATGCATGGGACATTGTTGACATTGGGTGACGTAAGTGCTCCTTGAGACATTTTGCATGGGGACGCTAGAGGAAACTATAGACAAAATAATTTTATGTTTATTTACTGAAATGGGTTTCTTCGAAAGTGGATTTTTCGGTCTCGAAGTGCCCATCTTCTCCATACGCCCCTGGGTAGCCATTTTGGTTCTTCCCAGTTGAACTGAGTTATGTTTCTTGGAGTTGTCGGTCACATTAGATCTTGTTGCCTGATCAGTATGGATTTCCTCTTCTGCAAGTGGGTTAAAGCGTGATCCATGAGGGGACACGTGGTTGTTCTCAGTTATCGTGTGTGGTCCTGATGAATTCACTTGATTGTTTGGTTTTCGGTGCGTCTAGGTACTTGTACCCAAGGCCCATATGTTTCTTGATGATTATCTGCAATAGGCGGTGGTGGGCCTGTCTTTCACAACCATGTTCGTTGCTACTCTGTCCACTTGAGGGATAGTGTCAGTAGTCAGAGCTTTATTGTACTTATGGATGTGATGCCTAGTTCTCCAAATTTTTTGGGATGACTTACTACTACCCATTTCACTTTGGGTAAGTTTTTTCCTTGCTCCACTTTAGAGAAATTCTCTTAAAGCCTTGTCAATGTTGGGATATCCAGTAGGTGTATAGATTGCCCAATATGGAGATAGTTAATTGAAATATCCCATTATAGGATAAGCTTGTATTGCATCAGTTGTGAATTCTTCTGTTTATTGCATTGAGGAGGTGGAGGCAATCCTTTTTAGAGTGTTTCTTTTTAATAATAGGCACACCAAGATATTTAAAGGGAGGCTCTTATTGAGTGAGGTCCAACTACACTTGGGGGTTAGTATCCTGAGGAGATGATGTAAGAGCTCTTCTAAGGATTGAAATTGAGTCCAGAAAGAAGCTTGAAATCCTCCAAGGCATCCAGTAGTAGTTGTGTAGATTTGAGGTCAATTCTTTCCACGAAGGAAAGCTGGAAGATTTTTAGTTTGTGGCATTCATGTTGGTATTTCAAAGTGGGTTCTTTCCCAATTTTGTCTTTTTTGATTCTTTGAAAAACTTCCATATAGATAACAAAGAGGTAAGGTGATAATGTATCACCTTTTCTTACTCTGTTGTTACTTTAAAGAGCCTAGTAGGCTCCTTATTTACTAATACTGAGTAGGAAACAATTGTAATGCAGCTCTTTATTTAAGAAATGTAGGTTGGAGTAAGTTCTATTGCTTGTAGAGTTAAGATAATAAAGCTCTAGCTTATAGAATCAAATTCTTTTCAGAACTCAACCTTAAGTGCACAACTTCTCATGGAATTATTGGTGCTATAGGATTTAAACAAGTCCTGAGAGATAAGGATATTATATCCAATGTTCCTTCCTGAGACATAAGCACATTGACAAAGATTGATGAAAGATGGCAGGATGACTTTCAATCTGTTAGTCAAAATTTTTGGAATGATTTTGTAGATCACATTGCAACATGCAATAGGTCTATAGTCATTCAAGGAAGATGAATTAGAGACCTTTGGAATAAGGCAAATGTAGGTTTTGTTACCCTCAATTAGCAGTTTGCCTGTTAAGAGGAATTCTCTAACTGCCTGTGTTACCATTTCATCAGTGATATTCCAGATGGCTTGAAAAAACCTAGAATTGAATCCATTAGGCCTCGGGGCTTTGTCTAGGTGGATTGAGAATATAGTAGACTTGATCTCTTCAGAGGTGACTTCTTTTGTGAATTTTCCATAAGTTTTAGGTATGAAGGAGATTCTAAGTTATTCTCCAATGTCTCTAGGCATGAATTGTGTATTCTATTGGGAGCTAAGTAGTTTAGAGTAATGATCAAGAACTAGCTCCTTTAGGTCGTCCTACCATAAAATCATATTCCCATTTGCATCATTGAGTGCATGTATATTATTTTGGTTCCTCTTAGCTTGTATCTCCTTGAAGAAGTATTTTGAGTTGTTTTCCCCTTCCTTTACCCAATTTGTTCTTAATTTTTCCCATTTTTGAGAGTTGTAAGTCTCTACAACTTGTGTGTAATTCGTCAATTTTTGCAGCTCTTGTGCTTTTAAGGTTGCATCTTATGGATTAGAAACTAGCTGATCCTGACAAAAAGTTAAGTCTTTGAGAGCTTCTCTTTTGCTCCAGTATGTGGGATCTCTCACTGAATTATGTAGCTTTTATGGTAAGCATAAGAGCGTGGACGGAGAGTGTATAGTCCTTTGATGATAACTTCATTGAAGTTAAGATCTTTAAGGAGTGAATTAAATAATTTGAAGGGAATTTCTTTTTACCTTATGTTGTGACAATGTGCATGAGGATAGGGGAACGATTAGAGGTTACTAGTGATCAAAGTTGGCATAACTCATTGGAAAGTGAGTGAGCTATAGGGAGATGGTTATACATCTATCAAATTTTTTCTGTTGAAACAAATCTCCAAGCTGTTTGTTTGTCTAAGTGTAGACCCACTATGATGTCTATTAATTCTAGATCTCTAGTTAGTTAAGTCAGTTCCTCTAAGTTTAGATTAAGGTTCATTATATTTCCTTGTGCCCCCTCAGGTTTTAGAATATAATTGAATATACTTGTGATTAGCCAAGGCAATAAACAATTCTGAGTTATTAGATTAAGGAATGTTCGTAGCTATTTCCTTTGAAAGACATAGATCATAGTGAGCATGAAAATTGAGAACAATGAGCATGAAAATTGAGTTCGTCTGTTTGATTTAGAATTCGCGGTGAAGGTATTGCTTTGAGCATTTCCGCATGAGTAGTTTAAGACAAGAGGGGTTATAAGAGACTACAATTCGTCCATAGTGATGGTATTGATGATTGATGATGATATGTTAGGTTTTGACAAAAAACCAGAAGCTTTTCTAGAGATGTTTGGATTTGACTTTGGTTTCAAGGAGTGCTACAAAATTAGGTTTATTCAAAGAAATAGGATCTCCAATAGAGGTTTGTTTGGTATGCCTATTGGATCCCTTTACATTTCATATTAGAAACTTCATTCGGGAGGTAAGGTGGAGGTTTTTTTCTTCCTTACTTTCCTACCCCTTTTCGGTTTACTGGTACTAGGTTCTGATTAGATGATCAAATTAAAAAGGTTGCCTTCATCAGGATGAACCTATGAAGAGTTTCTGGGATATTGTGTTGCAGATACTTCATGAACTGATCCTTTACCATTCGGGAAACTGGTGGTGCATATAGTATAGGTGTTTAAGCCCTTGTCAGCTCCAGATTTGATTCTATCTTTAGAAGGGCTAGCAAGGATTTCTGCAGCTCCATTTGTACTAGAGGATTCTCTTTTTTGTTTTTTATTAAAAGCATGTGAATCCAAATCTGCCACAATACCAGCATTAAGATTAGAAAACTTGTTCCTTTGGTTTAGGGATCCATGACTACAATGACTCCTTACTTTTTGTTTTCCATAAGTAGGAAACTTTGAGTTTGTCTTCAAACAGTTGATTATCCTAATTTAACCTCATTATTCTTACTACAACATCAACACATAATAGAAATCCCACTAAGGCGCTAGATCTGGGAAGATTTAATAGCACACAACCTTATCCTTAATTAGTAGAGGAACTATTTCCAACCTCATTATTCTCACAAATTCAGGTAATTTTGCATCCATATTGACCTCTATACATACCTAGCATGTCCAATTCTTTTCAGGTTTGTAGTGTATTCATTCAAGCTAATAGGTTTACCTACTACACTAGCAAGGTAGCTATTTCCTTCCCTATACTAGTATTATAGGGGAACTTCATCAATGTTGGCCCAAATAGGGATGGTTCGAGAAGCCTTCTTATCTAGTCTGATTTCAGGATAATATCTGGTTAATATGAGAGGTCTACCATAGATATGTAAGGGATCAAGCTCTTACACTTTTTGCATATTTTCCACTAAGGTAAATTTAAAAATAAACATATCATCTTCTTTTATAAGTACCTTTTTAATTTAAATTTTTTCTAAGAATTTAGGGCCCATTATTGAACTACAAGAAATACAAGTATTTTTTTTCTAAGAAATAACCCACTAGAGTAGTGTTCCACTTGCTAGCACCTAACTGGAGTACCTCAATAGGAGGTTTAACAGGTTCCTAGTCAGCAGACACAAACCTTAATGAGACAAAGTTTTTAGGATCTCTTACAACTTTGCTCCATGTAGTTTTAGTAGGATCTACTATTTGAGAAGTACTTCCAGTTACCAACTTAGTATTGATTGTCTAATTAGTGCTTTTTATCTATATTTATTGATGAAGCAGAAGTAGTAGCAAAGGCAGTACTAGAAGCAGAAGCAAAAGAATCAATAGGAGAATGGGATGGAGTGGAGGGAAGGCAAGGTTTGATGAAAAAGTTAGTGGGGGTAGAATGGGATGGGGCTAGAAGGAAGGGGAGTGTTTGTCATAATTTGCCTATAACAGTAAAAAACTGACAGAGGTAAAAGCAGGAATAAAAGGAAATAGGTAGGTTATTAAAAGCAAGAGCAAATTGGGTCTAGAAAAGGTATTAAGTTGGGGATAAGAAGGAGGTTTTTAGAGAGAGGTAAGAGCATTTTAGAGAGAGTAAAAAGGTAAGCATAGTAAAATACAACCTAAAAATTTTACTGTAATGGCAACACAATACCACTTATGTTCTCAGTCTCAAACAGTCAAACACTTAACAATCTATCAAACACCTTATGTGCATGATATTTTAATAAACATTTGATGTGTGTATGTTGTTTTTTTTATAAATCTGTTTAGCAAATTAGGAAAAATGAATAGTGAACACGCTATTATATATATATATATATATATAGTCTAACATAGTAGTTAAGAAGGGGTTACCAAAGTTATATCATAACCATCATACATTTTTTGAAATATTTATCCATATGTTGCCCTTGCATTAGTTATTACAACATTAGATAAGGTTGAAGAACAACTAACTATATAATAACCAACCAATTGTCAACTGAAAAGTGTCAACCAATAATTGTCATAATTGTCTATACTACTTAGTCTTTCCAATAGCTAAAACAATTATGTTTGCTCCAAAATTGTTGTTGAATGTCCTTCATTCATTAATCTAAACCATAGCGAGATTAGATCAAGGTTTAAAGTTTCCCACTAGTCATGCTTGAATCTTTATTCAAGTTGCAAGTTGAATTAGCTTCCTTAATGCAACATGCTCATATGGTTTAATTGTTTCGACCAGTAAGTCGTAAGGAGTTGCTTGCCGTCAAAATCATTCAAAATTAGTAACAGGATTTACATACATCTCCACTAAAAGGAGTCACCATCCTCATTATAAGGTTCTCAAGTTATTCCTTTATCTTGTCTTAGTACTGCCAAAGAAAAATGTCTCTTTCCCAAGTAGCATCAATAGCTTCCCCTCATTTCCATTACACCAGAAATTCCATCCATTGATTGTTTTTATGTTGTTCGAATACAAGATAGTCAAGTATTGTACTTATATCGTTATCAAATTGCTTTTTCACCATCGGAGGGGCATATTTTGACTTGCTATATTTTGGTTCCTCCATATTTTCATAGAACCTGTGCAAAAATTGACACGGAAAGTATGACATACCTCGAGTCTTTCGAGCAACTTTAGACGATAAACAACATTTCCCACTTTCTTGATAATTTCAAAGGGATAACCATATTTCATAATCAATCCTTTCTGAACTAATTTTCCACGTATCTTTTTCCATATTTATGATGTGAGTTTTAGTTAAACTTTGTCTCTAACTTCAAAATCTAGAAGTTGCCTATACTGATCAGCATACTTCTTCATGGGTTCTCTAGCTTTTTGTAAAATGTCCTTTTCCTCATCCAACACTTCTTGTTTATCCCTTACAAATGTGTAAGTAGTAAGACATTTACCTCCCATTTGCTACTTTGCGACCTCTAACGGAGTGAGAGGTTGTAGGCCTAACACCAACTTAAACGAACTTTTTCACATAGATGAAGACTATTGCAAATTGTATGTGAATTGAGCACTGTACAATAGTTCCAACCAATTTTGTTGGCTAACACTAACACAGTGCTGCAAGTAGTCTTCCACCAATACATTTATCCTCCCATCATATTAAACAAAGAAGTTCACTCATAATATCCACTGGAATATTTAAATTCTTCACCACGTTACGATAAAACAAATTCACCACTTCTGTAGAACAAGTTGCTGGTGTTACAATGAAGACAACATGCTTAATGAATCGATCAACCATAACCAGCATCAATGTTTTACTATCAACTTTTGGAAACCCCACAACAAAGTCAAGTAATATCAATATCCGAGGCCTCTCTTGAATAGGCAAAGGTTGTAACAACCCAACTTGCTTCCCTCTCTCCATTTTGTCTTGTTGGCATACAATATAGGTTCAACAATATTTTTCAATATCATGTTCGATGCGAGACCATACATAAGAACGGGATAGTAATGCCATCATCCGTTTTTTCCCTAAATATCCTTTCCATTTAGTATAATTAGACAAATGAATGAGTCCTCTTCTTAGGCCAACGAAATTAGGAACGTACAATTTACCTCCTTTTTTCCTACTATCAGGTATATGATTGATTTTGTAAATAAATAATTAAAATATTATGTATTATTATTAATTTATTAATAATTGAGATTATTTTTAATGATCCAATAAATTATTAATTTTAAATAATTGTATATGATTTTTTCTTATAAGAATAAAATTAAAAACCATAATGAATTTATTTTATGATATAAAATCATTGAAATAAATTAAAATAATTATTAAATAAAATAAATAAAGTAATGTGAAATGTTGATAATAATATTCTAATAAGAATCAATCAAAATGATATATTGCCTAAATAAATAAACTAATCTTAAATTCTCAAATAGATAATTTATGTTGAGACGAAACACAAGAAAAATAGAAGAAAATGTGTAACACCTAAATATCCCTTGGAATGATATATGAATGCCACACAAAACAGTACAAACAAATCAAAGCATACGGAAACTTCTAGTAAACAATTCAGGCAAATATACATTAAATTACATAGTACTTAGCACAAACTCGCTGTAAATTCCAAACCAAACTGAAGTATTGTTGTTACAAACTTACAAACAAATTCACATATACATATCAAATACAAGCCAAAAGTCAAACTAAAAATTTACATTATTTTCAAAACAACACTCAAACTCCATTGGTTATTACGATTGTCTTGTCCTAATTTTTATAAACGTCGCTTAGAACCTACACAGGATAAATCCATCGTTCTAAGCATATAACTTAGTAAGTAATAACTAAACTACGTATAATTTGACAATTAATCATACTGAATCAAGTTATAACACAAGCAGATATTTAAATTTCAGAATAATTGCATAGTTAATAGAACTAAGTATCAAAGAAGGCACATTCCCTTTAGTTCAAAACATCATTTTGTTTATTTCAAAATCCAACATATATCAAAATAAACAATCAAATGACTGCTAATCTATAAATAGAAGTAAGTAACGAGACTTATACAGAAGATACCACAATTGATATTATATCACAGAAGAGACTTACGTCTCAATAACAGAAGATACCGAAGTATCACAGAAGTAACTGCATATCCTTCTAGACATGCCTATTTACCCACAACTAGGACTCAACAGTTTTAAAACAAAATAAAGTCATTTTAGACATTTCAAGTGCAAAGAAAGTAGTCAGTCACATTTACATACAAGTAGCACTCCTAATGATATAAACATGCATCAAACGCCTCGAACAACCATTGTCCAGAATTCAGAACACAATCAATATAAATCAAATTCAATAAGTAGAATAAAGCAAGGTGTGACCATCTATGATTACTCACAATCGCTCCCTTTCGTTTACTGCCTTGAAATTCTGGCAATATCTGGAAGTGATCGCTCTACTTGCCCTTCTATATATAATCAAACATAAATTCATATTACCATATTTTTCATGCAACTGAATCAACATTAGTATGAATGTATCATATAACATGTATATTTATAACAAATTCTCGGGTATATTTTCTTAATGAATTGATGTAAACATCAATTGTAATTCAAAAGTTTCAAAATTGTATACATTCAATTACTATTCCAGTTTTTGTTGGAAGCACTTCATTCAGATCAACTTTGTGTAATCAATAAGATCAAGAAAATGACGTATTTCTGTAACACTTTTTTCTAAACAATTGTTCCTCTATGTCTTAAGTTCCTAATGATACTAAAAACATACAATTTGGTTTATTATTCAATGAGTTATGCTTAAAATACCATAGACTGTGTATATTTGAAATTTTGGTTAATATATAATCATGCATTCAAGTTGTACACCTCATAACTCTCAATTTCAATATCCAAAAATTACAAACTTTATATCAATTGAAAGCTAAGAGAATAAGCTACAACTTTGGTGAAGACACTTCAGCCTAATTAGGCCTATATCAATACAATTTATTCAATAACCACATGATATGATTTCTATCCCTAGTAATGCTACAGCTAAAGCCAAGACTCACTTTCAAGCTAAATTTCAAGATTCTTAAGGCCAGAATTCAATTTCAATTTCTACTTAAAATTTGTACAGAAATGTTTCTAGTTTATTTTGAATAAAAAATCATTTCATTTGGAGCTCTACGAATCAAGTTATAATCAAATACCAAAATATGTTCAATGTAATATCTCCTGTTTATAATATTCCAGTACATACCCTCACTTTAAGTCAATCAATCTTTTTCTAATCAATTCAGATGACTACAAAATTTTTATGGAGATAAAGAAAAATGTCTTAGGAGTCTATTGGTTCAAGTTCCAAGACATTTGGAGATCTTTAGGTCGAGTAATGGTCAAAATACCAATGTCTGTATAGTGAAACATATTCAGTTAAACTACTACAATTAACTCACATCTTACACCTTCAACACCCCCTTCAAGAAAATTCATGAATTTCACTTCAATTGCACCTTATTAATGCCTCAATTACACATCAATTTTCTATCTGGAACCAATTCCAAAGTCATTCAGTAAATATCTCACAATCCTTATCTTCCATACATTAAAACCAAAATAGCACATGACAAACTAGAATTATTTTTCCAGCACCTAATGTTCAAGATCATAACACATATTTCAGGTCAAATTAGGTATCATAAAACTTATATAAATACATGCTATCAAGTGTAGAAGTCCCTTACCTCTTTAACTTCAAATTCCTACTTCAAAGAACCAGCTGAACCAGCCATTCCAAACAATCAGCACATATAAAGATCCAAAACCAAGCAAAATTTTCAGAAGTTGAGAGGGATGAGTAGTTTCGGTTGAAAGAAGCCAAAGTGAGGGAGTAGGCTGCTAAAATAAGTTGGAATGATTCAGCTATTGCTTTGCTAGGTGTCCTTAATTTATCAAGCCACGTGTCTTAATGCATGTAATGCCATTTGGCTAGTTAAGATGCTGCCACTAGTCACCTAAAAAACCAGTCCACATGTTAATCATCTAATGGTGCCAAACGTCATTTAAAATATAGGTTTAGTCATACTAATTTTCATGTACCAACTTCATTTGGCACTTGATACTTTTCCTAGTCCAAATATACATTTAATTACCTTAATCCTCTAATGGTATCAATTAATTCCAATTTAC
>JANJEY010000003.1:20608874-20621256 GCA_024703695.1 Erythroxylum cataractarum
ATATTTTATTAATGAATTTATAACACTTATAAATAAGAGTTATAAATAAATATTAAAAATAAATTTAATATTATATTTAATATAAGTATCTTAAATGTCTCAATGAGATATTTATAATGATATATTTTGTGTAAAGCAATATGTATTTTAAAACTAATTACTTAATAAATTATTTAAATAAATCAAATTGTGAGAACGACATAAAAAGAATATGTTAAAAAGATAATGGACAAAGTTGTTTTTTTATAACTTTTAGTGCATGAATAATAACACACCAAATCTAGTATATTACTATTTATTATACTATTTTAGTATTTAATTTTGATATCTTTTGGTATTGAAATTTGGTGTCTTATTTAAAATGATTTCTTTGCAACAAAATACTAAATTTAGTGTTTTAGTATGTTGGTTGGAGATGGCCTAACCATCTTTAAATTAAATTAAGTCCCTATTGTTCAAACCGAGATGACATATTGTACATATTTTATTTAATAGAGTATATAAATCACATAGATTTAACATATTAATGTAATTCTAATCCACGTGCACGAATGTTTTCAGAAGCGGAAAGGCCGTATTAGAAACACGTGGAAAATTCAACTCTGCAAAGCTATAGAACCTTCTAGCGTTCAACAAGGTGTTTGACTAATCTCAAGAGGTTAGCTGTTTAGTCAGATTTGATCCCCCCATTAGTCAAATTCAAATTCAAATCTCAAATCATGTCACACGCGTTACACATAATTGTTCCGTTGATTGTCTTGTCTTTTGTCCCACAAAACTCACCGACCTGTTTCATTAACAAAGCCCATAAATCTATGGATTAGGGCCCCCGAAATTCCACTAATTTTGGGCTTAAGTCTTGATTGTGGTTTCATTACCTTGGGCCTGAGGACCATGGAGCGTGGCCCAATCCCATCTAAACCCTTCTTCTTCTTCTTCGTAGAAACTAGGGTTTAAAGTTTAAGCTCTGGAACTGGAACTTTCAATTCCAGCAATCTCTTACTACCATTTTACCCTGAAATTTAGTGAATTATTTTCGGACCTACAATGGCGATGCCCAGATTGTTCGGTAGATCCAGGGTCATAGATAACAGGTCGAAGAAGTACTTGGAAGGACCGCTCTTCGAGAAGCTGTTCGAAGAAGGTGGGTCCAATTTGAACGTGAGGAAACAGTTGAATCAGTTTCTCAAGAGCAAAAAACGTGTCTACAAGTGGGAGGTCGACTTTACCCTGAAGAAGCTTCGCGATCGCAAGCTTTATTACCCAGCTCTCAAGGTTTTGATTCTCTACCCAATGCCCCAATTTTTTGGCACTTTTGCTAGAAATTAAGTCCTTTTGCTTCTCACTTACGGCGAACTGGGTTTGTTTGAGCTACAAAGTCTATGCTGGATTTGAATGGACATGCAATGTGTTGATACCCTTCTTTTGTTACGGTGCTTAGTAGTGCATTTAATTCATCAGTTGATTCATTGCATAGTTACTATTTACTGATTCAACTCTGTAATTAAGCCGAGAGCCTATAACACAAATATGGGTAATTGAATGATCCTAAGATCTGCAGCTGATTGATTATCCAGTAGGTTCAGCTAAGTTTATTATTGCCAATAACATGAAATCTACCTGCACTTGTTCATTTAGAGGTAACAATACCTGAAGGATTTTGTAGAGGAGATTGCACTTGTTCCTCAAGTAAGATGGGATTTTTGTGCTTAATTGGAAGAGAGATGAATTATTTATCACATTTTCTGATCATCTGCGCTGGCTTTATTCTACAAAGTTAGTTGATGTGCAGTCTTTTAAGTAGTATAATGTGAGAACTTGTCAAAATGAATTGTGGTTTTTGCTTTTTGAAATTAGAAGTTTCTGGTTTTCTATACCTCGATAACCATAAAACATCAACTCTCTTGTTTAATTTCTCATAGCTGTCAGAAACTATGTCGTCTAAGAGGGGCATGAACAAGACAGTTCCTGATCAAGCTATACATCTTGATCTTCTTGCCAAAACTCTGGGCATTCCTGCTGCAGAAAATTACTTCATAGATCTTCCTGAAACATCAAAGAACCTTCTAACTTATGGATCCCTTCTCAACTGCTACTGTGATAAATTAATGACTGAAGAAGCAGAAGCTCTCTTTGAAAAGATGAAAGAACTCAATCTTGGTTTGACCTCCATGTCATACAACAGCCTAATGACCCTCTATACAAAGATTAGTCAGCCTGAAAGAGTACCAGGAATCATACAAGAAATGAAGGCTAACAGTGTAATGCCAGATTGTTACACATACAACGTGTGGATGAGAGCTTTGGCAGCTGTGAATGATACCTTTGGTGTTGAAAGAGTCATTGAAGAGATGAAGAGAGATGGCCGGGTTGCTGCAGATTGGACAACTTATAGCAACTTAGCCTCAATCTATGTTAATGCTGGCTTATTTGATAAGGCGGAAAATGCACTTAAAGAATTGGAGAAGAAAAATGCACATCGGGATCTTTCTGCTTTTCAATACTTGATTACGTTGTACGGCCAAACAGGGAATTTGCTTGAAGTTTATCGAGTATGGCGTTCTCTGAGGTTGGCTTTTCCTAAAACTGCAAACATAAGTTACCTGAATATGATCCAAGTTCTAGTCAACTTGAAAGACCTACCTGGTGCCGAGAAATGCTTCAAGGAATGGGAAACAGGGTGCTCAACTTATGACATCAGGATTGCTAATGTTCTCATTGGAGCTTATGCAAAGGAGGGCTTGTTACAAAAGGCAGAAGAGCTCAAGGAGAGGGTCCTTAGGAGAGGGACCAAGGCTAATGCTAAAACATGGGAAATATTTGTGGGATACCATTTGAGAAATGGGGATATCAATTTGGCAGTTGATTGTTTAGCAAAAGCTATATCTATTGGTAAAGGGGATGGTCACAAGTGGGTCCCATCACCTGAGACTGTTGGATCTTTTATGGAACATTTTGAGCAGCAGAGAGACGTTGATGGTGCAGAAGGTTTTGTTGACATTCTGAAGAAGGCTGTGGATGGTGTAGGGTTGGAAGTGTTTGAATCATTAATAAGGACATACGCAGCTGCTGGAAGAAGGAGTCATGTGATGCGTCGCCGGCTGAAGATGGAGAATGTAGATTTGAGTGAGCCAACCAAGAAGTTACTTGAAGAAATCTGTGTGGATTGAAATTGTATGTTGGGCTCTTGTTATTTAGATTCTTGGAAGCCATACTTTCTAATGGTTTTGAAATGCTTATTTTCTTCAATAACCCAATTCCTTTTTCGATGTTTTGTTTTCTTGATACCAAAGAAGGCATATGATAGTGTGATACTTTCAACGACTGAAATTGTCTAATAGGGGAAAGGTTTAGCTTCTGCTTACACACTCTTGGTTAAAGACCTTAGCTTTCAAATTCCTTTGTAATTGGACCTGTGTGTAACTGAGGCGCACTTCAGTTAGAAAATGTCATTTATATCCCTCAAGATTATTGTTTGAGAATTCAATGTTAAAGTGATTGAATGATGGCTGGAGTGTCTGTTGGTTTTCACCATTAACATGCTGACTTAACTATCTCGGAATGACAGATTTAGCAATCTTGAGAATCAGAAGTTGACAACAGAAATATCCAGTTCATATAACTTCATTTCTCCAGGTTTTAATGTCCGAGGAAAGCAACAAATGGTGTGGTTTTCTGGTCGTTCCTGTTTCGGCAACTACCAACTGATCTGAATATTCTCAGTTTTTTTCGCCAACTTGAGTCAAGTGTTGTGGTTCATTTGGAAAAACGAAAAGGTCTCCGTTTTCATTTAAGCACAAAACGCAGACATGTATCGTTTGAGAGCTGATTACCATCCGTCAGCAGGCCACTTGGCCTCTATTTCGCTCGGCTTATAATAGTAGAAAATTTTTCAGTTATTTAAAAAAAAAATGTATTTTAGATTTTTTTTAAGAAGTTAATTAATTATTTAGCTGTCATTTTAAAAATAATTTTTTTAAAAAAAATTTCGTACAAGAAACTGTTTGATAACATAAAGATAAAAAATACTTTTAATTTTAACTGTATTTTATTTTGTAATAAAAATTATATATGCAT
Organism: Erythroxylum cataractarum; assembly: GCA_024703695.1. NCBI lineage: Eukaryota > Viridiplantae > Streptophyta > Magnoliopsida > Malpighiales > Erythroxylaceae > Erythroxylum > Erythroxylum cataractarum. Next base: position 20,612,952 of record JANJEY010000003.1, read on the forward strand.
ATAAAAATATTTAAAGTATATTAAATAATAGGTAAAACACAATATATTAATTATTATATAATTTTAAACCATATAGAACATAAATAAAAATATGTCTAATCAAATAAAACTAATATTAAAAATAAATATTAAAATATATAAAAAATTAAATAATATTATATAAATTTTAAAATAAACATGAAGATGATTTTGTGGGAATCGTAAAAATTATGTCTAAAATATAAGGAAAAAAGAGATTAAAAAATAAGCTCATTAATTGATCTGAAAAATTTATTTAAAAAAGTGTTTTTTTAGGAACTCTAAATTTAAATTTTGCTTGTTAAAAAAGTCATATTTATTAAAAAAAATCATCTTACAGTTAAATACTTATTTTTAAAAAAAACTTTTGTGGTAAGAAAAATACTTATTAATCCTTAACAAGCCAATTCAAGGCCGACGGCAGCTTCGGTTGGTCGCTTCTTCCTCCATTTCAAGCCAATTACTGACCTAATTTATGTTAGAAGAAGTTATACATTACTTATAAAATAAATAATATAATATTAGTATTTAGAATTAATTAAAATGTACGCCTATAATTGATTTCATTTAGTTATAAATGTTCTTGTTTTAAGAAAAAATATAAATAAAATTCAATTTTGTGAGATTTTAATTTTAAGTTACAAACTAATATTTATAACTTATAGTTAGTCATGAATGTTTGAATTGGAACTTCCACTTCTATTTATAATAATATTATGTGTAATTCTCTCTACTTTTGAATTACCAAAAAATTTAATTTCATATATTTCTTAATTGATAGAGTTGAACTGCGGCCCTACTCTATCAATTTAATTATTCTAACAAATAGTATTAATATTATCATATATTAACAATTATAATTATAAGATAAAAAATTTCATTTCAAGCTACATTGCTTAGATAATAACTTTTTGATAGAGGAAAAATTATTGACACACGATATATATAATTTATGACGTAAAATTTCATTTATTTTTAATATATTTAGGACAATTTTTTACATTTAAGAAAGTAAAAAAAAAATACAATTTAAAATGTTTTATGGATTTGATGTAATCGATTATTGATACTTGATCCATTACTCGTAATTGATATCTACTTCAAGCAAAAGATAACAAACACATAAATGCGAATGCTAAGTACAACCCCCACCTTGACCTCTCTGTAGGCTTAGGCTGTTACTGTTACATCACCGCAAGCTCAGGACTGGCTGGTGGGTGTTGGTGTGATCACACCACCGCACCGTGAAGATCTTCGCTCCTTCCTCACACCAAACCTTTTTAGAATTCTAGAGGGTCAAAAGCGAAACACGTTTAACCCCAACCTCAATAAGTGCTAAGCGCGCACGTTAAGAAAAGACTGCTAAATAGTTCATGCAACTCCATTTGCTTGCCTAGTAGGAAACACACCGTGGGATGTCTTTGGTCAATGGAAAAGCAAAACCAAAAGTATACAGCAAGTTACTTCATATCCTAATTATAGTAAGAAGGCAAGATTTACCCCCCCTTGGTGAAAGAAAAATTACCCGTCAAAAGAGCAGTCAAACTAAAACCTACTCTCGTATGGGATCGTGCCGGTTCAAGCAAGCTTTCTATCCACTACTGAAGCTCATAATATCTTGATTCTTATACAGAAGAAACTTAATTAGTCATGAGTCAGCTTTGATGAAATTGCCATTTCCATGTTGAATATCTTTTACCTTGTGGTTGAAGTTGGCATATAATTAGCCATGAAAGATAACGTAAACTTGAAGAAAAAGATACAGCAGCTTTGAAGGACTTGTACATATTTGTACGTATCAATCTACAATTAGAGAAATAATGGATGGGTTTGGACAGGAAGTGTGGCCCTTGTTTCATGTGGGTGGACTCTTAAAGGATTGCAATATTGATTGCTAGTGTTCGAGTAGGTTTGAACTTTAAGTAAGATGCATCATTTACTGCTCTATTTTGTCGGCAACGACGAGGATAATTATTGTCTGTCTACTATCTCTACTACTCGTTTAATTAAATGTCCAAGGAGCAAAGTATATCCTTCTTTGAAATATGAAACAGACTACATAATTAAACTAGCTAGGTTTGAATAGCTAAAGATTTGTTTGGTTCTATGTTTACGTTTTTATGATTATGCAACGGATCCATAAATCACGTTACAAAATATAAGTTGGTACCTATATCACAAACTTTGGTTCTAATGGGGTGATATTCGTCTACCAAAACTTTTACGTATAATAAACTAATTAGAATATGTTTAATTAGTGGAGCATATCCATTATGCATACTTCTTCTGTGGAAATCCCATGTTTGCTTTAGAGTCTTAGCTTGGTTGCCCACCCCTAATAAATGACATGATTTTGATTCGTCCTCGATGGTCTAATAAGTGTATCGACCAGTACCATCTAGGACCAAGTTTGTAACGAAAATTTAAGTACTTCCCCATCTACTAGAACTTGCTAAATCTATATACTGAAAAATTAACTTCAACATAATAATATATTTGTTAGGTAGTTTAGTCTAACATGCCATATATATTTATGAAAGAATCCAGGAAGTGCTTATAAGGTCATAAAAAATGATCAATTTTGTGTTTTAAATTCGAGTTAAGAATAATTTATTATGAAATTATTAATCAATTTTTATTTAAACTATACTCCCTCCGATTCATAATAAGTGTCGTTTTAAATGCATTTTAACTATTCAAAATAAGTTTCATTCTTGACTTTGTATGTATGTTTATAATTTTTCTTTCAAAATTAATCTTTCATTTATCTCTCATCTTAATTATCTAAAAAAAAATTATATAGATCACAATTTCAAGACAATTTAATATGCAATTTCTCTCATATGTTAATTATTGCAAGGGTATAATTATAATTTCATTAGTTTTCTTAATATGTATGTATTTTTCTAAAACGACCCTCATTATGAATCGGAGGGAGTAGAAGTTTTATATTGTTTATTTTATCTATTTTTTTATTAAAAAAAAACTAATTCCCATTTATTCAAGGAAATGCTGTTGCTATAAAAGGATCAGTTTCTGTGTATAAAACAACACGAACATCTTAATATTCAAGCAAGTTATAGATTAAAGACTTTGAAATAACTCGAAAACGAGTGTGTGATTGTAGAAATATAGTACAATATTAAAGTGTAGATCTCTATGTCAGCATATGAAGTTTGACAATGAAATTAATGAACTGAATCAAATCAGATTAAATAATAGTTTATCTGGGGTCTAAGTCAACCTTTTCCCCTTAACTCGTGCTGCACTCTTTGATCCTAACGAAAAACGAGTGTGCAAATCCTTCCTCGTTGGATTACTGTGGTGCAGTTTTCCATAGCCATGGCATTTATTGAGGGGCATGTGCTGGATTAATGTAACCTATTTAAGAGATAATTGACTTAACTTGTAGTCCCCTAATTAAATTGCCCTGTTCATTATCTTCCCTAGAGTTGCAAAGCAAGTAGAAAGCTGCAATTCGTGTCAATTTTCTGTATGTGGATAGAGAAGAGTTAAAGAAAAGGAACTCGCAATGTATTCACTAACATTTCTTCTTCTTCTTCTTTTCCACATTTACTTACACATAAGTCCCTAAAGGAGGTATAATCAATCAATGACGTGTTTGTTAGTCAAGGAAAGGGGCTAAAAGAAAAGGGGAAAAAATTGATTAACAGGGAAATAAATATAAGAATAAAACCCAACCCAAGCTCACTGATCTCGAGTAGAAACCCATATCACCCACAATAATTATAAATTAAAAAAAAAAAGAAAAATTATGGACCAATCCTGTACCGGATTCCCTTAAGGACACTTGACACTTCTTCCAGGACCTCCATAGTAAAAATAATTGCCCCAGACTCTGTTGATCCCTCCTTGTATATCATAGCAATTTGGCCGATCAGCCAATACTTTTAGATTTGATAATGGGATTAAGTTATTGTCCCAATCAACCACTTGCAAGTTCCTGAAATATGAAGCTTTTCCAAACCCCTCTCCAGCAAAATGGCCACTGCCCATTTGTGTTGGGGTGTGTGATCCTGAAGGACTTGTGTTCACTATTTCTCCTCCAAATTGCACCATAGTTGCGGAGTCCCTTAAACGAGTGAACAAGAATGATGGCCAATACCCTACTAAGACTCCTGATCCGAATTGTAGCCACCAATTTCCATGCTTTGGGTCCTGCAGGGAAGTGAGAAAGTTTTGTTATATATAGTTTCCTTAGTGATTAAAAGGGTAGCTATGTGCATCCTAATCATGGTGATATTTTCCTGACAACCATACTCAGGAAGCTGTTTTACTTGGAAAGTAGAAAAATAAATGGGAAAATTTAAGGCACTATTTCAAGCTACTATCGCACGCTCATTTCAGCCATGTTTGGAGCTACGTAGCTTTCCAAATGTCACATGAAAGCGTATGATGCCAGTAGATGATTATGCTGGAACTTTGGAAAATGACCATTGAGTGGGGAGAAAATTGTAGCCCAAGTAATCAGATCATATGATGCAAAATCATCTCTCACTAAATTATACTCTTTCGCCTGGTGGGGCATCAACAAATCATGGCACGAGGTACTGGATTGCAAGTCAAGTATATAATCTGTATATACTTCATAAGTGGTCAGCTGGTTAGATAGCTAAGCTCATCCCGGCTGGACCATTAATTAAGTCAAATTTATTTCAGAAAACGAAGAACGAGACTTTCTAGATCTTCAAAAGGAGTTTTTACCTTCCAAATCAATAAGCTTATATCGAATTGTCCTCCACTATACGAAGACGTAGGGGAGATTGCAGCCCCTATTGCGATTCTATTATTTGTTTGTACGAAGCCTGAGCAGAGTAAGTTGTAGCATCCAGTTGCTTGATACGAGTCACTCTGCAAATCGGAAGTAAAAATCATCAAGGATTAGCTTATAATTGTAGGTAGGACTAGAGTAAGTAGGACAACCGAGGTAAAGACAAAAGTTCCTTAGTATACTTACAGTCCAGTATGTAAAGAACCTTGGATGGTAGTCGCCGTACATTTCTGGGCTAACCTGCAGATAGAGAAAATTGCATTAAAGTCCACTGTTTTACAGTACAAAAACTGATGAAAGTGAGAGGTGGTTGTAACTGTGTCAATGCTTTAAATATGGAAGCTTTAATCTGATGTGTTAGAACTTAGAAGGTTGAAATTCCTAGTCTCCAGGACAATCCCCTAATGGGTGTTCTTTCATCTAAATTATTGGCTTCGGGTTTCTATTTCTCACATGCAACTTGCTCATTTTGTGACTTTCATGCACAAAAATGGAGTCTATACTAGCTACCCCGATTTATTTTCATACTTTCTCCTACTAGTAAACAGTAAAGTATTGCTGTGAGAGAAACTTGATAAAAGAATACAGTATCCTACCGAAAACAGACAGAGAAAACAAGAATTTTCAAACATGTACTTAATAGTAGTTGAATACGTACCTGCCAACCAGCTTCAATAGTGTTAAGATCATCTCCAAATTGTCCAGAAATGACCCATATCTGTGACAGGCTGAACTCATTAAGATTAGCAACTTGAGGAGCCCACACGTTGATGCTAGCTTTTGCACCGTAATACTGATCTCCAGACACAAATCCAACCGCATGCTGTCACAAGGCAACAGCAGGAAAGAGAAGGGCAATAAATATTCCATTGAAATAGAAAAACTTGTTTCTTGCTATCACTTTCAGCATATTACTGGAGCTACTATGCCTTTAGTTTTGGTAACTTATATTCCTCCTGGCGGTACAATACATACATCGAACTGTGCCTTTTTCCACTCGCCTTTTCCTTTATTTTCTTTCCCTTTTCTTTTGCATTGGAATCAGAGGAACCGTCCGGTTCACTACCAGAGTTCAAAAGAATGGTCTTATGAGATACAATATATTAGCATAAATGCTAAACAAGGAAACCGTGTGATATAGGAATCTGATTGGAATTATAGAATATTAAGGTTGTAGAACTTAAGATGTTGAATGGCTCTTGTGCAACTGAAAGAGAAGGATCTATCGGAAGAAAAAGACATCAAAGTAAAAGCTTTTGTTTAGTGGAACGAGCTGCAATGTGGAAAAAATCAAAAGAACAGCAAGCCACCTTCTTAGTTTAATAAACCTGATTTTCCTCAAATAAAGCAGTTTTTTGTATCTTTAGTCTTTCGATCTCTCTTTGTAAATTTAATCCAATATTTCTTCTTTTTAAAAGCAACTTAAGAAAAAGGACAATTGCCAGAGGCCGGCATCACCATATTCTTTGACTACTTTCAGTTTTCGCTTTTCTTTTCTCTTAGTTGTCAAGTTGATCAAGGCTGAGACTTAGCCAAGAAGAAGGAGGAAAAGAAAAATGGTAACTTCATTTGATGAGCACCTACCTCATGGCCATTGCTGTTGGTGTCTCTTCTAACTTGTCTTCGTAATTTCCTTCCATATCTCCTGTAAGAACTAGCTCTTAACATATCTTCCTCGGTTGTTCTTCTGATTGGTACTGTCCCCTTTGGACAAGATTCACCAGACATGCTCCATAACTGAAAATTCTCTGCATCCACGTCTGTTGGGTTGTGCCCTTTTGGTCTCTCTGGTGGTTCCTGTAGTAAATTCATGCGAAATACACAGTGTTAACATTGCAAGTGTTTTCCTACAAAACATTGTCTTTTTCACAGAAAATTCCGATGCAGTGACATGATAATAATTCAAATACCAATGGTTTCTGTCCTCTCAATCGGGGGTGGTCGAAAGCTGGTTGGCGATGAGACAAAACACAGTCTATTTGATCGCCATCAGGACTCTGTAGCAAGAAACAAGTTGTCGAGCTGTTAAGAACTTTGTAGCTCAGAAAGAACAGAGTTGAAAACAGGGGAAATGAAAGTCGAATCCAAACGAAACAACACTATATGTTCAGGAAGCGAAGTCAAATGCCTGAATCGTCTTGACTGCAGGCTTGTTAATCTTCTTCAGACGTTCTCTTATCATCTTCAACTTGCGTAACTCATCTTCTGGCCTAAAAGTTTGGTTCTTTGCATGGCTGTTGTCGTATTCCGACGAACGAACAGGACAAATTGAAGAAAAAACGAGAAGAAACCATATAGACATGGTAACAAACGGTGAGATCCCACTGTACCAACTAGAACTCATGTTTGAGAAATTCCTTTGTCTTGTTCTTTTGGCCAAGTGTGTACGTGCTTCTTCTGTACATTGATGTCGTCTTCGTCTGTGATGAAAATAGGACCCCATATCTCTAGTTTTTGTATTCACCCAGCATATAATCACCATTCTAAGAAACCCCAACTGAATCTCTCACCATTTCCAAAGCTCTTGAACCCCAAAAATAACACCAACTCTCTTCTCTATACCCCTGTTTTTCTCACTACTCCACCACAGCTTCTAATTCTCTCCACCTTGGTTTTTATGTTCTGACAACCGTGAACTCCTAGGCACGGAGTTGAATTAAAAAAGGACACTATTGGGGTTGAGTTTTTCTTAAAGTCTTACCTGTGTAGATACGGAGCTATAAATACTGGGTAGTGATGAAATCATGCCAAACTTAAAATATTCTGAAAAAGAAAAGAAAATGCATATATATGTATATATATCTATAGTCTATACAGAGAGAGGGTATAAGAAAGTATGTTTCCAGTCTCCAATACAAAGACTGAAACTTTAACTTTTTTTGCGTTAATTATATAGGGCAAAATGGTAGCCATTTCTGTTATTCTTTACTTTGGTAAGGAGGACAGATAGGAATTACACTCGATTCAGGTTTTCCAAAGTTCTTTGCTTTGAGCCTTCTCTTTCTCACTTCCCCAGATGTTCCTTGTGTCAGCTCGATATACGTCTCCCTACCTTTGTTTACAAATCTTACCGTATCGTTTTTCAACGTAATAAAGCTAACGCACTTTGATTCAGCATAAGGCTTTTTTATTTTCGGGAATGTATTAATATTTTTATCATTTTAAAATATATTTAAAATATATTTTTTACTGCCCAATTATAATTATTCAAATGAAGGCATAGTTTGATAGTTTCCATTGGTTTGGACTAAAAAACTAGGGTTCCCAAGTACGACAACCTTGTAAAGGTGTCGTTTTCCTTGGGGAAAGCCACGCAGGTTTTTTCCTATGTGTGTGTTGGCACGCGCACCTGGTGATTCTAAACACCATCTGCATGCTTCTGCTTAATTACATCAACACACGCGTGCATGATGTCCATATTGTTCCTTCCTTAATTTTTTATACTAATCTTTCTTAGTATTAGTTAAGAAAAATCTCAAGTGAGAATCCTAATTC
>JANJEY010000003.1:20635795-20648362 GCA_024703695.1 Erythroxylum cataractarum
TATTTTTTTTATACCATCAAAATTTAAAATAATAATTTTTACAAGTAAAATCTTTTGGAGCTAGTGGGGGCAAGTGGGGGCTCTGCCACTGGCAGTACACAACAATCAGATGTCACCCATGGTATTGAGCCAAAGATCATAATGCTGGATGTCAATACCTTGCAATTTCTTGCTCTTACAGAAACATGAGATAAGACGTCTGGCATATCAGGAGTCAGCACAGCAACTGCACCATCAGGAATCTCTTCTTCCCCTTTTACTCTTGCTGCCACTAAAATCGTAGGGCGGTCAAAAGTTTTGTTCTGTACAGCAAGCAGCTCATCCACCACAACAACATATCCAACAGCCTCAACTGGGCTGATAACCTGCCAGCTGTTAACAACCAGTAAAAGTTAAAACTTGGCCTTATAATTTGTAAGTGGAAGAGTGTATGCTGCAAAATCGAATAACTAGATCTGACTGTATAATTCCCTTGACAAAAAAATATTGGAATATAACTTAGCTTATTGGCAATGTTACCAAAGAATTTCAATCTTTTGATGTGCTAACAAATTTCAGGCAGACGCACTCATTGGTTGTGAACTAACCTTCCAAGATTAGCAGTCTTCCGAAGCACTGGATCAAGTCGGTTAAGAAGTGTGGACAGAACTGCAGCTGATCCAGCACGGACAATCTCTTCAGTGAATATTTTCACCTGTAACAAGCAGTTATAAGGACATTGAAAATGTAACAATTTTGTACATAATGGAAGAAAGAGTTCACCACGTCAAAGATAACTAAATACATACAGCCCACTGATCCACTCTGAGTACTGATCCAAGATAATCAGCTGAGGGTTGCAAAATTTCTTGGTACCATTCAGCCTTGTTAGCAAGTGAAAGCCGAGTTCTGTCAAGAACAGATTTTGAATACAACGCCCACTGATCAATTTTTCTATTGAACATGGTAAGGGCATGCTTCCATTCCTGCATAACCAAAGGACAAGTATAAAATGAAGATTGAGATTGTAATTGCATAGGTAAATGAGGAACAAATATAACCACAATACATCATGACTCGGGCCTCCAGAAAACCAAAAATGTGACTCACCTTCAAGCAGTAGACAAGATCTTCATTGTCATCCGATGATAGAGCAAGATTTTCAAGAACCAAAGAGATGAAATACATTATTTTCTGCAGAATGATCAACAATTAACAAAGAAAAGAATATATGTCATATAATAAGAATAAAGCAGACAACACAAGTAGAAGGAATTCAGACACCAACAGATCAAGGACTATAATGAATGATTCATGGACACAATTGCTGGACATCACGTCACCTCGGGTCCTGCATTCTTCAACTCTTCATAACCTCTTTCAATAGCAGTCCTAACAGCAGAATCAAGTGCGATATCCAAAAATAAAAGATCCTTCAGACGAGTGCTAGGCTTAATCAGTAATGGTCTAAGCTCTTGGCGAGCCTCGAGAAGACCCTAAATTGGAAAACAAGGAAAAAGAAAAGGATCAAATCTCAACTTATAAATTCATAAAACAAGGGCCATATTTGATACATAAATATCCTATTACCTCAAGAAGGGCTTCCACATTTTTATCTTCCAAATGTTCTAGGACAAACTGCAGTAATCCCTGTCATGAAATACAAAACTAATCTGCCTCAAAAATCAGAAGAAAGATATCTCAACTTTAAGATTGAAATAAAGCAAACAATTACTGGAAATCCAGATGGCAAGCCTGGGATAGGATTAATCTGCACGCCAACCATGAAGCCTTGGCCCTATGGAGCAAGAAGCAAAAGTATATAAAATCCTAATGAATTTTCATTGGGTAATAAAATGTCAGCCAACATGTGGTACTACCTCAGATTTGTAGCCCATGCAATTAGCAATAGCAGATTCAAGATCTGCACCTGAGTGAACAGCCTGTAATTTAAATTGAATCAATCTTGCGAAGCAAACAAAAGGGATCAAAGCATATTTTTAAAAGAGGTATTTTCTTGGGAAGAAGGAAATAAGAATAAAGGAAAGTGGCTTTGTTCCTCTCAGCTATCTTTTGGCTACAACATTCTTCCTCTCGTATTAACTTTGTAACCTTTTTGTTCGTTCATGTTCTATTTTTTCCTTCAAAGTGGCTTTGTTCCTCTCAGCTATCTTTTGGCTACAACGTTATTCCTCTCATATTACCTTCTTTTCCTTCTTGTTATTTCATATTCTTTTTTTCCCTTCCACTCGTAAGAGATCTTAATGTCTCAAAATAAGCCAGATAGAGAATTTTGATTATTAATAATGCTAAAAGTGATCGTAAAAGATATAATTTGTATAATGTCCACCATCCAAAAAGGTGAACCTGTACTCATAAACATATTCATTTCAAAACATATTCTTCCAGTGGTTAGTTGATCACCAAATTGAAATATCATTTCTTACAAGTAGAAAACAAGAAAAGCATGTATCAAACTCCCCTTGCAACGTACGTACACAAAATAAATACTGTAAGAGGTAAACTTCTAACATTAGAATTCTGATAACATACCTTCAAAGTTTTCATATAGTGTCCAAGGTCTCGCAAGAGGCCATCTCTTTGATCTCTTCTGAAATTTGGTTCTGAATGGATGGCACGATCATAGCTCAAAAGTCGTTCTTTCGTTATTCCATTGTCATTCAAAGTTTTCCAGTAAACACTGACGTCAAAGTCACTTTTGATATAATCAATTAATGCCTGCAATGATCATTGTTAGTTCTTACATCTCATGACTTTATATGAAGATATATAGGGCTTCATTCACATTCCACATACCTGGCAGATTATAACATCATCTGGACTAGTGTTGTTATGTAATTTCTGATGCCATTCCTCCATCATTCCACCCTTGCAATCATTATTTCTCTTGAATTAAAAATAGCTTCTATTAGTCAAACATGAACTCGGCGAGAAATCTGAGAAAAGTGAAGAAGTATCTAGAGAAAATTCAATAGACAAGAACAGCTGACTTGGATAACAAGGATCTCATCTCGAATACGTTGGCCTACATCCCCTTCACCTCCTCGACCAACAATAGACATAATCATCCTTACTAGTTCTCGATACTGTGGATATCCAGTGTATATATTCTGGAGATTATCTGTAAATCTATCCTGGGCTTTACTGATTTCACTGCAACAGTAGGAAACAGACAACTATAATCATTCAGGATATAGGAGAATTGCAGATGGCTAATGTCAACTCAGTGTCAGTTTGAAGAAATTTCATCACATCTCAATTGTCTGAAGCCCTAGTATATTGATCACCATGATGATTGATCCACTAGTTGAAGTACTCTTACCGTGGTTTGACGTTGTAATTTTTATTCCATATGAGCTGCCTTGTAGCCATAAACCTTATCCATACTAAGATCCCAGCAACACCCAATACGCCAGCATCCTTGGCTTGATCTATCAAGTCTGCAGCAATATTAAAACTAGCAAAAGAAATGGAGAGTAAGGCCAACAGCTTTCCCAACAACGAACAATCTGGAAGCACAATTTATGCTAGCCCATCAAATCAATAAATCTATTTTCTTCTCCAATACGATTAATCAATCAACTAAACTGAAATTTCATGCAACATCATGAATAAATAAAGACAGACAACTTTGTATTTCCATAAAATTGGATCATATGCACAGATTTTTTTCAAGAAACCATATCCAACATGCGCAACATAAAATTTAAATGTTAACATCTAACATGAAAAATAAGATGGGCCTTAATTTCTTAAGGAATGTCTCCTTCGGGACACTTTCTGATTTCCTTCACTTCTACATAAAAACTACCCTCATAAAATTCCTCAGACCATAACATATCACAAGATTGTTTGATACCAAATACACCACTGGGAATGATACTAAATCTACATTTGTACTTGTAAGCTTAAAATTGACTTTACAGTTTGCAATTACTACCTAGAACATATGGATGGCTCAAATGAAGTTCATTACGCAAAATAGACTAGAAGAAAAAAGGTACTCAATTGAAAAGGTCAAAATATGATCCAAATGCAGATAACAGACCGGTGCATGAAAGACTTCTGAGCTTCTCCCTCCATTTCCACAATTCTATCCAACAAGGACTTGGCTGTACCTCTTCCATCACCAGCATCCTTTTAATCAAAAACAATCTAAGCTATTTATCCAAAAAACAGATAGTGAAAAAGGCAAAAAAAAAAAAAAGTGGATGTTGTCAGAGTATCATCAAAAAGAGACCTTCTGAGCCTGCTTCAATCCACTGTCAAACCCTACATAAAAGTCAGATCCCTTATCCTTAATCCATTTTCCGTTTGACACAATGACAAAAGGCATCCCGGCAAATCTATCATCTTCAAGCTCTATTTCAGTGCACTGGATCTGAAAATGGATGAGAGGAAAAGTAACATTACATTCACGATTGAACTTGATGTAAACTTTTTAAGTGGAATGCTCAAATTTTGCTTTGGAATATTCTTCACATGTATATTATCAAACTATAGTGAAATAGTGGATTCTCTATTCTATAAAAGACAAGATGCAACCAAATTTTACATTGCACACCTGGCAAGGAAGTTCTCGATAAGACTCATTTGCTAATTGCGTTTCAGCAGCCTCACTAAAAGTAACTGAACCAGGTGGCAACGCGCTTAGTGGTGGTGCCTGAAAAATCCTCATAAATTGATATAACCAATCAACAAAATACAAGCTACAACATAGTTTTGGCTGCATCAAATATATATCATCTTGACAAATATTTCCAAGATAACAGTTCTTAAAATCTTACCGACCAATCTCTAGACCTTTTAGACAAACCCCAATGAAGAATAATTGGATCTTTGTAATCGGTTGCCACATGGATTTTCAGCTTACCAGCAGCCTTGGTTACAAGTACCTGAGAATGTTTAGGGAGCACAAAAGTTTAAAGAGAAGTACAGCACAGAGGTAAGAGTAACCTTAACTTAGAGAAATAACTCATAAATGCATTATTATCCCACCAGAAGCTCCTTGTCTTCAAGCTTGAAGATTTGCTTTTTAAGAACATCACCACCATCTATCTTTTCTTTTTCAATAGCAAAAATCTCAACTGGTTTCAAGACCTTTGATTCCACAGAAGATTCTTCCATGAAAGATTTAGTAGCATCATATTTGGTAATAAACTGCCCTAAGTCTCTTTCTTTGGTAATAAGCTGCGCCAAGTCTCTTTCTTTCCGTTTTACTCTTTCAACGGTAAAATATCTTTTAGTCTGCAACTGTTTTGAGACCTTAGTCTGTATCTCTCCTTTTGTTATCTTATTTCTTATTTCATCAAGAGAAGCACCTCTCTCCAGCTCAGTCACCAAATCTGCTCTCGCTTCCTCAAATTCTTTCTGCATAGAAAAATGTCATGGAAATAAGAATCATTCATAAGTAGTGACTACATTAACAGTATTCATTTCAAATACACCGCACAACTAATTGGTCAATTCACAGCAGGAAAATGGTTATGGAAGATGCATTTCATAAACAAACCAGTTAAGAAAAAGTGCAATATTTACCAATTGCTCCTCTGGAGAATAATTGGGTTTCCCTGCTTTTTCCCATCTAATATAAGCTTGTATTTGTACAAGGTCATTAGGTATCTTCTCTTTTGTTTCAAAGACGGATGGCTCCTTACTTTCAAGCATATCATTTTTCTTAGTTAACTTAGCTCGGAGGTCCTCGATGGAAGTACCCTTGGCAACTTCCTCCAACAGCTCCATACGTGCAGCTTCATATTCCTCCTACAAATTCAAGAAAAGAAAAAAAATAGTCTCAGCATGATCACAACAGCAAAAAGATGTACTGTTAGGAACCTCCAGTCTTAGAACACTAGAGTTTTTCTTTTATTAATTCAATAAAACGTACTGCATATACTCATTACAGTATGATATCAGTATGTCTTCCCTAAACCAGAGCAAATCGCTCCTCAGCAGGTATTACTCTCTGCTGTCCCAAGTTTTCTTACTTCTTTTCTGCCTACTCCTCTCTCTCTCTCTTCTGCCCTCCTTTTATCCTAGCTGCCCCCTAGTACATTCAGTTATTCCCTAGTGCCACATCAGCACATCAGCTCTCCCCATTCTAACTAACTCTGACATCCTTCCCTCTTCCTACGTGAATACACTCTCCAAATCCTAGGCTTATTATAATTGTCATTGGTCCTAACATGTACGATATCAAAGAGGAGTCAGTACTAGTTGATTGAGCAGCTAGCCCATAATGAAAAAGAATACTTACCTTCTCTTGTTCAGGGGTATACATTTGTTTACCCTTTCTTTCCCACCTCAAATATGCTTGGATTTGCACAAGATCTTCAGGAAGGGAGACGCTTGGTATAATCACCTTTTCTTTCATGGGTAAGTCGATATGAAAGTTCCGACCATTATTTTTAAACCTGAAAATAGAAAAAAAACCGATATAAAGATATAATATTCAAGCAACTAGCTCGTATTAAGTAGTGCAAAGTAAAATGATACTAAAATTAACTAACCATATATTTTGTGCTTCATCAACTATGAGAAACTCTATAGCTTGTATTGCAGGATCCTCAATCTCTATTCTGACATAAGAATCGGAACCAGACTAGAGAAACACAGCAGACAACCAGCCAAAAGATCATTCAGTTGCATTACTTGAAGATTTTCCATCAGATGTCAACCCAACAATTTGTGGGCTTGAGATGCTTACCTTCACAAAAGGAGTTCTAAGTGCTCTATTCTTATAATTTTTTGTTCCATCGGGGTGACGAGATGGAAGCACCCACTTTCTGGAAAATATTGAAAATGATACACTAAGAGGAATAGTATTTCCAACCGGCTATATTATGAGCAAAGAAAACATGTATACACCAGTATTTTAGCACGTGGACTTACTCCTTTCTAGCTTGTATCACACCCCAATGTAGAAACAAAGGACCGGTACTGTTAGTAATCTGGATATTTACAGACATGAAGGATCCAGCAGTGTGATTGCTGATAAAAACCTGCTCAGGGACATAAAGAATTAAATATGTTCAAGTCTTATGTCATACTATATGCTAGTTGACACTAGGCATCAGACATAGGTACTGAAGTTGGATTAAACTAAGCAAGCCTCGTTTTTATGTCAATGGTCAACAATAAGTTACCTGCAAATCACTATTTCCATCAAGCTTGAATTTTCCAGCAAGTTTCTGCAAGAAAGAAGCTGTTAAACTAAGGAGCAGAAATCAGAAAATAAAGAATTATTCAGATATCTACATCTCTTAGTCCATGGCTTATGTAAAGACTATATTCAGTGGAAAACAAGTAAAAAAGATAAGTTTCTGTTTATCCAACACTCTTGAGAGCTTCCATTACGCAACAAGATCCTTTTTGTAAACAACACCATCACCTCAGCACGTAACTCTTGTACCTCCCACCAGGAAAAGTAAATGACCATTTGAATGGAATTTTACCATAGAAAAAACAGAAGCATTAAAGAAAAGCACTTGGTGGCGAAACCAGAAGAGTGCAGGAAATATAAAATCATGATTTGCAGCCGAAGTGAACTTCCCCAGTCCATGTCACAAAACTGTTCCAGGGCATACTTGATGACAAGCTGTTCCCAGACAATGAAGTACAGGACCATCTGTACTGTTATTGCGTTTGGCAAACATGCACACTCCAAGCAAGTATTATCATTCCATCCCATAAGATTACATAAATACATTCTTGTCATAATTTAAAAATCAAGCGCTCAATTTTTTTGAAGAGGACACCAAATATTCAATGCTGCCATACAGTCAGATACAGGAAGGGCACTTAATTGGTTTGCAGGTTTGTTAGCACCAACATTAGACAGAGGACTCCGTTCTTAAAGCTTTAGTACTATTATTATCCTATCCAGCTATAAAATCTAATGACTATTAAAGAGATGCATAAAAGAAAATGCAATCATTAGCTAACCTCAGATGCTGGATCCGTAGCCAACACAGCGCGAGGAGAAATTGCAACAGGGTGACGCATTCCAAAGGCTACTTTTGATTTTCGCAATTTTAACCTGCTGCCATAAAAGTTCGTCAACAATCCAGACCTGTGTATCCGCGAGGCTGGTTGATTTATAGTCGCAGATTGGAACAAAGAGTTTGCAGGAATTCCAAATGAATTGAGTTTGCTTTGATGCTCAAAAACCCCATGTCGAATCAAATTCTGGTGGAATAAATTATGGCCTATGCTATTACTCATATTCCTCTATACAGTTAGCTCTCAAGAAATCCTGGAATAAGAGCACAAATCTTGATTAAAAAAGATCTAAAACTTAAAACAGAATCAGGAGAAAAAAGAATGATTAAGTATAGCTAACGAATGTATGGGAATCGTATCAAGATTCAAAAGTCACGAAACAAGCAAAGACAGGCATATAGCTAACGAATGTATGGGAATCGTATCAGGATTCAAAAGTCACGAAACAAGTAAAGACAGGCATACGCGGCCTAAATACAAAGCCTATTTGATCCTCGGCTAAGCTTCCAAAATCTGAAGAAATGGAGCTGCAATTTTCAATCAAACAGCTATGTCCAGCTCTATCTTACATGAATCACTGGAGAACTAACCTCCACAAAACTGCATTAACATGTACTAAGCAGCCTTAAAAAAAGAAAATATTTAAAAATTCAAATTGTTATAGTCGTGATTTAATCTTTCTCAGAAGAAAAAACACTTGAAAACAGTTAAAATCCAAAAAGAAAAAAAGACGGCAACAAGTAAGTATTCGGATCCGCTACCACTCCCATGCAGATTCATAACAAGTACGTGCACCCCAAAACAGAAATTGCAAGTAAAGCTCACAAATATAGGCAAATCATGTCAAGAAGAATTGGATTAACTGATGAGCGTACCTTCCTATATTGAATTTAACGAAGAATACACGATCCGATTCAGAAGTAGAAGAACAACAAGCTAGCGAGAGAAAGAAAGGAGAGTGTTCGGCTAATTTAGAAAGTTCGGGCGGGTCAGTGCGTGAATAGAAATCGAGAGCGGAAAAGTAGGCGACGTAAGTGATTTGGCGCTTAATGGTGTCCGCAGGACGTACGCGTGTGGACCCCTGATACGGCCACGTCGCTCAAATGCCAGAGATCGAAGAGATTGTCACGTGCGATATGTTGGCGTTCAAGCGTAGGGTCCGTGAGCATCGGGGATTCTGATATTTAATACTTCGGCTCTTCATTTGCCCCGGGCTTTTCCGGTAAATTACTGTATGGGCACTGTACTCCTGAGATTTTATAGCGTATAATGTGTGTATATATATATATGTCTAAAAATATTTATTTGATAGTTAGAAAAAGATCTGTTGTTCTTAAATGAAATAATATATGGTTAACGAAATTGGTCCAATTATTATTACAAGATATCCTTGTAAAGGACACGCATTTATAGACAAATCAAGCTAGTTGGTATTGAAAATAACTCATTTGCAATTATAATAAATTGTTAAAATTTAAATATATGATTTACCAGTTATGGTGTAGTACAAACTTTTGGTTAAAAAAGCATGAATAGTGATTAGCATAATTTTTTTTTTTTTTTGGTTGAGATTAGCATAATATTTTAATAATATAGAACAAGTGCCCATTCTGATGGATGTCTCAAGTTGCGCCAGTTGATGGATCCAAGAACGGTGCATATGGATCCTTTACCTATTTTTTAAGCTTTCTATCACATATTGCTTTTAATTTTTAAACATCTGCAAGCGGAAACTATGGTCAAAATAAGGATGGTGACTCCTAAATATCTTTTCTTTTCTCGTTGTGGACCAGTTATTATTATTATTATTGTTAAACGAACGGTGTGGTTTGAAATCTGGAACTTTTTGCAGAGGACTACGGGACAAACAGAGAAGCTGACGATCTACGCAAAAGAGTGCCGTTCTCGACGATGACAATAATCGAACGAGAGGGAGTGAACCCTTACCCATCCACGCTAGCCTGTTAGTGTACATGCTTTTTCTCGTGAATTACACGTGATGTATACGGATAGCTATGTCTAGATATTTTGCTTTCGGGGTGATTCCATGATCGTGTCGTGGATCAACTAACGTAGAGACAGAAGAAAAATGGGCCCCGAGGGAAAAGAGAATTGCGACACGGCTGTGGAGACGGCGTTGCAATAATTTTTTCTTTTTTTAATCAAAGAATTTGTAAGTATCAAGTTTAAAAAAGATAAAGTAGTCGGTGTATAAGCGTCGCTTTGCGAATATTTAAAGATGGTCATCAATCAATGCATTGTTTTTGTTGTATTTTTAATAAAATAACCATTTTTATAATTTAAATTTGTGACTTTTTCATCACTACTTTTATTTTTTAAATATATATTGAATAAAATTTTAATGAGTAATTATTAGGGTGCCTTAACCTAATACAATAAACATTTTCAAAAAAGTTTTGTGAAATAACAAATATTTTAATACAAGACTTCCTATGAACTAGTGTTATTCTTAAAAGCAATCATCAATAACTACAATGTCAAGATCTACATTTTATTTAGAGCCTTAACTACATAACAAATACACATATATCCAATGTTTGACATGGAATCTTGATGCATCTCTTCATTTTAGACATTACAACTTATTAATATCAACAAATCTTGTGCAGGAGAGAAAACTTACAGTAGAAGACCCACTTTTACCACACACCCTAGACAACAACACAAAAAACTCACCATATGTTATAGTTTTAACATGTTCTTTCTTAAGGGATAGAAGGAGACTAATTGTATCATTTCAAAGATGTAATGAATTATAGTTTAATGGGCTAACATATAGTTATTAGAATACTACCATATGCCTAAAATGAAATTAGTAAATTATTAACCATCCAATTATAGTTATAAACATACATTAGGCAATTCGATTAATGGTTTGGGAATATGGAATTAATATTGTGATTATATTAGTCCATATATTTGTAATATTCTCTAACTTGGATAATATAATCAAATCACCATACCAATCTTCATCATCCAAAGGCAGTCAAATAAATCATATGCAATATCATATCGACGTGACATATTTACTACATATAATTAGGTCCTGGAGATGTTCAAATACAATAATAACCATTAAAACAACATGCATGCAGCACAACAACTGAGACTAGGCATTTATCTCCTTTTGTACTTGTCATTTCGTCAAACTACATATATATGTCAATATCAACAAGAAGTAACTGCAAATATCATTATGCATGTTTCATATATACAAGTCATAAGCAATTCGCACAAAGTACTAACATGTTCAATAGAAAATAGCAAACTCTCACTAATTTTATCAAGCTTGGCTCCTAACAATCCCATACAGGAGACATGTTCTACAAACACACATATAGGTAAGCTTTTTGTAAGTAAATCTACTAACTTGCTAGCTATAGGCCTATACTCAACAATAATGAGAGATTCAACGACTTTTTCTTTAACAAAATAGTACTTTATATCAATATTCTTTAAGCGTGAAGTACTTCTAGTATTTTTAAAGAAAGCTACAACTATAGAGTTATCACAATATAATTTCAGTGGACTCGAAATGGAGTCTACTATACCCAATGTTGAAATAAAATTTCACAACCATATTGCTTAATAAACTGCTCATAAAACGCCATATACTTTGCCTTCATTATAGAGAATATTGTGATTGTCTGTTTGATACTTTTCCACAATACAACTCTTCCAACCATCATAAAGATATAGCCTGAAGTGGACTTTTTTTTATATCATACACACATCTTGCATAATCAGCGTCACTAAACCCAACTATATCAAGGGTGTTAGTTCGCCATTAAGTGCCTGTTTGGATCAGCTTTTGGAAGGTCCAAAAGCACTTTTTTCACCGCAAAAGCCATTTTAAGAAGAAAAAAAATGAGTGTTTGGTTGAAAACTTCAAAAGCACTTTTACAGTAGAAATAGCTTTTTCAAAAGTTAAAAAACAGTTTTTTCAAAAGCTAAAATTTGGAGCTTTTAAGAAAAGCTCTAAATTAGCTTTTTCGGGTAGACAATTCCCGTCACTTCTGTAAATAACAATTTTACATTTTGTTTCTCTCTCTTTCCTCGGTTCCTCACATCATACGAAATAACAATTCTTCGGTTCTGGCTTTTGATTTGAGCTATCGATTTGGTTTTCAGATTTTGAGCGCTTACTTTGTGGTGCTACGGTTGCGGGACGAGGGTGCAATCTCCTTAGGATTATCCAACCTACCGGGTCTCTTTGTTGGGTCACTCGTTCTCACTTTAATTGCAGCTCCTTTATCCACACTCTTCTTTGTGTTTCCTAATTTCGCTAAAGCCAAGGTAAGTTTGTTTATTCTTTTATGGAAAGAAAGCGCTATGAATTTGTTATTGATTCTATTCTTGTTACATGGTTATGATGATACCACTGCGTTGACATTCTAATCTCTTTGGAAATTTTGGATTTTTGGTATTTCTGCTTTGTCTCTTTTCTTTTCGACTCTGGTAATTGGTTGGTAATAAGTGTTTTTTTGAAATTCCCAGGCTTTGTTTTTGATACACAGGTTTTTTAGTGTATCCCTTGTTGTGTTC